>JASFAU010000016.1:600000-903016 GCA_039704465.1 Plasmodiophora brassicae
GTGCACGTGCGCCAACGGGAGCAGGTCGGCAATGACGAACTCCTGCAGGTCGGCGTTGCGTTCGGCGAGGCGCGCCGCGTACGCGCCGGTCCCTTCCCGAAGGACAGACGCGCCGGCGGCGGCGTCGTTCAGGCGCGCCAGGTAATGGAGCTTGCGGACGGCGCTGATGGCGTCGTCGAAGGCGCCGGCAGCGCACGCCATCGTCGCCTCCAGGCCGGGCGCCAATCGTCGTTCCGTCGACGACCGCGAACGGATTACGCGGGTGACGCGCGCCATCAGCTGCGCGACGGCGTCCACGGCCAGGATGACGTCGTCGCAGGACTCGATGAACGGTTCGACGGCCCAGGCCGGCACTCCCCCCGTCAGGCTCGCCGACAGGACCGAGCAGAGCTTGGCGCCCAGATACAGGGCATCGCCGGGCCCGTCCTGGTGACAGTGTCAAACGTGTCCATGGAGCAGCGAAACGCATCGATGCGAGGTACCTTATGGAAGACAGCGCCCAGCACAGCAGACAGCCAGGACGGGCGCAGGACCTGTCGTGTCGCCTTCCGACGGGACGCCATCGTCGCCGACGACGACGTCAAGAGCGCGCTGATGAGGCGCAGGTAGGCGGAGAGGGTCAGGCCGGCGACGTCAACGCAACGGGTGCCGTCCACGACCGTCACCTGCGCCTGCCATTGCTGGTGCCGCCCAGGCGGTCGGTGCCGCGTCGAGTGATCCGCACCGCGATTCGGTTCGACCTGGAGGTCGCAGAACGTGGTCGAGGCCAGCAGCTCGGTGGCGAACCCGAGCAGGTTCTCCTCGCCGGTGCCGATGGCGGGCGGTGTCCACACGTCGGGCACGGGCGGGTCCGGCCCGTCGGAGAACGCCGCCTCCAGGTCCCTCATGAAGTGGGCGGATCGGGTCTCCGGCGTTGGGCACGATGCCGGCGGTGGCAACGGCGGCGATGGTTCCCCGTCAGCGACGGCGTGCTCTCGCATCGTCTTCTCGTACGCTTCGCGAGTGTGCGCCTCGATGCGCGGTCGCATGGATCGTGCGCGTCCGAGATCCACGCCCGAATCGGCCGGCGCCATGGCGACCACCAGGGCGTGAATCCGCGCCAGGCCACTGAGCAGGTCGGGTGTCGAGGCTGCCGCCTGCGAACGCTGCCGTCGCATAAGCAGCGCCCGGATCTGCCCCTGGACGGTCGTCCCATCGTGGTCGATGCGCTCTTCGAGCGGCACGTCCAGCTGCGCGTGCCACTCGAAGGTGACGCGCCCCGGCGCGTGGTGGGCGGCGATCCGGAACACGTTGTCGTGTTTCTCGAGCCAGGCGCCGTGCGCGCTGCCGTCGGCGACCGTGAGCGTCAGTCGGGAGCTGCAGGCATAGACACAGGCCCGCGCATCAGCAGAAAGTCCGGGACTGCACATGCACAACTGCGCGCGCACTTCGCCCACTTACCGTTGGTGCAGGCCGGCCCAGCGCGTGACGTGCGCGATCAGCTCGAGGCGCGCGTCGTACGCGTCCTGCGCGTCCAGCATGTCGCCGATGACGAGCGTGTGGATGACGGCCGTGTTCGGGTCGGCGTCGTCGGCGGCGACGCCGGCGAACCCGACAATGCCGCCCCGGGCCAGCACGACGAAATGCCGTTCGACCCGAGCGCCAACCTCGCAGGTTGCCACCGCCCGCCAGTGCTCGACGGGCGCCGGCCCGCTGACCGACCCCGATGCAATGCCCGTCTCGAGACGGTGCATCAGGTCGGCGTGCGCCACCTGCAGCGGGACCAGGCGCAGGCGAGCGGTGGGCGCAGGGCGCCACAGGCCCGATTCCCGGGCGACGCACTCGGCGAGGACGCGCCCGCTCTGTGCTGCGGTCCACGTCGCCACATCGGCGGACGCCTCCACGAGTCGTGCCACGACGTCGTCCCTGCGGTCGCCGGCGACCGTGTCGGCGACCTGCTGTAGGCACCGGAACACGACGCGCTGCATCTGGGCACGTACCCGGTGCACGTCCTCGGCCGTTTCCGCGACCTGCGACGCCGTTGCCTCGGCCATCTCAGCGAGGTCGTCCAGCGCGCCCAGGACGACGGCCGCGTTGAACGCCAGCGGCGTCTGCTCGATGGCGACGGGCGCGGCCGGTGCGTCGCCGGGTGCCAGCGCCGTGACGAACTCGCCGGCCAGTGTCTTGCCGAGCAGGACCCGGGCCCTGGATGACGGCGTCGCGTGAACCGCACGCCAGAGGGCGACGTTTCGCCAGGCCAGGTGCAGCAGTTTCACACAGGACTGGCGCAGGCGCGCGATGCTGTCGGGATTGTCGATCAGCGGGTCGCCGGCGCGCTCGCTGGCGTCGGCGCACGATTCCAGCAGCGCCAGGGTCCCGTTGACGAGCGCCCCCAGGTCCAGGTCGGCGTGGTCGGCGTTCAGCGCGCCGGCGATCACCCGGAATGCGACGTAGACGAGATCGGAGGCGGCGTCGTGCACATGGTGACGCATGATCGTCGGCGCGGTCACGATCAGCGACGTCAGCTGAGCGGGTTGCATTGCGGCGCCTAAGACAGCGACCGCACGAAGCGCTACAGACCGGATGGCCCAATGCTGGACGGCGGCGACAATCTCCAGCAAACGTTTCGTGACAACGCGCATGACGCGCTCGTAGTTGACGAAGGCGGGTGGCGTTGCCGCCGTCGCGTACCGAACGATGAGACGGATGACGACGACGAGCGCGTCAACGTCGTCGCCGGCCACGACGAGGCGCCCTTCGTAGCGGTGCTCGTACTGGACGATCATTCGCGGGATCTGCTTGACGACCTCGACGAGGCACAGTCGCCCGCTCCAGGCGGCGTCGGCCATGGCCGCAGCATTATCGGCCCGTTTCGTATCGAACGTCTCGAGAAGGGCGCAGGCCGACCTGGCGAACACGTCGAAGTTGTCTGCGGCCACCTCGATGACGTGGCGTTCCACTCGCAGGCGCGCCTTCTCATCCGGCAGGGACTTCACGCTGGGCAGTGATGCAACGATGCCGCTGAGCACTTCGATCTGCCGACAGACTCGGGTACGACGGGCCACCAGGGCGGTATCGGCGGCACATGCGGCTCGGTTCGTCAGGTGGCGCAACCCTCGAACAAGGTCGGAGACGAAGAGCTCGTGGTCGAACGACGCTGTGGCGAACGCGGCGGCCGCGGCTGGGGATCGCAGCGAGACGACCCCGATCAGGTGTAACGCCTCGAACAGGTCATCGAGCTCGCGCGCGTTCAGCGAATCAACAGCTCGAACCTGTCCCGATGACTTGTCGATGACGATGTCGACGAGTTGGGACACGTACGTCGCACCGTTTGGCGAAACATCCAGGAACGACGATGCCGATTGAGCGTCTTTGACGAGGAGGCTCAGCAGGCGGAACAGGGGCGCAGGGGTTAGGTCAGACAACGCCACCCAGTATTCAAGGAGGCGAGGGATATGTCCACGTAGAAGATCGCAAGCTTCGCTGCCGTAATACGGGTGCATAGCGTATCTGGACATGATGGCCAGCAGCGATTCCAGCTCTGCCAGCGGGTCATTGGTAATCGCAGCACATTACGAACCGTGACGATCTACCGGTATCCATCTGGACGACTTTGAGGAGGTTCGGCAGGGATTCCTCCAAGCTGGCCATGGCGGCGGCAGGGCTGGCTTCCATCAGGTCCCCAACGATGACCTGCAACATCGGCTCGCTGCTGATGTCGTTGATAGCGGCCAGGCGTAGCACGGCGGAACCGAGATGCATGAGGACCTGCAATTCCGTGCCGTACTTTTGGATCACTGACCGACTGGTGCCGACGATCTTGGCGACCGAGTCATTTTCGTCTTCATCCTTCCCAAACATCCATTCCTTGCTGCTCAGGGATTTGTCCTTCCCAGACCTACGTAGGCGGCGTAGGTGGATACAATGGAGAGCACCGCGGCAATGCCATTACCTAGAGAGTTCGATAGTGCCGATGAGGCCGACAAGGCTAGTGACGGCATTGTCTATAGTGTCGCTGTCGACAGCTGTGTGGAGGGCAGTAACGGCGATGCCGGCCAGCGGATCACTGTTGACGGCATCGGCCGGCGAGCGGACACGTGGCAACAGCTGGACCATGCCTATATGCGCACGCAGGTGGGCTGCCGGCGAGGCGATCCCAATGAGGACGATTATGCTTTCCCTGTGACTGGGGGTACACAGGGCTGACATCGCCCCACTCGGCCCCGCGTGCTGGCAATTGTTTAAACGCTTGACTTGACCCCCTGTGGGCATTCATGGGCATCCGCCGCCGTCAACATCGTGTAGGAAACATGTGTACCACAACGCAGGAGCGGGCTGGTGTCGCATGATGCGGCAAAGTGACCATCCCAGCGTGCAGCGCCGCAAAAAGGGATTGGTGGGCAGGATTCGACCTGCCGTAAGTATGGCGCCGCCCTAAAGTTCCCCGGCGATCGAGAAGTCCGTCGCGGTGTCCGCCACGGCATCCGTTTCGCGAGGTACGGCGTCCTCGGTCGTCACTTGCCAATTCGCGCTATGCGTCCTTGGCGCGCCAGCCTCAACGTTTCGAACGGTACGTAAGCCAGTTGATTTGGAAAGGCGTTAAGCCGGATTCTGGATTCTGATGACAAGAATTGTTTGTTGATGGCGTGTAATGATACGTTTTTCTATACCATCTTTCGGGGCTGACCAGTACAATCGATTTTCATTCTGTCCGATGTCGTCGTGTGCTTCGAGATTTTAATCCTTGGTTTTGATCCTGCAGGTGATATCCACGGCACCGAGTGAGCTGATCCGCTCATATTCGGGGATGGGGTAGAAAGGCGTAGAATTGCAGAATCCCGTTGTGGAAGGCGCCGCTGTACGGTTTCCCGGAATCGGGTTCGACCATGGCCCCAACACCTGAACGTGGCTACCGACCCGTCTATACATACACTGCTCACGGTTTAGTCTGAACATGATCGGCAGCCGCTGATCGGCAAAGGGTTGGAAAATAGTGGTGGTTGTATAGAGTGTCGAGGCACGCACCTCGAGCTCGGCATCAGCGTATGCCACAGCGGGCTGACAGTGATGAACAAGGACGGAAGCAGTAGCAAGAAAAGGAACCAAGAAACCGGGCAAATACAGCGGCAACAGGCTGCAGGCGGCGTTAAAGGCCCTGGAATATACAACTGCAAGCGGCAATTTTCTACAGGAGTTGCACGCGACCCGTGTGCCACCAAACACACCACGTGGACACGGGCTCTGCACGACGCGATCGTACGCTTTTGGGCAGCTGTTTCGCGCGCGTGACAACACAATGTGCACACGGTAACCGGGTATATGTTTCACGAATAGCAATGGATTCAGACAAGAACGATGCCGTCGGGGTTGGAACGCGCTGCGCGGCAGATTCAAGGATCATGAGCCGCGCGCCTGAAGACGAGGCAGACCAGGACGACCGGATAGAGCGACGTCAGCTGATGCACCCGGCCATCGTGGTGCGCCTCCCCATCAATTGTCAGGCCGGTTCGACTGACTGGCCCGCTCTCCGCTTACGTTCCTCTCCGTACAGGCCGTTCCTGTAGGGGCGCCAGTGTACCTGGGTACACGTACGCCATCGTAATGTTCACGGCCATTCCCGCTACTCGTCATCGCCATCGAGGGTTCAGGGGATCGGCCGCCTGATGGCCGTGATCACCTGCATGGGTTCTACCCGGCCGCCATGGGCCTGTGACAATTCGAGATGCGGCTAAACTGATCATGTGTATCATGGTGATATCGGCAGCTACGGCACGACAACGACTTCCTGGAGGAGGTCCTGGTCGTGACCGGCAGCGTCGACGGCCGGGGGCGCCTCGACGTCGACGACGGCGGTGCGGGGGCCGCCCCAGGTCCGCACCCTGAAGGTCAGGATTCCATACAGCTGGAATCCGGCGGCCAGGATCGGGAGGACCAAGACCACGGCGGGATAGACCCAGGTGATCTTGATCCGCCCGATCCTGACCGCCACCACGATCAGGTACAGCCAGATGACGCCGAAGACGGCAACGGCGTACCCGACCGTGTACCAGGTGCCCTGGCCCTGCATCAGCTGCAGGCACAGGGCATAGACGAACAGGGGGCCGTTGCGCAGGGCGGCCAGGGCCAGGAGCGTGTTCAGGCCGGGGAATTGCCGCCAGAGCGTCGGCGACGTCAGCTGGTAGACCTCGTTGAGCAGCGTGCCCAGGTACCAGCGTCGGCGCTGCTTCATCAGCGAGCGGAACGTGGCGCATCCCTCCGTCTTGCAGCGGGCCGACGGGCAGAACCCGATTCGGTACCGGTCGGCGCACCGCTCCATCAGCAGGTGCGTCAGGTAGCGGTCCTCGCCCAGGTGCGTCCGGTTGAAGTCGAAGCTGTCGTCGGCGGCGTCCATGTTGCCGAAGTAGGTGGGCGCCACCCTGGCCAGCGACTCGAACCGGACCATGGTGAGGGCGCCGGGCAGGCAGGACACCGACCCGAGGTAGTCCTCAGCGTTGCGCTGGAGCATCTGCGACTCGACGTACTCGGCGTCCTGCAGCACCTTCAGGAAGCTGTACGTGCCGGCCGTCTTGCACGTGATCAGCCCGGTCAGCGCGTCGCGGTAGACGCCCGTCTGCCCCATCATCTCGTAGGTGAAGTGCGCGATGGCCAGCGCGTCCAGCTCAATGTCGGAATCGATGAACAGGAGCAGCGGCTTCGTCGCCAGGGCGGCGTACAGGTCGGACAGGTAGCGGAAGGCGCACATCTGCGCGTGCCGCTTGCCGCCATGCACGAACCGGCAGGGCGTGACCTTCAGGCCCCGGAACATGATGTCGACGCCGACGGCAGGCAGGCCGTCGCCGCTGACCCCGATCTCGTCCAGCACGTTGCCCGTCGTCAGCATGCTGCTGTCGATACAGGTCTTGCCCGCCACCAGGCAGTAGATGACCGTCCGGTACAGCGTCGACACCTCGTCCGAGTCGAACGCCAGCACGAGGTGCAGACGATGCGTCGGGTACTCGGCCTGCGCCACCGAGTTGATCGCCGTCATGAGCGTCTCGATCGGCTCGTTGTAGATCGGCATGACGACCGTGACGTACGGGTTCTGGTTGCGCACCCGCTTCTTCGTCGCCCGCGTGGCGATCGCCTTCAGGACCTGGGCGTCCGTCGGAGCCCGTCGCCCGGCGTCAATCGCACACTTGACGCGGAACCAGGTGGCCACAACCAACGCCAGCGGTTCCAGCATCACCAGCATGGCGAAGGTTGCGTCCAGCCTGTCCCAGGGAGACGCCCTGAACGCGTGACGGAAGTTGACCGACGCGATCAGTAGGCCGTACACGCCGATGTTGTACGACGTGTACAGGACCAGGAACGCGGCCGCAACCAGGCGCGTCAGCACCGGGTGCTCCTGGTCCTCTCCCGTAAACGACCACGTTGCCCAGGGTGACAATGTAGGTGACAATGTACGCGATGGCGTGCAGGAACGCCATCAGGAGGGAACCCCACACGAGGGCGAACACGATAGACGTGCCATAAACGTTCAAGAGCTGCTGGGCGGCCTGCACGATCGAGGTCGCCGTCGTCGTCATCGCAATCCGTCTTCAATCACAATGAGGCGACGACCGAACGTGACACGCTCACCGTTCGTTTCGGAGGCTGAAGATTCGCGCCAGTTTGGGGGTTCACAGTCTGGGACTGCATCGGAGCGTAGCGGGGGCGCGCACTGAACCGTCGGAGAAATAGAACCGACACTGACGGGGCGCGCGCGCGCACTGAACCTTCGGAGGAATAGAAGCGACAGTGACGCGGCGCGCGCACGCCAGCGTGCCGTTAAGGCACGCCGTCGACCGACCATGGGCAACGTGCAACGGCCACTGCGGTTCCGCATTACAACGTTGGAACTCGGCGCGACAGCATGCAAACGCAACGCGGCGTCTGCCTGCACAGAAGGCGGCGGGTGCCATGGGGGGCGCCGGCTCGCTCTACCCGGCCACCGGCCGGTCAGTCACTGGGAGGGAGACGTTCCTGGCATCACGCCAACCTGTGGCTGCCGTTGATCAGTAAGCTAGGTCAGCGTGTCCCTGCCCAGGCACCGACCACAATCAACTGTCAGCCGTACTGGTCGAGGTCTGCCCGTGAACTTCCGACAGCGACTAGCTCGCCTACTGCCCAGGGACACCGTTCCAAAGACGCTCAACAGGGTGCCTCCCGCTCGTCCAGACTGTTTCCAGGTAACCAGCAAATACTACGGGAACAGGCCATGCAAACATTCGTAGGTAGGGATGCCATGTCAACTGCATTGAATGAACTGCCTGTCCAGAAGCGTTTTCCCAGGGATATGGCGAAGGCGTCGTAAGTGGCGAACGGGTGTACGACAAGAGCGTCCATGTGTGTCCGGGCCGCAACATGGGCTCCGGTTGCGAGTGTTGGAAACGTGGCTAGTACACACTGCTCACGGCTCTACTTGAACACGATCGGCCAGCCGCTGATCGGCAACAACTTGGGAAAGAGTGGTTGTCGCGGAACTCGGAAGGGGGTCCCACGAGGTCGTCTGCATCTCTAGTCCAGACCTCCTCCGATCATCACGTACGTCGTCACGCTGGGCAACGTCGTCTTCCACGGCGAGGAGAACCAGGACCATCCGGTCCTGACGCGTCTCGTTGCAGCCATCTTCCTGGTCCTGTACACGTCGTACAACTTCGGCGTGTACGGCCTGCTGTTCGTGTCGCTCAACTTCGGGCACGCCTTCTGCAGCTGGGCGTCGCCCTGAGACACCCTGGACCCAACCTTCGCAACACCCGTGATGCTCGAGCCGCTGACGTTGGTGGTTGCCACCTGGTTCCGCATCAAGTGTGCGATCGATGCCGGGCGACGGGCACCAACCGACGACCAGGTCCTAAAGGCGATCGCGATCGCCTCGCGCGAGGTCCGAAGGCCTCGGCCGCAACGACCTGGAGGCGATAGCCTTCAGCACCTGGTCTTCGCCCGGCATCGGTTGCACACTTGATCATGTGGAACCAGGTGGCAACCACCAACGTCAGCGGCCCGAGCATCACGAGCGTTGCGAAGGTTGGGTTCAGGGTGTCCCAGGGCGACGCCCAGAACGCGTGCCTGAAGTTGACCGACACGATCAGCAGGCCGTACCCGCCGAGATTGTACGACGTGTACAGGACGAGGAAGATGGCGGCAACGAGGCGCGTCAGCACCGGCCGGATGGTCCTGGTTCTTTTCGCCGCGGACGCGGGAAGACGTTGCCCAGCGTGACGACGTACGTAATGATGTAGCAGGTGGCGAGTGGGAACGCGATCAGCAGGGAGAACCGAACGATGGCGTATACGATGCATGTGCCGTAGTCGTCGAAGAACCACTCATGGGCGGCCTGCACCACCGTCGTCGCCCTCATCGTCATGCGGCCTGGAGCTTGCCGCTGCGCTGCTGCTAGTTCTCGACAACCAACGCTGGCGCCGACAACCGCTCTGCAATCACTATGACGCGACGACCGAACCTGACACGTTCACCGTTAGTTTCGGAGGCTGAAGATTCCCGCCGGGTTGCGGGTTCGGAGCCTGGGACTGAATCGGATCGCGCGCGCGCACTGAACCTTCGGAGAAATAGAACGGGCACTGACGAGCGACAGTGACTCGACGTGCGCACGCCCCCGTGGACCGAGCATGGGCAACGTGCAGCGGCCACTGCGGTTCCGCATTACGACGTCGGAACTCGGCGCGACAGCATGGAAACGCAACGCGACGTCTGCCTGCAGAGAACGCGGCGGGTGCCATGGGGGGCGCCGGCTCGGACGTCAGTCACTGGGCGCGCGGCGTTTCAGGGATCACAGCTGCCGTATCGGGCTACCCGGTGCCATGTCCACCAGCGACATTGCTATGCTCGCAACGCCGACCTGTCGCCGCCGCCGATCAGCAAGCCAGGGCAGCGTATGCCTACCCAGGCACCGACCACAATCGACTGTCACCCGTACTGGTCGGGGTCTGCCCGTGAACTTCCGACAGCGACTAGCTCGCCTACTGCCCAGGGACATCGTTCCAACGACGCTCAACAGGGTGCCTCCCGCTCGTCCAGACTGTTTCCGAGTAGAAGGCGAATGCTATGGGAACGGGTGCAAACATTCGTAGGTAGGAACGCCATATTGTCAACCGCATTGAATGAACTGCATGTCCCATAGGAGGGCCGACTTCAGCGGCGGTGGGGACGGGTGCGCTGACCGTGTCCTGGCCCGACGCACGAGGTCGTCGATCGGTTCCATGGATGCGAATTCAGCGAGCAGCGGCGTCACCTGCGATGGAGCGACATCGACAAGCAGGGCCAGCAATTCCACAAGGTCGAACGCGATACGATCGCAAGGGGCCTCGTGGACCGCATTCCGCAGCCAGGCCCGTGCAACGCCTTCGAACAGCTTGCGGGCGTGCGCCGACACACGAGGCCAGCAGACGCAAACGGTCATGGAGAGGGCGGCGATCCCGGCTCGACATGCATCCCGGTTCTGGTGCTCAATGAACACGAACAAGCACGGGAGGAGTCGCCGCAGACGCGTTGCACACGCTGTCCCGCTTAGCGCCAGCAGTGTCGCCAGCGCCTCCAGGAACACACGCGACCGTCGACAATGGTTCTCATCACGGGTGCCGCTCAGCGCCAGGTACTGGACCTCGTCTTGGACGAGATCCAACGTGGAATCCAGGTCGGGGCCACGAGGTCGCCGCCGGGGTGTCAGGCGCACCAACGCGGCCACGAGCGTCTGCACCGCATCACGCTCCAGTTCGTGATCCCGAATTTGAACCTGACAAGGAAGTTAGGCGCACAAGCCATCAGGCATTGCACGATGCCGTACCTGGCGACGAAGTAACTCGAAAATCAAGGCGGACTGCCAGCGCAGGACAGGCAGGTCGGTCTCCTTGAGGACGATACGCATGGCGGCCAGAGCAACCAACGACGTCCGCGTCCGCAGTGGCTCCAGCAGTCGTACTATAACCTGAAGGATATCCTGGTACGCAGTCGTTATGCCTGTTGACGTCATATGCGATAGACACCAGAGGAGCGAAGCCCCGACCCCGTCCAGGTCCCGTTTCATCAGGACGCTGAAAACGGGCAGATCGTCCAGGCTGGCGTGCATTAGCGGAAACAGTTCAGGGCGGTCGACAACAAGGGCAGCGCGGCGGGCACGGCTCATGGCGCGACCCGCATTCGTCACCGATAACGCGAACGCTGGATCAGCATTCACGAGGTCGCTTCCCGCAACCGCCTCGGCGACCAGCGAGCGTGACGCCCATCGCGATGAACGCAGCGCCCCACATACGCTATCCTGAAGGTCGCAGTCGCCCAGGCGGCCGACGATCGCATGCCATCCACGCACGACGGCCGCCTCCATATCGTACCACGAGTCGCCTGCAGGAGTACCATAGCTTCATCGCGGAGTCCGCCACGGTGTCCGTGGCGGGGTCGAATGGGACGCCACGTGACAGCCTGAGTGCCTGACCCAGTTCGACTCCGGGAACGTCTACAGCAGAGGCTCCGCCCCTGACGCTGTTGTCGGTAACGGTCAGTGGGCCGGGCCGGCTCGCCTGGCCGCCTGGCGAGACACGCCGTTACATCGCCACCGTCACGCTCCGTCATCGTCGGGAGTAAATCACTTTGTTATCGTCACTGGCAACCGCTGACCGCCGTCGTCGTGGGAGGCACTGACAACCGGCGTCCACGGCTAGGGCACCTGGTACACGTGCGGACGTTTGGCGCCAACCAGGCGGACGCTGATGACGACAATACCCTCGACGGTGTGGTCGTTACGTCGCAGCAGCACGTGGCTGGCGAGAACCCGAGCGGTGATCACGCCAATAACGACCTCGAGACGGTCGCCTTCAGCACCTGGTCTTCTCGCTCATTGCCCGTCGCCAGGCGTCCACTGATCCTAACCAGGTGGCGATCAGTAGAGTAAGCGGCTCGATCTTGGCGATCGTTGGATCCAGGGTGTCCCAGGGCGACGCCGAGAAGGCGTGAAGTTGAACGACGCGATCAGCAAGCCGTAGACGTCCACGTTGTACCAGGTGCGCGGCAACGAGTCGCATCAGGACCCGCGTGGTCGTGGTTCTTCTCGCCGTGCGCGACTACGTTACCCAGCATGCCGACGTACGTGGCAATGTAGAAGATGGCGTGCAGGAATGCGATCAGCTAGCAGGGAAACCCATACGATGGCGTACACGATGCACGTGCCATAGTCGTCGAAGAACTGCTGGGCGGCCTGCACCGCCGTCATCGTCGTGCCTGCTGCTGCTGCTGCTGTCGACAACCAACGCTCGCGTTGACAACCGCTCTGTAATCCCTATGACGCGACGACCGAACGTGGCACGCTCACCGTTAGTTCCGAGGCTGAAGTTTCGTGCCGGTTGGGGGTTAGAAGCGCACCCACTAGGCCGTCGCGTCATAGGGATTACAGAGCGGTTGTCGATGCGAGCGTTGGTTGTCGAGAGCAGCAGCAGCGGCTAACTCCAGACATGACGACGACGGTGGTGCAGGCCGCTCAGCAGTCCTTCGACGACTATGGCACATGGATCGTGTACGCCATCGTCTGGTGTTCCCTGCTGATTGCGTTCCTGCACGCCATCCGCTACATCGTCACGTACGTCGTCACGCTGGGCAACGTTGTCGTCCAGAACGCCCAGGTGCCCATGGCAGCTGGACGCGGCGGAACGAATGGCAATGGCCACTCGCGGTCGTGGACGCCGCCACCGGGGAAGGGTGCCGGCTGAGTCGCATTGGCGACTCAGCCGTGATCGCGAACGCGCATGTGGACCAGGTGCCCTGGCCCTGCAGGAGCGACAGGGCAGAGGAACAGCAGGCAGTTGCGCAGGCCCGACAGGCCGATAAATGTGTTCAGGTCGAGGAATTAATTGCCGCCAGATCGGAACACATCCGTGCCCCCTGGCGTCCAAGTGAAGCGCTTTGGAACAGGCCTGGCTGCGTGGCATCGGATAACTCGACGGCCAGAACACGCTGATCGCCCTGTCGGCCCTTCGCAACTGCCCGCTGTTCGCCTCTGCCTTCCCGCCGTAGCGTATGCTGATCACCAGGAACCCGCCTGAACGAGCCGGATACGTCCTGTTGAGAGTCGTTGGAACGGTGTTACTGGTATATAACCGATCAGCCGCCCCGCAGCTGCCCCAGAACTGCCCGACTGGCGCAGTCCGTAACTGCCCAACAGACACTGGCGCTGTGACAATTAGGGGAACGTGCGCTGTGACAATTAGGGGAACGTGCGCTGTGACAATTAGGGGAACGTGCGCTGTGACAATTAGGGGAACGTGCGCTGTGACAATTAGGGGAACGTGCGCTGTGACAATTAGGGAACGTGCGCTGTGACAATTAGGGAACGTGCGCTGTGACAATTAGGGAGTAATAGGCATTTTAAGACATCACATCAAATCTATCGTGTATTTGGACTGCCGAAGCCGTCGGTTGCCGTGGACGTTTATTCAAACTGCGCGGCTGCGCGACCTCCGTCGCGGCCGTGCCATAACATGCGGCGTGGCGAGGGCCCAAAAGTCGCACATGTCGGGGGCACAGTCGCACTTTTCGATAGTGCGCCCGTCGGGCAGATCACGGTTAGTGGCGCACCCGTCCCGACCGAACCGTCGCTGAAGTCGGCCCTACTCCTATGGCCTATGGGACATGCAGTTCATCCAATGCGGTGGACATGGCATCCCTACCTATGATTGTTTGCATCCGTACGTTCCCATAGCGTTTGCCGGTTACGAGGAAACATCCTGGACGAGCGGGAGGCACCGTGTTGAGCGTCGATGGAACGGTGTCCCTGGGCAGTGTCAATGGCACCGGGTAGGCCGGTACGGCAGCTGTGATTCCAGGAACGCCCCCCACCCCACCCCAGTGACTGACCGGCCGGCGCCCTCATGGCCACCCGCCGCGTTCTGTGCAGGCAGACGTCGCTTTGCGTTTGCATGTTATCGCGCGTGAGCGCACCGGGCCTCGACGAAATGCGGAATCGCAGCGGCCGTTGCACGTTGCCCATGATCGGTCGACAGCGTGCCTTAACGGTGCGGGCGTGCGCGCGCCGCGTCAGTGCCCGTTCTATTTCTCCGAAGGTTCAGTGCGCGCGCGCGATCCGATTCAGTCCCAGGCTCCGAACCCGCAACCCGGCGGGAATCTTCAGCCTCCGAAACTAACGGTGAACGTGTCAGGTTCGGTCGTCGCGTCATAGTGATTGCAGAGCGGTTGTCGGCGCCAGCGTTGGTTGTCGAGAGCTAGCAGCAGCGCAGCGGCAAGCTCCAGGCCGCATGACGATGAGGGCGACGACGGTGGTGCAGGCCGCCCATGAGTGGTTCTTCGACGACTACGGCACATGCATCGTATACGCCATCGTTCGGTTCTCCCTGCTGATCGCGTTCCCGCACGCCACCTGCTACATCATTACGTACGTCGTCACGCTAGGCAACGTCTTCCCGCGTCCGCGGCGGAAAGAACCAGGACCATCCGGCCGGTGCTGACGCGCCTCGTTGCCGCCATCTTCCTCGTCCTGTACACGTCGTACAATCTCGGCGGGTACGGCCTGCTGATCGTGTCGGTCAACTTCAGGCACGCGTTCTGGGCGTCGCCCTGGGACACCCTGAACCCAACCTTCGCAACGCTCGTGATGCTCGGGCCGCTGACGTTGGTGGTTGCCACCTGGTTCCACATGATCAAGTGTGCAACCGATGCCGGGCGAAGACCAGGTGCTGAAGGCTATCGCCTCCAGGTCGTTGCGGCCGAGGCCTTCGGACCTCGCGCGAGGCGATCGCGATCGCCTTTAGGACCTGGTCGTCGGTTGGTGCCCGTCGCCCGGCATCGATCGCACACTTGATGCGGAACCAGGTGGCAACCACCAACGTCAGCGGCTCGAGCATCACGGGTGTTGCGAAGGTTGGGTCCAGGGTGTCTCAGGGCGACGCCCAGCTGCAGAAGGCGTGCCCGAAGTTGAGCGACACGAACAGCAGGCCGTACACGCCGAAGTTGTACGACGTGTACAGGACCAGGAAGATGGCTGCAACGAGACGCGTCAGGACCGGATGGTCCTGGTTCTCCTCGCCGTGGAAGACGACGTTGCCCAGCAGCGACGTACGTGATGATCGGAGGAGGTCTGGACTAGAGATGCAGACGACCTCGTGGGACCCCCTTCCGAGTTCCGCGACAACCACTCTTTCCCAAGTTGTTGCCGATCAGCGGCTGGCCGATCGTGTTCAAGTAGAGCCGTGAGCAGTGTGTACTAGCCACGTTTCCAACACTCGCAACCGGAGCCCATGTTGCGGCCCGGACACACATGGACGCTCTTGTCGTACACCCGTTCGCCACTTACGACGCCTTCGCCATATCCCTGGGAAAACGCTTCTGGACAGGCAGTTCATTCAATGCAGTTGACATGGCATCCCTACCTACGAATGTTTGCATGGCCTGTTCCCGTAGTATTTGCTGGTTACCTGGAAACAGTCTGGACGAGCGGGAGGCACCCTGTTGAGCGTCTTTGGAACGGTGTCCCTGGGCAGTAGGCGAGCTAGTCGCTGTCGGAAGTTCACGGGCAGACCTCGACCAGTACGGCTGACAGTTGATTGTGGTCGGTGCCTGGGCAGGGACACGCTGACCTAGCTTACTGATCAACGGCAGCCACAGGTTGGCGTGATGCCAGGAACGTCTCCCTCCCAGTGACTGACCGGCCGGTGGCCGGGTAGAGCGAGCCGGCGCCCCCCATGGCACCCGCCGCGTTCTGTGCAGGCAGACGCCGCGTTGCGTTTGCATGCTGTCGCGCCGAGTTCCGACGTCGTAACGCGGAATCGCAGTGGCCGCTGCACGTTGCCCATGCTCGGTCGACGGCGTGCCTTAACGGTGCTGGCGTGCGCGCGCCGCGTCACTGTCGCTTCTATTTCTCCGAAGGTTCAGTGCGCGCGCGCGCCCCGTCAGTGTCGGTTCTATTTCTCCGACGGTTCAGTGCGCGCCCCCGCTACGCTCCGATGCAGTCCCAGACTGTGAACCCCCAAACTGGCGCGAATCTTCAGCCTCCGAAACGAACGGTGAGCGTGTCACGTTCGGTCGTCGCCTCATTGTGATTGAAGACGGATTGCGATGACGACGACGGCGACCTCGATCGTGCAGGCCGCCCAGCAGCTCTTGAACGTTTATGGCACGTCTATCGTGTTCGCCCTCGTGTGGGGTTCCCTCCTGATGGCGTTCCTGCACGCCATCGCGTACATTGTCACCTACATTGTCACCCTGGGCAACGTGGTCGTTTACGGGGAGAAGGACCAGGAGCACCCGGTGCTGACGCGCCTGGTTGCGGCCGCGTTCCTGGTCCTGTACACGTCGTACAACATCGGCGTGTACGGCCTACTGATCGCGTCGGTCAACTTCCGTCACGCGTTCAGGGCGTCTCCCTGGGACAGGCTGGACGCAACCTTCGCCATGCTGGTGATGCTGGAACCGCTGGCGTTGGTTGTGGCCACCTGGTTCCGCGTCAAGTGTGCGATTGACGCCGGGCGACGGGCTCCGACGGACGCCCAGGTCCTGAAGGCGATCGCCACGCGGGCGACGAAGAAGCGGGTGCGCAACCAGAACCCGTACGTCACGGTCGTCATGCCGATCTACAACGAGCCGATCGAGACGCTCATGACGGCGATCAACTCGGTGGCGCAGGCCGAGTACCCGACGCATCGTCTGCACCTCGTGCTGGCGTTCGACTCGGACGAGGTGTCGACGCTGTACCGGACGGTCATCTACTGCCTGGTGGCGGGCAAGACCTGTATCGACAGCAGCATGCTGACGACGGGCAACGTGCTGGACGAGATCGGGGTCAGCGGCGACGGCCTGCCTGCCGTCGGCGTCGACATCATGTTCCGGGGCCTGAAGGTCACGCCCTGCCGGTTCGTGCATGGCGGCAAGCGGCACGCAGATGTGCGCCTTCCGCTACCTGTCCGACCTGTACGCCGCCCTGGCGACGAAGCCGCTGCTCCTGTTCATCGATTCCGACATTGAGCTGGACGCGCTGGCCATCGCGCACTTCACCTACGAGATGATGGGGCAGACGGGCGTCTACCGCGACGCGCTGACCGGGCTGATCACGTGCAAGACGGCCGGCACGTACAGCTTCCTGAAGGTGCTGCAGGACGCCGAGTACGTCGAGTCGCAGATGCTCCAGCGCAACGCTGAGGACTACCTCGGGTCGGTGTCCTGCCTGCCCGGCGCCCTCACCATGGTCCGGTTCGAGTCGCTGGCCAGGGTGGCGCCCACCTACTTCGGCAACATGGACGCCGTCGACAGCTTCGACTTCAACCGGACGCACCTGGGCGAGGACCGCTACCTGACGCACCTGCTGATGGAGCGGTGCGCCGACCGGTACCGAATCGGGTTCTGCCCGTCGGCCCGCTGCAAGACGGAGGGATGCGCCACGTTCCGCTCGCTGATGAAGCAGCGCCGACGCTGGTACCTGGGCACGCTGCTCAACGAGGTCTACCAGCTGACGTCGCCGACGCTCTGGCGGCAATTCCCCGGCCTGAACACGCTCCTGGCCCTGGCCGCCCTGCGCAACGGCCCCCTGTTCGTGTATGCCCTGTGCCTGCAGCTGATGCAGGGCCAGGGCACCTGGTACACGGTCGGGTACGCCGTTGCCGTCTTCGGCGTCATCTGGCTGTACCTGATCGTGGTGGCGGTCAGGATCGGGCGGATCAAGATCACCTGGGTCTATCCCGCCGTGGTCTTGGTCCTCCCGATCCTGGCCGCCGGATTCCAGCTGTATGGAATCCTGACGTTCAGGGTGCGGACCTGGGGCGGCCCCCGCACCGCCGTCGTCGACCTCGAGGCGCCCCCGGCCGTCGACGCTGCCGGTCACGACCAGGACCTCCTCCAGGAAGTCGTTGTCGTGCCGTAGCTGCCGATATCACCATGATACACATGATCAGTTTAGCCGCATCTCGAATTGTCACAGACTTATGACTGCCGGGTAGAACCTGCAGGTGATCACGGTCATCAGGCGGCCGATCCCCTGAACCCTCGATGGCGATGACGAGTAGCGGGAATGGCCGTGAACATTACGATGGCGTACGTGTACCCAGGTACACTGGCGCCCCTGCAGAAGCGGCCTGTAAGGAGAGGAACGTAGGCGAAGGGCGGGCCGTGGTGCCGGGCTGATACTCGCCTTCCGTCATGAGTACAGCTGGCGGTGGCATGTCCTCCCGGCCGGTGACTGGGTCCACGACCGCGGGTGGCCATTGCCAGTCGTTCCGCCGCGTCCTGCTGCCATGGGCACAAGGACGTTCTGGCCGACGACTCGGCAACCGCGATTCATGAGGTCGTGTTTTCCGGCGATATTGGACACCTCCTTGCCTGCCCCAAGAACGGCTCTCGTGGCCATAGTTGGGCGGTCCGCGATGGGCTGTTGGGCGTGTCGGCCGCCATCGCTGCGTGGTGGCGTCCAGCGCGCTCGCTGTCGACTGCTCGGTGCTGTGGTGCGATCGTCGACGTCGCCCGACGCCTCCGATGCGGGGTCGGGCACGTCGATGATCGACCTGTTCCTGCAGCAGCCGTCGGTCGGCCTGGGGCTGACGGCGGTGCGCCACGAGCCGGATCCGGACCGCGCCTTCACGATGTTTCGCATGATGCTGATGTCGCGCGACATCGACATGCGCGTGTTCCAGACGATGATGACGTATTGCAAGCAGCGTGCGCCGGCGAAGGCTCCGGCCGTGTTCGATCGCGCCCTGATGCACGGCGTCAACCTGCCGCTGAGCGACGGGTTCTTCTGCACCTACCTGGGCGCCTGCCAGCGCGCCACGCCGATCCCGCTCGACAACGTCCTGCAGCGGTACCGCAGGGTGGGCCCTCGCACCCACAACGTCATCTTCGGGATGGCCAACATCTGCAGGGTGGCGAGGAAGCCCGAGGCGGCGCTGTTCCTCGTCTGGGACGCCGTCAGCAACAAACTCGTCTTCACCGAGAAGCTCCTGTCCCTGTTCGCGGCCTGCTGTGCGGAATCGCGCTCGAAAGACGGCGCCGACACCGCCAAGTATCTGCTGTCGATGCTCTGCTCGAAGCGCATCGCCACGTTCCCGAACGTGCAGCTGTTCGCCAACCTCGTCAAGGCCGTTCTGGACCAGGCCCGGATCGACAGCGCTCTGAAGACGCTGGCGCTGATGGATATCCTGGAGGTGCCTCCGTCCGAGCACATCTTCACCATGGTCCTGTCCTCGCTCGTCAGGACCGCCCGCCTTCGACAATCCCTCGCCGTCTACCGCACGATGGCGCAGCGCGGCATTCCAGTGTTCCCCGCGCTGCTCCCGTCGCTCATCGCCCTGAGTGGACGCCACTCCGATCTGGCCGCCGTCCAGGACCTGCATCGGTATGCGGACGCGCGCTCCCTGCTCAGCAACGACTACGTCGCCTGCGCGTTGATTTCCGCATACGATAAGTGCCAGCGCCCGGACGCGGCCGAGCAAGTCTTCCTGGCCCGGTTCGCCGTATCGACGCCGGACGAAGCCCTGTTCACGGCCATGGTGTCGTCGTACTGCCACCATGGCATGCTGGACAGTGCCGCCGGCATGTTCGCCAAGCTGAAGGCCTCAGGGCAGGTGCCCACGCAGGCGGCCTACACGGTCCTGCTGTGGGGCCTGTGCCGAGGAAAGTCGAGCGATCAGGCGCTGGCGTTGTTCCGCGACATGCTGGACCAGAAGGTTCCCGTCAGCCCCGCCGTGTTCAGCCTTCTGGTCGGCGCCTGCGCCAACGCCGCCGACGTCGACAACCTCTATCAGTATGCGCGGGCGACGCCGTTACTCGACAACGACCGTGTGGTCGGTGCGTTCATCGGCGCCTACGCCCGGCTGCACAAAGCGGACGTCGCCGGCGACGTTTTCCATTCGGTTGCCTCCCCCGGTACAGACGCGTTCAGTGCGATTATCGACGTCTCTGTCGCCCAGCGCCGGTTGCCGGACGTCTTCGACTTGGTGGGTCAGGCTGCCGAGGCCGGCGTGCCCCTGCAGAAACCGACAATGGTCGCCGTTGTCGACCTGCTTGCTGAGCTGCCTCATTGCGACCATCCTGTCAAGGTTGTTACCTCCGTTGCAGGGCACAAGTCTGCCGTCAGGCCCGGCCACCTCGCTCGCCTGTCGACCGGATGCGGACGTCGCGGGGAGCGCTCGTCCCTGATCGTCCTGCATCAGCTGGCGCGGGACAGGGCGCTTCTCGGCAACGACGACGTGGCCCGTGCACTGGTGTCGGCGTTCAACGCGGCCGGTGATCTCGACTCCGCCAAGGCGGTGTTCGGGGAGCGTTCCGCGATCTCGACGCCGGACGTGGCGACGTGCGACGCGATGCTGGCCGCGCTCAGCCTCCACGGGACCCTACCGGAAACGGCAACCGCGTTCGACGACATGACGTCGGCCGGCATGCGACCGTCGACCAGGACCCTGACGTCACTGTTACGCGCCTGCGCCCGGGCCAGGGACCCGGCCCGGGCGGATGCCTTGCTGAGGGAGTTCGCCGACGTCTGGGACGTGCCGTTGTCGGGCGAACACGTCCGGTGCATCGTCGACCTGCATGGCAGGATCGGCAACGTGGACGACGCCGAGCGCATCGCCTCTGCCCAGCTGCCACGTGATGCCGGCGCCTGGCTGACCGTCCTGCGGGCCTGCCGTAAGCACAAGGACGTGGCGCGTGCCGAGCGCGCCCTGTCCGCGCTGACCGCGCTACCAGGGGTCACATCCAGGCAACGGCAGTCCGCTTTCAGCCTCGTGATGGACGTGTACAGGGCAGCCGGCCGGGCCGACGATGCTGAGCGTCTGCGAGGCGAATGCCGTTCCTGTAATTTGCCACCGGGGGACCATCAGCCGCCGGCGACGTTGCATCTGCAGGATCGGTGCGTCCAGGTCTCCGATGCGTTGTACGAATCCGATCCCGGCCTTCGTGAGTGCCATCGCGCGATGGTGGCCCGTCTGGTCGAGAACGGGCACACGCCGAACCTGCCCGCTGCGCCAGATCACGACGCGCGTCAGCGCGTACGACCGCACAGTGCAGAGCTGGCGCTGGCCTGCGGGGTGATGTCGAACGGTGATAACCGCTGCACCATCCGGTTGACCCAGGACGCGATTCTGTGCACCGACTGCCACCAGGTCGCGAAGACCGTGTCGCAGGTCTACGCGACCGATGCCTACATCAGGGACGACGTCGTCCATCACCATTTCAGCCAAGGGCACTGCTCCTGCGATGATTACTGGTAATACTGGGTGGGGGCGCGGTTGCCCCCCTGTCATGCACGATCTGGATCCATGGCGTCGGCCCAATGTCGACGCCAGGTAGCGGGTCGCGTGTCACGAAACAATCGACGTGCACACATCTAACAGCCAATAAATAGTATACATGTATATACAATCTACAGGGGCGAGCGTCACGTGGACTTTGGCCGCAGGATCTGATCGCACACGTCTTTGGAGTACGTGTGCGATTCGATATCTCTGTAGAGCGCGGGCTCCAGGCGGCGGATCAGGTCGAGCGTGAACGCAATCGTCAGGCGAGCATTGAGCGCCGGCCACTTGCGGTAGTTGAGGATCTCATTCGGGCTGCACAGCAATGAACGGCCACGCGTCCGTTAGCCAGAATCCCACCCAGGTACATCATTATTAGGCGCGTCGTACTTGCCAACGCTGAACAGGCCGTCGCGGACCAGCACGACCTGGGCGACGATCGCAACGATATTGTTGTGGACGCCAAACCCGAGAAGAAAGTCCCAGAGTTTCAGCACCTCGGAGAACGGCTGCAGGACACACGATATGCTCGACACGACTGCACAGGGACACACAGGAAACACATTGAGCAACGCCGACGGTTAGGTCGTTTGGCAGGCGGCCGTACGGGCGAACGCGTAGACGGTGGCTTCCAGGCGCCTCGACCGCAGGTGATGGAACAGGTCCGGGTCGGCCGCCTGCAGGCACCGGTCGACGAGGACGCAGCCGGCCCTGGCGCCCGCCATGTTCGCCAGCCAGTACGTCGGGCAGTACACCTTGATGAACCGGGAGAAGGCCGCCTGCGCCTCCAGCTCGCTCATGCAGTACAGGAACGGGGCCGCCACCGCGTTCATCCCCTGCAGGTACGAGAAGACGCCGTCGGCGGCGTTCTCGTGGACGAACGAGTTCAGCAGCCGGATCAGGGAGTTCTCGGTGACGCGCGCCTGGAACGATTTCTCCTACAACAACAACGGCCCGGGTTGGTCAGCGGACCCTGCCGGCCTGGAGCAACAGCACCCGTTCCGTTATACATTTGGGAACGTCCGGAACGAATCGCTCCGTATCTTCTGGTACTGCTTGCACGGCCCCAGGCGTATCAGGCCGCCGTAGCGTTCGGCGCTGACGCTCGGGACGGCGAGCAGCGTCATCCAGACGAGGCCGCGGACCGGGACGCCGCGGTCGTCGTCGGCGGCGCCGTGCAGGAGCAGGTGCCGGCGCAGCTGGAACAGCATCTCGACGGCATTGTCGTCCTCGTCGCCGGCGGCGCACGCGTCCAGGAACCGGCGCAGGCAGGCGGCCAGGGCCTGATCGGACGCCATCGCCGTTGTCGTTGTTGGAAGACCCCGCGCGGCGCCGCCCGCCCCAAAAAATGGCCGGGCGAGGAGGGGGCGCCGGCGCGGCCCCGCCACAAACCGCCTGTCGCGCATTTTGATTTTTGCGCGGCGCCGCTCCTCGTTTTCAGTCTGCGCCGCTCCGATGCGTTCGGAGACCGGGGGCACTGCTCCCGGATGGATGGCGGCCCGCCACCACGTGGGTAAAGTGAGCGGGTCACGGTCAAGGTGGTGGGGGGGAGGGGTGACGTCGACCCACTCGTCAGCGGGTGAGTCAACTGCGTTGCGATGCCCCGACGCCCACCCGGGTCAACGCTGGGCGGTCGGTGCGGTCCAACGCCCCATTCTGTAATTCTACGTCTATCGGGGTGCGAGCGTGCCTGCCTGCCAGCGTTTCTGTGCGCGCGCCTCGCTCTGTGTGTGGCACCCCCCAAACTTTGTACCTCGCCGCTGCAACAGTGCCCAAACCCTGGCGACGCCCTCGTCCTCGCCAATGTGGCAGCAGGCAGCGCCCACTTCTGCTGCTGCTGCTGAGGCGGCCCGATGGGCGCTCGTTCTCTGCCTTTTATGTACGACGGCCGGTGTCGCCCAGGCGCAGCAGCAGCAGCCTGCTCAGCGCCAGGCGTTCAACTGCCGCAGCCAGAACGGCCTGAAGGTGTCCGAGTCGGTCCAGGCGCAAGCGGGGACGCTGTCGGACGGCCCGGGCGGCATCCGGTCCAACACGTGGTGCGAATGGGCGGTCAGCGTGCCGCCTGCCGCGCCGGGCGGTGCGCCGGCCGGCCCGCGTCGCGTCCGCCTGACGTTCCGCACGGTCCAGCTGATGCCCGGCGAGGACTTCATCTGGGTGTTCGACGACGCCGTCAGCAAGACGGTGCCGGTGCAGCGCCTGACGGGGACGAACACGCCCGGCGTGATCTACTCGGCCAGCGAGGCCGGCCTGCGCGTCGAGTACCGGTCGAGCGAGTTCGGCAACGGCGTGGCCGTCGCCGAGGAGCAGGGCTTCGACGCCGACTTTGACATTGTCGGCGTGAAGGGCGTGTGCAACCCGTCGCCGTGCGCCGAGCAGAGCGTCTGCATCGAGGACGACGCCGGCGGGCACCGGTGCACGCGCTGCCCGATCGGGTACACGGGCGACGGGTCGCAGCGGGGCGGCTGCCGCAAGGTGGCGCCCTGCCCGACGCCGATCGTGCGCCGCGACCTGCGCCTGATCAGCGCCGGCGAACGCGACCTGTACGTCGGCGCCCTGCAGGCGATGCGGCGCAGCGGCCTGTACGACGAGATCATGTGGGTCCACGCCGACAAGTTCAACTTCAACTACGCGCACCTGACCGACGGGTTCCTGCCCTGGCACCGCGAGTACCTGCTGATGATGGAGGACGCCCTGCGGTCCGTCTCGCCCGAGACGAACTGCCTGGCGATCCCCTTCTGGGACTGGACGGTCGACGCCGCCAACCCGATGGCCTCCATCGTGTGGCGCGACGACTACTTTGGGGGCAACGGCGTCGACGTCGGCAACGGGAAGAAGTGCGTTCGCAGCGGGCCGTTCGCCTGGTCGGTCCTCGGCAACGACTGCCTGCAGCGCGACCTGAACGGCGCCGGGTTCTTCGCGACGCGCGAGGAGATCCTCAACACGATCGCCAGCAACGACAACTACCGCGACTTCAGCCGCGCCCTGGAGCTGTTCCACGACACGGTGCACCGATTCATCGGCGGCACCATGGTGCTGGACAACTCGGCCGACGAGCCGCTCTTCTTCCTGCACCACTCCTTCATCGACATGCTCTGGTCCGTCTGGCAGGACTGCCACGACTACGACCTGGTGCCGGCGGCCAGCGTCCGCCCCGGCTCCAACGTCTTCATGGGCGGCTACGAGACGGGCGCCCTGGGCACCGTCGTCAACACCGACTACAACAGCGTCATGCCGTACCGCCTGTCGCATTACAACCCGCAGGTGACGCCGGCCGGCGTCCACGACATCCGCAAGCTCGGCTACTCGTACGACAACATGCACATCCTGAGCCGCCCGATGACCATCGAGTGGTTCGACCCGCGCTGGACGACCTGCACGATCGAGAACCTGGAGGCGTTCAAGGCCGCCCCCGACAAGTTCGCGTCGGCGGCGACCAACAGCAAGAGCTTCCAGGTGCTGCGCCAGGACGACGCCGACGCCGCCGTTGCCGTCGTCGTCCCCGGGCGCAAGGGGTCGCCGGCGATGACGATGCCGCCACGGGCGCTGTACAACGGGCCGACCATGTTCCCCGACCTGATCTGCGCCGGGTCGTACATCAACTTTGCCGACATGTGCGCCTGCATGCACAGCATGTGGAGCGGGGCCGACCTGCGCCACGTCGCCCAGACGCTGCCGTCCTGCCAGCGCGACGACGTCCTGTCGTGCGTGCCGGGGCGGCCCGCCAACCGCACCCACATGGTCCGGGTGCGCTCGGGCGCCGTCCAGGTCGGCGACGGCCTCTGATGATGCCCTGGCTCGCTCATAACGTCCCGATCCCCAGACATCACCCCGGTCGTATAAACGGTTAAACTAAGCGTGCTCCATGCGGATCGATCGATCCGGGCGGTACGCCTGCAACACCCGCATTGCTGTTGTTGCTGCTGCTGCTGCTGTTGCTGGTCGCAGGTCGTCCTCGTCGTAGTCGCTGATGGTTCCCCGTGCGCGGCTGGTCGTCGTCGTCGTCGTCGTCGCGGGTACGTCAGCGCGCCGCAGGGGTGCTGAGACGATCTGTGATGGGGCGACGTTTCAGTGCTGGCCGGCAGCGTCCTGGTGCCGAGGGCGGACGCGCGCCCATCGACCGGGCGCATCTGGCAGCACCTGAACGAGCGGATGCAGAAGAACGGGACGCTGGACAGCGTGTACGAGGCCACCGGGAACGTGCACCTGCCCGCCCCGGACCTGCCGACGCTCAAGCCCTGAACGGGCGCCGACATCGATCGGGCCCGCGCCTCGCCCCGCACGCGCCCCCTGGTCGAACGAGAGTAAACGGGTGCCCATGCGCGACGCCAGCATGCGATACTTGGGGGCGGCAGGTACACCCACGTTGTACGTCGGCGTGCCCGGCAGATACTGTTGGCGCGCAGGGTACACCGCCGGCCGATCGCAGGCAGGGTGCCCGTCCTCGTTTGGGTTGGCCCTACCGCTAGTAGTGGTATAGACAAACGATGCGTCCGAGTGGGCCGCTCGTGCCAGGCAGCCGCCTGGCAGCGACGGTCGCCCTGGTCGTCGTCTTCGTCGTGGTTCCCAGGGGCGGTGCCCTGGTCTGCGGCAACGGCTGCGTCTGCGACTGGTACCCGAACTCGTGCCTGCCTCCAAACATGTACGTGGCCGCCCAGGTGTGCCATCGTCGTCTGCGTCGGTGGTGAATCGCAGCGCGTTAGCATGCTGGCGGCCCGGGCGCTCACTGGACGAATCACGTCGACGTGGTTCGCTGCCGTACCATCGGTCGCGTCCTACACCTCATTGTGCGTTGCCGGGCGCCCGGTTCGCTCGCCGGTGTCGGGGGCGCTGAACGCGACACGCGCGCCCTGCAGGTACCTGTCGGTGAATCTCATCATTAGCATCGATCCGGCGGCCCTCGGCGCGCTCACGTCGCTGCGCTACATCGACCTGAGCACCAACCAGGTGGCCGGTCTGGAGGTGGGCACATTCCAGGCCAATACGCGCCTAACGACCCTGTGCGTCATCGTCGTGGAACGAGCGACGCAAGCCTACCGTACACTGATGAGGAAGGTCGTCCCGTGTAGGAACCTAGCCGTGAACCGGATCGCGAGTCTCCCTGCCGGCATCTTCTCGTCGCTCTCCCAGCTGCAGGCGCTGTACGTCCCGTTCGGCAGCGTGTGCAATCACACGCGTACGGGTCCCTGAACGGGGTCTTTGTTGCGACGACGCCGTATAGGATGATCGGGGCCAACGCGCTCACGTCGATACCCGCCAACGCCTTCGCGGGCCTGACGAGCTTGCTGTCTCTGTCCGTACCGCTCAGCGAGCCCCGTCGACGCTTTGACCGATACGCCCGGTGTCTAGGAACATGGCAGCCAACGCGATCGGGGCGATGGACGCAGGCGCGCTGCTGCCGCTGACGTCGATGCAGTCCCTGTACCTGAACGCGAACCCGTTGACGACGATGCCGTCGTTGTCCCGGATGTCCCAGCTACAGTTGCTGTATGGCGCCGGCTGCGTTCCACTGCCGTCGTTCAATAGATATACTCACATCGGGGCTGCTGCCCAGAGACGTCACCGATAACAAGTTGCAGAGGATCTCGGCGGCCACGTTCCTGTACAACACGCGCCTGACCTGGCTGTACGAAATCACCGCGTGTCGTCCGCGAATGCAGTACTAACGGGTCCTGTCGGCGTCCGTCCCAGGAGCGTATCGGCGAGCACGATCACGACCATCGACGCCGGGGCGTTCTCGACGCTGTCCGCCCTGGCGTACCTGCAGATGAACACGCTGCAGGTCACATCGATCCCGGCAAAGCTATTCTCTGCGCTGACCTGTTTGACGTACCTGTACGTCGCATCCTGCCTATTCAGCGTGCCGTGCGGCGCCAATTCCTACCTGCTTGTGTCCAGGACCATGTACAGCCTCCCGTCTGTCACCACCCTGGACCGCTACCTGTTCCAGCCGTTAACGTCGTACTCGTCCAATCTGTCAGGCGGCGGCCCACCGTTTTACGTGTGCGATTCTGTACGTGGCTGACCAGCGTGCTTGCCTAGCGATCTGCTCACGGGCATGGTGCGACTGAGATGTGTGCCGTTACCGCCGCCTGGCAACACCACCGGGCAGTACCTCACGGGAGGGAAGCCCATCTGCGCCGCCGTCAGTACTGTCGGCACCACGGCGCCATCTGCCGCCACACCGTCACCTGCTCCATCACCAACACCGGCACCCAGTCCTCTACCCGCTCTTGGGGTCACTGTGCTCCCCAGTCCAGCGCCTACGTCGATCCCCAAGCCTGCACCATCTCCATTGCTCACCCGTACGGCCGTACGACCTCCGCTGACGTCCGGCGGTCGGCCTGCTCCTGTGTTCGACCCTGCGTCCCTGCCTGGTCGTTCGTCTCCTACTACTCCAGCTACGCCAAACCCGACCACTCGCACGGTTGTGCCCAGTCGAACGTCCACCCGCCCGCTCGTGCTGGCAGGCGCATTGCCTAATCGCGCCATAACGGCGCTGTCGCCGTCGGGCACACGTGCCCCGCTGACAACGGTGCCTCGAACCGCCGCTACTCTTGGGCCAGCCACCCTACCAGGAGCAGATGCACGTGGTACAGCAATGGGCGCGACAGACTCGGCGCCTGCTCCCGCGTCGTCCAGTCAGACGACGTCAGCGCTGGCCGCAATCGGGATCGGGGCCGCGTTCGCAATCGTTACCATCGTGATGTTTATGATCGGGTTCGCCATACGTGGCCACAGTATTTGGAGCAGGGGTCGGCCGCCTGATCATGCTGCCCTGGTGGGCAATGCCGGCCCAGCGATGATGATGCATCCGGCAATGCCGAGGCCGCCCGTGCCGCCGTCCTACGAAACCAGCGTGGTGAACCCGTGGGCCACAGACCCGGTACCGAGTCGTGACGTGGACGTCGCTTCTAGCGACACAGGTTTCATGGGCGACCGGACGGGGACGTCAAGCGGGAACGCGGACAGCTTCATGACGGTACCCATTGAACGCCGGGAACCTGTGCTCCAGGCTGCAAGCCGTCGACCGGCGTGAACAATGAACCGTGTAGAGCGCGCACGTCAATACATACCGCAACGTAGAACGGGACGGACGGCGTGTGCGCAGACGAGCCAGATTCATGGGCGAATTCGATTCTGCCAGGGGTTCCGATGTCTGTTGCGGAACGCGCCCGTGTCCCCGCCGGGGCCCAGTGCCTGGCGAACTTCCTTGTGAGAGAAGTGCGCCCGGGGTGCGCCCGCTCCACGAGGTGGGCGGCCCATTTCCGGGCGGCCGCCATGTGTGGCTGCAACTGTCGGCGGTGTCCGCGATCTCGCACCTCACTGATCATTTCGCTGCAGGCGCCAACTTGATCCCCAATTCTTTGCCGGATGTCGCCGCTTCTTCCTATCGTTCTCATCCTGCTGTGGTCGTCAGCACCACCCAGCGTTGGCCATGACGGTGACACCGGCGGGTCTGCAGTACCTAACGAACTGTACGATGGCGCTCCATCTGGCAGAGTCTCGCTCGATGCACTGAGGAACGACCTCTGTTCAGAGTGCTGCGCAAGGGTATTAGATTCGTTACGCGCGAAATATTCGCCGATTTCGCGAACGTGACCGTCGTGTGCGTATCACTCAATGCCAAGTGCCATAGAGGTCGACGCGATCAAATTAATTTGCATAGGGCGTTGGATAGCAATCAGATCGAGTCGATAAGGCCGGGCTCGTTCGACGATCTGTCACAGCTGTCCAAACTGTAAATGTCAATGTAGTCCGAGGCGCCCGGCAAGCTCAACAAGCGAGCTCTGGACAGATCGTTGACTTTCAACAGTATCGAGTCGATCCAGCTCGGCGTATTCAACGGGATGTCGTCGCTGCGCTCACTGTATGCATGTGCGCAGGCACATAACCGACTCGTGACTCACGTTTCTGGCCAGGGACCTGGGCAGGAATCTGATCGTCGATATTGAAGAAGGGGCATTCAGTGGAATGGCATCGCTGGCGGACTTGTACGTGCTTCGTTTACGCTTGTCATGCGAGTCTTATGTGCTCATTTGGCATGGGTAATGGACAGAACCTTATCAGTTAATCGCATCGGACTGATTACGCGAGGCATGTTCACCGGGATACCATCGCTAATCACGCTGTCGGCGTTACTGCCAGATACCTGAGTAACAGTGCGCTTAACTGAACTGCAAACAGAGGGTTGGCTTTTAACCGCATCGAGATTATTGAACCCGGAGCGTTCGATGGGATGTCGAATCTGAGGTCCCTGTAAGCAGTTGTGTCGCCTGCGGCAACCGAAAATGGCATGCTGAACTTCCGGACAGTACTTTGGAGGGCAATTGGATCCAGCACATTGAGACCTGTGTGTTCAATGCCCTAACTTCGTTGGACGTTTTGTACGCGTCGTCTGTCGAATTGCTCGCGTGCGTCTTACGTTGCTTGTTGCAGGGTGCTGGACCGAAACCAGATTTACGAGGTTAACAAAGGCATGTTCTGTGGTCTTACGTTGCTGACGACCCTGTATGCATACGTTCTCGATGTGTATGTGTGTGCCGATCAACACTGGTCAGCTGAACTGCGGACAGGGGCTTGCAAGGCAATCAGATCGAGACCATTAAGACAGGCTCGTTCGAGGGGGCGCCGTCGCTGATCCGTCTGTATGTATTATTCGCGTTAGACATCATGCCAGCGTGTCCACCCTGAATCCAGCGGGCAGCTTTTTGGGGAGCAACCGGGTCGAGGTCATTGAGGACGGGGCGTTCGATGGGCTGTCGATGCTGACCGAACTGTAGGCACTACGCTAGTGAAACTCGACTGCGAGTTTGTGACCGTTGGACAGGGATCTGGGAAGGAACCACATCACGTCAATCAGCGAGAACACGTTCTCTGGGGCACCGTCGTTGGCCTCCCTGTCTGCTTCAGGGACTACATGCAAACAGGGGCAGTCTACTGAATTGTGAGCAGGACCCTGTCGAACAACCGCATCGAGGCGATCGCACCTGGGGCTTTCGCAGCGATGCCTTCGTTGACCTATCTGTATGTACCGCAGTATTCCTCATCGTGCAACGACTATTGACTACGGGTGTGCCAGGGTGCTCACTGGGAACCCGATCTGTTGGACGGCGCAGGAGGAGACTGTGCGTTCGTGGGGACTGCCGGACCACGCAGGGATCGAATGCTAAATGAGCCGCGGTGGCTGGACACGTCCTGTCTCGTTGGCGAGTATTCTGGTGTTGAAATACATTTTCATGTGTGACCTGTCGTTGGGACCTGCCCAGTCGTTCTTCATTGCCAGCGATCAGCGAAACCGGATGACTCATTTTGGTGTGGAAATCCAAGTCGACCCATTCCGCGTCTTCGCCTCGTGTCGCGGCGTCGACGATCGCGAGGACGTCGTCGAATGTGAGAGGACAACGTCCGTCTGCTTTCGATGGGAACTGGCCGACTCGCCTTGTACCGCCGCGTCCACGTCGACGAAGACGTCCTCGATCGTGAGACGACGGTCTGCTTCTGATCAACCTGGTCGATGCTGCGACCAGCACCCGCGAGTTCCTGCGTGTTTCCATCAACACCATTCAGCAAGGTCATGTGCGTGCATGTAAGGCTGCCCCCTGAGTCTCCCGTCACTGCTGCCGGCTGCCGCGTCTAAATCTGCGCCGTCCGCCTAAAAATAGGCCTGACAGGACGAGTGGCAACGGGGCCGCGCCGCCGTCGTCGTCGCACGAAGCCGTCCGCGTCGTCATTTGGGAAACCTGCTGGTTGCGCCCCGTGTGCTACGTACTGTACGAATCCGGTTACGATGAAGGCGGTCTTGGTCTGTTTCATTGTCGCGTGCGCCGTGCTGGCGGCCGGCGTTGTGGGTGATCGGCAGCCGCAACTGACCGAGGAGGATATCAACGCGCTCCTGGCGCAGTACGCGCAGGCGGCGCATGATCCGTCTGGCAAGTTGGGCGCGGCCGCGCACCTACCGACGAACGTCATGGCCGGCCGGGTCCCTGGGCCCTCGCAGCACGTCGCGGTTGGCGGCGACGCCTCCGCCGATCATCCCCTGATGTCCATCCTGGGCCAGGCCAAGGCCGTCGCAGGCAAGGCCGTCGCCACGGCCGCCATCGGCGCGCTGAAACTCGGCACCGAGGGCCTGAACCGCCTGCACAAGTACAACGTGGCCCGGAAGGCGACGTCCGCCGCCGCCAACGCCCAGTGAGGTACATCACTGGCGTACGCCCCGTCAGGCACTGCCACATCAATACACTATTGGCCTCGCTCTGCGTCCGCAACGTCGTCTGCGCTGGTGCTATCGCCGCTGCTCCTGTATCTGCGATCGTATCTCGTCGATGGCTCGCGTCATGTCGGCCAGCGTCGCAATCAGGGCCGCGTTCGACATGGACACGTCCTGGCAAACGCGTCAGTCTCAGGCTGGCGGAGACGTGTGGGCGCGCCTGCCGCCGTACCATGCTGGGCGTGGGCGCGTTCATTGGCGATGGCGCCCGGGACTTGGGCCCCGACCGGCTGCACAGCGGCTGCACCAGCCATTCGTCGTTCTGCCGACAGTCGATGTGTCACCCAGCGGTCGCCCAGTGCAGTCGACAGCAACAACAACAACAACAACAGCAGCAGCAGACCTGTGCCAGATCGGGGATGGCCTCGATGCGCGCGTGAAGCTCCTCGGTGAGGCGCAGGTACCGGTCGTGCAGCGACTCCTCGCCGTCGGCAACGTCCAGATGGAGGGCGTCGTCGTCGACGGGTTCCCGCGCGGCATCCTCGCCGCCGCCACCGCCGTCGTCGTCGTCCTCGTCGACGCCGCGCAGCGTGATGAAGTGCTGGGCGCGCCGGTCCAGCCGGTTCTCGTTCAGCACGGCCGCGTACAGGGCGGCGAACCGGTCCAGGGCCGCCTGGCGGAACTCGTGCTGGAACTCGACCTGGTTGCGAAGCAATTCGATGACGGCGGGGCGCGGTACGGCCCAGACGGTCACGGGTCCACAGGCCCGCGCGTCCGATGTCCACTCGTCTGCGAAGCAGGCGGCTCAGACCACGGGCGTGCACAGGGCTCCGTTTCTGGCAGGCACCGCCCTACCGGACAGGACGATGCCGATCTCGCCGAGCGTGGTGCCCTCCTCGCAGACCATGATCTCAAAGGTGCTGTCCGGGGGCGTCATGGCCACCTGACCGGACGAGATGACCATCCACTCGGCAACCTTGTCGCCGAACCGCCCAATGTACTCGCCGTCGTTGAACTCGATGGCGTTGCCGGCCATGATCAGCTCGGTGATGAACGACTTCGGCTTGCCCTGCAGGCGGGGCGTGCGCGACGTGATGTCCCTGAAGATGTACATGGACGCCGTGTTGCGCAGCGCCGTCGGCATCGCCCGCAGGAACTCCTTCGTGTCCACGCGGCGACCCGCGTGCGACCGCTCGTTGCACTGTGCCCCGACGGACGCGCCCCGGTCAGGTGCACGCAGGCCAAACGGCGACCGGCGAATGCAGGACTGACGTAGACAGTGTTGAAGTAGCGGAAGATGTCGACGCGCAGCTGCTTCGGGAAGTGGTTCGTCCTACACAGCGACGGGGGGCGGCCTCCGGGTCAGACCTGGGCACGACGCCATTCGCATCGGGCGACGCCGACGCACTCGATGAAGGTCGACAGGGCAGCCATCTTGTCGACGTACGACATGCCGTCGGCGTCGATCTGCTGGACGATCGAGCTGAACATGCCGGTCACTGTGCGGCACGTGCCTCGGTCAGTCTGGGGGGTGGTGGGGCGGCCATCGGGGCAGGGGCCGCACCGTAGGAGAAGGAGATGGCGGACATCAGGACGATGACGATGGCGAACGACATCTCGAGCGGGTTCTGCGGGCTGATGTCGCCGTATCCGATGGTGCAGAGCGTGACGAGGACCCAGTAGCCGGCGACGGTGTACTCGTGGAGCCACCTGGGGATGCCGTCCGCCCGGCTGTCGAAATCGTACTGGTTCAGCCAGGTCGGCCTCGGGTGCTCCCGGAAGTATCGCTGCTGGATGACGGCGACATAGATCCAGGCGGGGGCGACCAGGTTCGTCAGCATGATGACGAGGACGAACAGGCGCATGAGGCGCCACTGGGTGACCGTGCGCCGGTCGACGCGCCTGTACCGGGGCGCCTGCCGCTCCTGCATGTCGCCCGTGAGGCGCGCCAGGCGGAACAGGCGCAGGTACTTGCACAGGCGCAGCATCTGGAGGAACTCGGCCAGGGCGTACAGGCGCGGCGGTAGCAGCAGGGCGATGAAGTACCAGGGGACCAGCGACAGGACCAGCACGACCAGGATGACATTGTTCAGGCGGCGTTGCGCGCGCCCGACGATAACGTCGATCAGGAAGATGACGTCGACGGCCAGGTCGAGCCAGTTGGACCAGTTCGGCGTCGTGTCGTCGACGTAGGCCAGGATGAAGGGCAGCGCCAGCCACGTGTAGACCAGGCAGGTGCCGATGACGCCGTCCCAGACGACGGCCAGGCGCTCGAGCCTGTCCTCCGACAGCAGCTCCGGGGCGTCGCCGCCGGCGATCAGCTCGGGCGACACGGCCGCGTACGACGTCAGGTCGCCGACGGCCGCCGACACCTTCCCGGCCAGCGTCATCGTCGCCCGGGACATGGTCCCCGTGTTCGACAGGAACGACGACGTTTTCGACGCGCCGCGAACGTGCCGGCTGCGGCCGGGGCCGACGTCGTCGTCGCGACCGACAACCTCATCGCCATCGTCATCGGCGTCGTCGTTGTCCCTGTTGGGCGTGGCCGGCATCATGATGACGGCTTCTGTCTGACGTGTGTGTGTGTGTGTGTGTCTGTCTGTGTGTGTGACGGGAGCATCGATGGGATCGATCGCGTACCGCTTTATGCAGACAGACCGACGGTGGACGGCTAAGGTGCCCAGCGGGGTCCAGCGCAACCCCTCCCTTCCCCCAGCCATGTGCGCCTAGACGACTCGTCAGATGGCGGTGCCGTTCAGGTGCGGGCGATGACGTCACCGGTGGCGTTGACGTCACGCGCGCGTGTACGCTCGCCTTGTTCCGGTTCCGGCATCGGGGGTGACGACAGGGCGGCGACAAACCAAAATTCGTGGTCGGATTCGCAGCACAGGCCATGCTGACGATCGTTACAGCTGCTGCTGTTGCCGTCCTGCTGGGGGTGTCGTGCGGCGAGCTGTCGGCGGCCGATAAGCGCGACCTGGTGGCCTGGCACAATTACTACCGGTCGCGGAGCCAGGAGGTCGTCGCCCAGGGCGGCCAGGGCGCCACGGCCATGATGGCCGTCCAGTGGGACGACGCGCTGGCGGCCGACGCGCAGCAATGGGCGAACCTGTGCCTCGAGGAGCACGCCCGCGGCATCCACAGCGGCGAGAACATTGCGTTCGCGACGCCGACGAACTCGTTCGTGTTCATGAAGCTGGTCGACTTCTGGTTCACCGCCGAGGGCTCCCGGTACAACTTCCAGACGACGCAGTGCCAGGCGAACTATGAGTGCAGTCACTGGCGCCAGCTGATGTGGGCGCAGGTCACCCGGATCGGGTGTGCCATGCGCACCTGCTCGGGCCTCAAGGTGCTCAACACGTTCCAGGGCGACGAGCTCGTCTGCCGGTACGACGTGGCGCCCGTCCGCGCCATGCGACCGTTCGAGGCCGGCCCGGTCTGCAGCAGGTGCCCCGCTGGGCACCAGTGCACGTCGAACCTGTGCACACCGGCCGGCACCCAGGTCGTCCTGCCCGACGCCATCCCCGACTACATCAAGCAGCCCGTCGTCATGAACTCGAACGTCACCGACCGGGGGCCGCAGACCGGCTTCTCCTCCTCCCCGGTCGTCCAGGCACAGGAACGGTCGTCGACGGCGCCTCCGCCAAGCGCGCCCACCTCTCCTACGTCCTCCATCGGCCCTGTCCAGGCGGCGCCAGGGTCGCCCCTGGCAACGTCGTCGTCGCCGCCGCCGCCGGCTAACGGCACGTCACCAGCGCCACCGATTGCCAATGCAACGACGCCAGCCGTTCCAGCTGCAGCAGGTGTGGCGTCCCCGACGCCAGCTGCGAAGCCTACCAGCGTCGCGTCTGTTCGACAATGACGATTTCGCAATACAGTGCAGGTGCGAACACACAAACACGTTGCTCATGTGTCAGTGTACCGTGTCGTCGCCGCTGACCTTGTTCAGGCTTCGCCGAGACGCAGGGTCATGGCGCCCGTGCTGACCAGGGCGGGACGCTCGTCGAAGCGGAACGCGTCGAGCAGGTTGCGTCGAATGCCTTCCACGCTGACGGCGACAGCCGACGCCCGGCTCCTGGCCGCCGGGTCCACTTCACCCTGCGGCGGCGCGCCCCGGTTCAGGCGACCGATCGCGGCCGACATGGCCGACGACACGGCCGCCGGCGACCTTGCGGGCGTCACGGTCCGGTACGGGTTCAGGTTCAGGTTCAGGTCCAGGCTGGCGGTCAGCGCATCGCAGAACGCGTCCGGTCGGGGGGAAGGCGCGCGCTGGAGCGTCGGGCGACGCGACGACGGCGACCAGTCGAGGAAGGCACCGGATCGGTGGGCTGGGTCGCTTGGCAACGACGTGGGCAGGGCGGCGGCGTGCGCCGTGCCTGACGTCGCCGAACTGGACGGCAACGCCGCTGGCGCAGGTGGCAACAACGACGATGGGCGATACGGGACAATGGCCGTTGTCACCACCGGCGTCGTCTGGCAGTGCGCGTCTGGTTCACCCTCATCGACGTTGACGTACTCGTCGATGTCGTCGTCGTCGTACGCCAGGTCGTCCACGTACGACGCCAGGTCGTCATCGTAATCGGTGCCGTGGACGACGTCGCCACTGGTGCTGTCCTCATCGTCATCGTCGTCGTCGTCCTCGACGACGTCGTCGCCGTCCACGACGCTCTTCTCGTCGTCGTCGTCGTCGTCATCCTCGTCGTGACCTTGCGGTTGCCGGGCGACCGGCGTCGTCGATGTGCCCACGAGGATGCTCTGCATTGTGCCGGTGGTCCACTGCGAGGGCCACTGCGGCCAGCGACGCGCCAGCGGCACGACACGGTTCAGCACGGACGCAACGACGTTCTCGACGTCGCTGTCGTACGACGGGATCTCGCCAACTACCGCACTCTGGCCGCTGTCGGCGGCACCGTCCCTGTCGCCATCGTCGTCGTTACGGGACGGTGGGGCGACAGGCGCCGGCCTGGTCGTCCTGCTGACCGGGCGAATGCAGGTCATAGCGGACGAATGACCGAATGGTACGTGCGTACTTAGGACAGCGAGTAAGTCCCACAGGGCAGGCGCGTGCCAGGACTGCGTCACGTAGCGACCGATGATAACGAAGACAGCGCGGCCGACCCGATCGTCTGCCTACGGAAGTGGACCCGTACTGCTTTACTGTAGGTTGCCAGTGGATATACGTAAGGGGGGCCGGGGAATGATCATTCGTCGGTGGCCAGGCCCGATTGGGACACGTAAATCCCATCGAGGAACTTGCGGATGTCCTTGTTCTTGACCAGGCATGACTGGTGGATGCGGGCGGCGCTCTGCCCGACGGCATCAATGTTGTTGCCCGTCAGGACCAGCTGGTCCTTGATGTCCGTGCTACGTACGCAGGAGACGCCCTCCTCGAGCGGCACCGTACGGACGACCTTCTCGCCCAGGAAGTTGCGGATGCTCAGCTCCTTGCCACCATCCTCGAGCGACACGTTGATCGGAAAATGCGAGTACACGAGACGCATCTTGTACTGGAAGCCCTTGGTGACGCCCGTGATCATGTTCTCGATGTGCGATGTCACCGAGCGGATCGTGGCGATCTGTTTGCGGTTGCCGAACCACATCTCCGCCAGCAGCTTCTTCGACGAGATACGGCGCAGCGACAGGTTCACATGCTGGAACGATCGGGAGAGTTTGCCGCGCGGGCCCTGCACCGACACGGTGCGCGACTTGACCGTGACGGTCACGCCGTCGGGGATCTCGACCGTCCGCGTCGTCCGAATGGTTTTCATGGCGGTGCCGGCGACGTCGCAAACAATGGATTGGGTAGCGGGCGCAGACGGCGGAGTCCGTGGCGGCCTGGCCAATATATGACAGAGCCCTAAAAACGACGCGGGCCACGGAGTCCGCACCCGTCGGCGCAGTCGCTGTCGCTCCACAATTGTCGTCCACGATGGCCGTCGACCCCGCCAAGTACACGCCGCGCAAGTGCTCGGCCACCAACCGGGTCATCACGGCCAAGGACCACGCCAGCGTCCAGATCAACGTCGGCGAGGTTGACGAGAACGGCCTGCACACGGGCGCATACACGACGTTCGCCTTCAGCGGCTACATTCGGCAGAAGGCCGAGTCCGACGCCTGGCTCACCAAGCTGGCGGCCCAGAACGGCATCATCAACAACATCTTCTAAAACGCAAACCCTGTCCTTGCCGTACGACATTTCGTGTTATGTAAAACCGCCAAGTGTCCCCGAACCGCAGTACGTACGATATGCTGCGGCTACCGCGCCGACTCACACACCCTGCGACACGCGTGCCGCCGTCGAAGCGTGAGTAGTGATCGTTGCCACCGGCTCTGTCGGGAAGGTATTTGCTGGACTTGGCGGGAGACGTTGCCACCCGTAGTAGTGGGTCACTGGGCATCAGTAGGGTCTCCATGCTTTACGCCGTTTCGACCGTCAGCGCCGAAGCCAGGTCATACTCCATCATGCAGGTCAGGTGCCGGTGCGAGTGCCGGGTCGACCGCCATATCCTGCGTCATCTGCACGGCCAATGCCGTCCCTGTTCGTGTTCAGCCAGGTCGTTGTTATCGGTCTGCATGCGGCCTGCGCCCGTTCTGTCCGGGATGAATTATCCTGGCTTCGACAGCAGACCGCCGATGGTGAGTTGCACGAGGTCCATCGTCAATCGGGATGCCCTGGCGGTGCACGATGCTATGACGCCATCTTGGTGCCGCCGGGAGGCAACCTGAAGATGCCCGGTGATCGCAGTGGCGTGCGGCACGTGCTGAAGGCGAGGCTGTCTGCCAAGCTGCACGCCATGAGCAGGACACGACAGCAGTACCCGATCGAGGTCGTCCTGCGCATTGCCATCTTCAAGGGATACCCGCACGAACACCCGCCGTCGATCGCCATCGCCGACCGCAACGGCCTGCGACGGGCCGACCTGGAACGACTGGAACGCGTCCTGCGGGGCATCGTCGCCGACCGGCAATGCAACGAGAAGATCGTCGCTGCTGGACAGCGCGTGATGACGTTCCTGTCCAGCCCGAACGACAAATGCAGGAAGCAGGTCGTCAAGTACTACATCGAGGACGTTATCGTCGTTGTCATTGTCCTGTTCTTCCTGTACCAGTATATGCTGTACAGCATGCACCGTCCTGTCGTCCATGTGGCTCGCCGGTAACCGCATAATGAACGGGGCACGACGCGTTATACGTGCTGCTATGCGTTATATTGGAGCACAAGGGCGACGATACGATCAGGTCCCCATCGGTTTGATATCGCCCAGCCAGACCTTGTTCTGCCAGTCGTATCGTTGGCCGCAGCGTCCTGTAGACCCGCCCGCCAGGTTGATGCCAGCGAACTCCAGGTACGCCTCGTAGGACCGTTCGGAGCCCATGCCGAGGTCGTCGATCTCGCTGAGATCCACGGCCAGGGCCGCATCCGAAGGCAACGTTGTGCCGAGTAGGTACCGGGCACGCGCCTGCGACAACTCGCAGGTGCCTGCCCAGCTATTCGATTCGGCGTATACGTTCTTGGCCCTGCCGCCGTACTTGTGGTCCACAATGTTCTTCGTCGGCGTGAAGATGTCCCAGCCGGACGTCCACAGGCGCGCTGAGATCCTAAACAAAGCAGCAGTCAGATCAGGGTCCGTTCGGATGCGTTGTTGCTGTTGTTCTTGTTGAGCCACATACAGGAGCTCCTCGCCATGGAACAGGTACGGGACGTACTTGTCGAATGGGACATCGACGACCCATTGGCCCCGTCCGACGATCATGCCGCCGCCAATGAACGGGGTCACACAGGTCGTCGGTGCCTGACCCGGGACCTGGGCGATGCCCGGCGAGCGATTCTCGCCCGTGCACCAGTCGCTGAGCGTGATGAACAGGCCGGGTGGCGCGTCGGCGTGCTGTTTCACACAGCAGATCCTGTTCGACACCAGTCAGCTGTGATGCAGTCGGAGGGCAACAATGGGCGTCACCAGTCGATGCTGTCGGCATTGTTCATGTCGGTGTCGTCGGGCGGCGGGTAATGCGACAGGATTCCACGGTGCGGATCCGGCAGGCGGTCAATCTGTGCCATGAGCGACGTGTCCCAGTTGGGCGCGAAATGGCTGTGAGAGTCGATCTGCAGGTAGAACTCCTCGCCCTCATACAGCTTGGCGGCTGGGAACGACCCGCACGTCAGCACACTCGCATCGCGTACACAGGGCCAGGCAGGCGACTTGACCAATGTATCGGGCATGAGTTGGCCCAGCGCCCGCCGAAGCCGGCAGGCGTACGTGCCGTACCTGGCCGTGATATTTCGGGTCCAGCATTGATTCGCATGGCACATCGTCGCTATCATCGGACAGCTTCACCTGATCCACCAACCCGACATAGACGTTCATCGGGTACTGGGCCTTGTCGAATAGATCGGCTAACGTCGATGGACACAGGTCATCACGGAACGACGCCAGTGACACGAACACAGTGCGTTGTCGACCGTCTCGAATCAGGCTGGAAACACGCTCCCTGAAGCCTTGTACAGACTCGTCGAAGTATGGCAAGTCGTGTTCCGTGTACGTGTGCTCGTCCATTGTCATCAGTTTCGAATACAGGGGGGACGGTTGAACAGCGATACGAGCCGGTGTCAAGGCGACGCGCAGCGCGATACCACAGATGAATGTGACAACTGCCAGCGATAAGATAGCTGCCAGGCGACGAGTCAGAAACGCCCTGTCACCAAGAGCCTTGTCCCAATCAGATTTGGCTTCAGTGCCGATCGGCCGCGATCGTGTCGACGTCAGCGGGAGCATCTAGAGGTAGAGAGGCGGCGGCCAGAGCGGGCCGCGATCGACGGGACAGATCCGCTGTCGGTATTCGACAGTGGGACTGGCACTCGACACAGCAAGTGAGCCGATCGACTGCGGCCTTCAATCCTGGACCGCATGCATGGCCGCCAGTGGCGGGGACACATGACCAAGGGCTCATATTATCCGAGGTGATCCATAATCCGGGGAATGCTCGCGCTTCGTACCCAGATGTTTGCACAAGGCCTTCGTTATAAAAGAGTAGTAAACAGCCCGTATCCGGCGCCATCCATACCAATAACGTCGCACACCGGTGATCTGACGTGACTTGTAGACAGACTTGGCCGCCCAGCCCTACCCAACCATAGGGTGCGTCCGATTGACATTACAGTTCGCAGTACCCCTACAGTAACCCCTTCTATTCAGTCCCAGCGAATATCAACCAGGTTCCAGGCTGTCGAACTCCACGAGCTCCTGCAGTGCTCGACGGGCAGCATTACGCGCGGCGCGACATGCCCGCCCGGATATCCCCGCAGTCCGAGGAGTGCAACACTTAGGGGTGGCAAGTCGTCTATGGCTCTGTATAATACACCCGACGTCCTGTATAATACGAAAAAGTGTACAATACCTGTATAATACTGGTGAATAATACAGGTATTTAATACAGCCTATTGGAAATGCATTCAAAGATGTGTGTATTCATTCCGAGATGGATCAGGGCCTCAGACGCTCAGGGACGTTGCGTCCACATCTTGAAAACCTTGCCAGTGGACAAGAAGTTCAAGATCGCCGGTGACAGGGTCCGATCGCATGTCGGAGATACGATCAACGATGTAGGTGTTACCAGTCAAAGCAATATTGTGCAACATGTCCGAGGTGACATTCAATGACGAATCATGATAAAACATCAATCGTTGGGCATGGATCTCAGTAACATCGTCGGTTAGAAGATTACGAACAGAGTAGACATGCTGGTTAACAGGCGAGATGATCTCACACGGCCCAGTCCAATTGTACGAAGTTTTACGTCCCGAACGTTTCGCAACGAACGTAGTCTCCAGGGGCGAAATTAATCGGTTGGACATTGCGGCGATTCAAACGCGACTTGTGTTGTTGAGCGCGTTGTTTGGTGATACGATGCGACGCATCAGAATGAATATTCTCCAGGGCGTCAATGAGTTCGGACGTTAACTCAACGATGCGAGCAGGTGTAAGCGGAACATCAACGACAGAATATTCCAATCGTGAAATGAAGATCGAAGATAGAAGAGTCGATGGTTCCAGACCAGTAAATATTGCGACAGGTGCATAACCAATGCGAGGTCGAACTGTATGATTGATTGCCATATTGACAAGTGGTAGCACAGACGGCCAATCCTGAAAAATCAATCCGAATTCAGATAAAACTGTTTTCAGTAGGAAGAGAATTCTTCGATTAACAATCTCGACGGTGTCATTAGCCCATGGCGTATAGGCCGTTGTGAAATGATGTGCGATGTGCAAGCGCGACAGAAGTTCATCAATCACTTTATTCATGAAATGTGAACCTTGATCAGATACGTGCTGGCGAACGATGCCAAATCGTTTAAACCAATCCATCATTGATTCAGCAACGGATATGTGATCCGCAGATTCAACTGGGACTAATTCGACGAAGCCAGAGAAATCGTCTTTCAGAACCAAGACATATTGATACATGTGGTGGAAACCCGCACGGGGCTTCTCGATAAACAGGAAATCGTAGTGTAAGAACTTGTTTGGTAGTGACGCATGCATCGCGTAGCCAAACGGACGTGGGATAACCACACCGTTGCGATTGCGCAAGCAATGTAAAAAGTGGTGTACGTCGAACAGAATCATCGATATCCTCCCACAAGAAATGTTGGCGGATCAAAGTGAGTGTGTTATCAGAGGTCAGATGGCCTGACAAACCCATATGAGCGATAACCATAATACGAAGTTGAAGTGGACCAGTAGGAATCCAGATAGGACCATCAAGAACCGCCCAGGCGCCAGATTCATTGCGACGCAAAGCGACAGGAAAACCTTCAAGTTCCAAATCTCCTTCAGTGGGCAACGAAATGCCAGAAGAACGAAAGAATGCAAGCTGCGACTCAACAATGTCTGTAATAGTCGGCCATACAAATTCATCGTGAATGCAATAGTCGCGAAAGCGAACTGCTTTCATGGAAAGACGTAGGGAACATGTAGACAAAACAGTACCTGACACTTCCGGAGTAACAGGAGCCCCCCCAAAGTGTGCCAAGATCAGCCCAGATATTCTCATCACCTGGAATATGCTCGATTTCAAAGTTCAAGAATTCAAGCTGCAAACGCCATCGCTCCAAACGATCACCAGTGGTACGACTGGGAGATGTCATATACCGATAGGGATCCAGAATAAACGCGAGGTTTCGATGGTCAGTAAAGATTCGAAAAGGCAATGAAGTATACAGGAAATGCTTCAAACGGAAACAACCTTCAACAATTGCAAACGCTTCCTTCTCAATAGTAGCCCAGCGTAACTGGTTGTCTTTAAACGAACCAGAAATGAACGCCAGTGGTTCGTGCTGCTGTTCATCATAAGACTTAACAAGATCGCTGTACGGGATCTGAGTCAAGAATACAGACCAAAACTGGTTCGATGCATCGGGAAACATACAAACTATCCAACCGTCTTTGGGATGAGCGGTCGTCATCAGGTTAGCCAGAATTTCCTTCAAAGCTTCAAAACTTCGAGAATGTTGATCTCCCCAACCGATATGGTCGAGTCGAATACGACGAAGCTGACGCTTCTTCAGAGAACCAATCGAACGCGAAGCTTCCAACAATAACTGCTGCAGTGGATGTACACGTTCAGCGAAACGAGGAATAGCAGACCGCATCCAGTTCAGTCCACATATAAACTGCTGCAGATCAGCGGCAGTCTGCGGGATCGACATCGCCTTCAGAGCGCAAATCATGTCAGGATCGTACGAAACACCTTCAGACGAAATGATGCGTCCACACCACTTCACCCTCTTCAAAAACAGATGACAGCGATTTGGGTTGCACTTAACACCAAATGATGCAAACTTCTTCAGAATCCGCTTCAAAACAGTGAAGTACTCCTTGAAGTCGGAGACGTAGCCAAGAACATCATCAATCCAAAGGAGAACACATAAATACAAGAGCTCGCCCAAAACTTCCTGCATCCCAGATTGGAAAGCAAAGACAGCATCGCAGATGCCTTGCATGATGCGTTTGGGTGTGAAATTTCCCTTATGCGTCATAAACGAACAAATTTCCTGCGAATCGACATGCAGGGGAAACTGCCAATAGCCTTTGAAGGCGTCGAATAACATGAATATCGTTGCCGTCCGTAGATACATAAGAACGACATCCAAATGCGGCATAGGCCAAGCCACACGTTCAATCTGCCGATTGACGGGGCGATAATCAGCGGTCATGCGATAACCACGATTACTAAAGTCCTTCTTCTCGTGAACGTCGGTTCTGGAAGCATATCGGGACTGAGGGTTCCGATATATAAAATCGTTCTCCAGTAGACTCGCACAATGTTCATGCAAGAATTGCTGGTGAGGTATGGGGTACTTCCCGGCTCCACATGCTACAGGTTGAGCGTCATGTTTCAAATGCAATTTCATGGGAGTCACCTTCACTGGCGGTATTCGATCCAGTTTAACTCGCCATACATCATGATGATCATACACGATACGACGTAACTCATTCTTGTGTTCAGGTGGTAGTCCTTCCTCAACGGCGCGATCCACCATGTTATCAAAGGCCTTGTCAACTTCCGATTTGTCGAAGTCGCCTACATCAACGAAATAATCAGCGCCAGTCCTCTTCGTTTAAAGTCTCAACACGAAAACGCTTCGTTGTCAAACTCTGGAGTCGGTCTTCATAGCTACATACAAGTTCCACACTGTCAGTACTGTTGGAGTACTTATCCTCGAAAATATCATCGGGGTTAATGCCGAGAATGTCGAGCTCACGTCGGCCAATAAGGATGACGTTATCGCTCAATTCATCTCTGGAGACTAGACATTCCACTCGGCGTAGGGTGACTTGAGTACCCTGTTGAGATGTAAACGTCAGATCTAAAATCGCCATTCCAATCATGGTTGCAATCTCATCGGCTTTAGCGAGTTTGCTGATGACAGGCTTTTCGAATTTCCTATACGACACAAACGATTTGCTTTGGATGATATCCAACTGGGTCAGAGACAGCGTTGTCGCCGTACAGCCACTGTCGAATTCATACTGGAATGATATGCAATCCTGTACACGTACCGAGCCCAACGAGGCATTTCCGGATGTCGCTCGTTTGTGCTCTGGGGAACTGACGGAACTTGATCTTTCTGTTGATTCTGCTGATTCTTCTCTTTGATCTGGGCCAGCAATTCCTTACGCTTCTCAGGTGTGACTTTCGTGCATAAGGGCAACCAATGATCGCCTTTGCAGAAGGCACATCCACCTTCCGGCGGTTTCTTCTTCTCATACTTTTCCCTAACATGATCAGGGATCTTAGCAGCGGGCTGTTTACCTGAATGTTCAGTCTTCTTCGTAGACTGGTTCGTGCCGCTGTCTTGTTGCTGCCGGTGTTGCGTCCGCCGCCGCCACCGTTTCCACCGCCACCATTGCCGTGGTTGTTTTTCTTTTCGGCTCGGTGTCCACCGTTGACCAGACGCCTTTCTTTGCGAATTCGGCTAATGTGGTTGCGTTGTTGTTCGTCGGCTAGCTTGTCTACGAGGTCAAAGAATTTAATCTCGTCATACCAAGCATCCTCATGATCACCGAATTCGATTTCCTCGAAGATCGCGCCCGCTGAGCCGATACCACGTCAACCGGTGCATCGGCGCGATGGACCGGCTCGAGTCGATCGTCGACTGGCGCGTTCGTGCCGCCCACTACGACAAGGCCGATCCGGGCGCCGCCCTGGACATGATTGCCGTTCAGCTCAACGATCCCGCTCGCCTGTTCCCGCAGGCGCCGCCGATCCCGCCTGAACGTCGACTCGTCCCGCGTCGCATGCCGAATCCAAGGGCGCCGGCCTACCGGCTGTCAGAGCAGCAGCAGCGCTAGATGTTTGCGACGGGCGTCGTCATCGAGGCCGCCAAGGCGTGGTGCCTGCACGGCGAGCCGATCGCGATCTCGGCGCAAGGGCTGGCATCGTTCGGCGGCCGCGCCGCGCTCGACAACGACCCGTTGGTGGTCGACCCTGACAATCAGGCGGCAAGAACGGCCGTGTTGGCGGCCGAGCAGGCCATGCGCGAAGAGTTTAGTGGCGAGGCCGGCCCGCAGCAGGTCGATGACGACGACGAGCACGACAACGGCGCCGGCATCGTTCGGGATGGCGGCCGGGGCGTGCGCGACAACGGCCCGGAGGTTCGCGAGCAGCACCAGCAGCAACTGGAGGTCATGGACGCGATCGGCATCGATCGGGATGGCGGCCGGGATGCGCGCGCCAACGCTCAGGACGGCGCGCGAGACGCGCAAGCGGCCCGACCGGTCGGATCCGGCAGGGATCTAGCGGGCACGCGCCCCAGTCGATCGACGCAGTCACCCGGCATCCTGCACCAAGGCCGCTGTCAGCAAGCAAGGCAAGCCGAGGCACGTGGCGCGACATACCTGCTGGCAAGGGCGATCGCACTGGATGTCGTCGCCAGATGCGTCGCCGCGGCGGGATCGACGTACGCGCCTGGCGATACCGTCACAGAGCCGGCTGCACCGACGGTACCCGGCAATGACGAGGCGGCATCGCCGGCGCGCTGCATCATCGACGTGCGCAAGCTCACAGCGCCGTCGTCGTCGAGATGGCATCCGCCCTGAAATAGCGGCCGCCACGGAGCGCGTCCGTGATCGCGCACCGCCCCTCATCTTCGTCGCCTGCGCTGGATCACTGATCCAGCTGCAGCCGCAACGCCTCGTCGTTGCATTCTCGTCGCTTTAGCGTGTGAATACACAGACAAGTCCCCCCTTTAACTCCTGCGGTCGAATACCTTCATACAGGATCTTGATTTTGTTCTTCACCTTCTTTTCCGTTCCTTTCTACTTGTCGTCCAGATGACGGTCACGTACGAATCGGTTGAATTTGCCGAACAAATCGTCCACTCGCTCGTGGCTCGACTGAATCGACATGTCCATGATAACGGTCTTCTTCAGCAACTCTTTCAGGTTGTGTTCTTTGTTTCCTTTCGCGTTCCTTTTCTGTACTGCTTGTAGGTACGCTAAAAGATCATCGTCAGTGACTTCATCGAGAGGTTTTCGAATACGATACTGTGCGATGTCATCCAGTTCGTCGTCATCGATACACTCTCGCAGTGCCTGCCGGTGTATGTCCTCACCGTGGAATTTCCTGCGTTGTTCAATACGGTTACAATACTTCTTGTACCGCTTCAGAAATGTCGTTATCTCCTCGAAGTTCTTTGACTTCAACGTCGGAGCAACAATCGGCATGAATAGAGGCCTACCTCCCCACTGCGCGGTCTCATCATCACTCGACTGGCCGATGCCATACTCGACCAACCGTCCCTTTGACATGGGAGAGTCTCGATAGCGCCAAAGTTGTCGCTAGAAACGTTTCTGTACTTGGCGTGTCGTCACGAGCCCGACGCTCTCAAGGACGCCGACAACAGCTCACGACGACTCAGCAAACAATAGGAGACTGCCTTTATTCCTGGGTACAATGTGACGATCAGTAGTCGATCTACTACCTTTGTAGTACACAGAAGCCGGAGACGTTCTGTCTGGTAGACAGAGAAACGAAACACACAGCCTACCACGTGATGATACTGGATCTGGGACTGACGACGACGGCAGTTGAACTGATCACTCGCCGGCGCCGATGCCTTGTATGGGATATTCCTGAAAAGGAAATCATCCTAGGGGAGAGGCTGTTAGACGATTTGGGTATCCACCCAAAAAAGGCCCTGGACGTACGCACGCCGAAGAAGGGGAATGACGTCATGGATGAAGTGCAAAATATGGCAAACGAGGTGCCACCTCTCTGGGAAGGGGAGGAAGAGGAAACAGAGGATGTGAGGATCGGAACCGATTCCACAGACTCCCTGGAAAGGGAGATGGACGGGATGGTCGAGCGCGCATTGAGGAATGGCCTACCGCAAGCGATGGTGAAATCGCTTCGGAAACTCGTCAGACGATATAGGGACGTTTGGCGTATGAGCATCGGACCTGATGGTCCAGCCAGGGTTACACCATTTGTCACGGAGCTGAAACCGGATGCGGAACCTTACAGGTGCCGAGCCAGAAAGTACAGTATTGTGACATCTCTCAATCTAGCATTGAGACGTTGTCATCGAAACGCACTTCGAACTCTGATTTATTCCTGGCCCTCTGGTCTGCCAACCTCCAGTGTGCCTCCGGAGTCCGCCACGGTCTCCGGAGTCCGCGGTCTATTCTTGGAACACACGACGGGCCTTCAGGACTGTTGACTGAGCTTGCCCGGAGTTTCCGGTAGTGATGGTCTTGCAGGGTGTGACCGTGATCAACATCATAGGTGCAGCTAGGCTGGACATATGATACACTCCCCTCGTCAAGCTAAAGTCCCTCCGTTATGCTTTTACCCTGTTGTTGGCGCTGCAGACGTCTTGTTGCACAGAATAAATCTTGTCTTGCACTTACAGTAGTTGAGCATGCTGGGAAAAATTCTGTGGGAATCATTCTTCCGTAGGTTATGTCTTTCCTAGTCCGCCGCAAAGTCGTTTTGCGTCGGACCTCGATGACACGACGTCATCGATCGGCCCTGAGACCATGAAGTCCATTTCAAGGTACTGCGGGGCTTGCATCGTGCTCACCCGCTAAACCCACTAAAAACCAGTCTGCCCAGTGGCTACAACTGTGCGGTGTTCAGTTGCGGTGCCGTCGACGCTTGGCGTTGGCTGCTGCCTGGCCCGTTGACTTCCGCTTGGTCTTCACCTGTTTCGGTTGTGATGACCTTCGATTCACGACATTGGATTGTTGCGGCATCATGTCCTGCAACGCTGTTGCCAATGCATGACTTTTGTGTTCATCGATGAATTCCTGCACCATTCGTGGTTGGTCTTCAATGATGATTTGGGCTGGCTCCCATGATGATTCGTCATTGCTGAAACCTCGCCATTTGATGAGTAATTCCAAGGTATGTTCACGATTCATGCGTGCATCAGATATCGTGTCAATTTCCCATTTGGCGTTGTCATAGGCGATTTGCTCCCTGAGCTCTTTGAGGTTTCTATCACAGTAGAATTGAAGTCGACTACCATGAACCACATGTTTGTCCCCGCTGATTATGTCTTCGACCTCGAAGACATATCCCGAGTGGACGTTTGTGACACGGTATGGACCTCTCCATTTGAGAAATAATTTCTCACCAGCTCTGAGCGTTTCTGCTTGAAGGACGAAATCTCCCGGGTATACATTCGGCGGGATTCGATTTTCCGAAACCTTCTGCCGTCGTTGCGCTCTCTGGCGCTCACTGACATCAGCGACTTCCTTGTGCATCTGATTCAGTGCGGCTATCAGCTCATCAGTGAGCTTCACAATTTCATCAGAAGTCATTTCTGTGACATTGACTTGTGTTTCCCTGATAGGGTTGACGCAGATGCCATCCAGAGGGCTGTCAGGTTCCAGACCACTGTGAACCTGCACAGGCGCTCGGCCCCCAAGTCGTTGCTGTGGCCTATGGTTGAGCACATGCTCTACCACCTTCAGCAGCCATGGCCATTCTTCCTTCTGCCATCTCAAGTCTGAGCACAATGTGCGGAATAATGCCAGTACATGTCTGTTGACGATTTCCACCGTTCCGTTCGGGTAATGAATGTAAGCCGTCGTCCAATGCTGTTTGACATTACACAGCTTGTTGTACTCCCTAGTTACCTCTGACATGAAATATGATGCCTGGTCTGACACAATTGTTTTAGGTGTGCCGTTCTTGGACCTCCATTCCATTAGTGCCTGTACCGTGACCAAGCTGTCAGGTACTATCGTTGGCACCAGGTGTACGAGTCCCGAGAAGTCGTCTCTCAATACCAGTATCCATTTGAAATCATGCCCCGCCTCTTCTTGTGACGGCATCATGTATAGGTAATCCATGTGAAGTACCTCTCCCCGTCTTTTTTGCATGGCATGCTGGACCCAATGGTCGTGGACGCACCTCACCACCTCGTGTGGGTCGACAGTGTAAGCAATTCTTCGCGATTTGCTTGATGTCCGCTGATATGCCATTCCAGAGGAATTTGCTTCGCAGGAGAAGCGTCATTTGGTTGATGCTACGATGTGCAAATCCTGCAGCATGTGCAATGACCGTCAACCTGACTCTCATCTCCACATCTTCCGATGGGATTACAACCTGTCCTCGCTGGTTTACCCATAACCCAGCCTCGTTCTTCCTCAGGTTGCTTAGCTTATCCTTTGTGAAGAATTTCATTTGCCGTTCACTGATTTCAGTTTCCGTGGGCCAGATAAGCTTCTCGTCCAGTGTGGGTTGGACTCTGAATTTCTCAGCGAGTTGCCCCCAACGATTTTGGATTTCCGGATGTATCTCCTGATCCTCATTCTCCCCAACCGTGTTATTGAGTACACCGCGGTCATGGGTTTCCAGATGTATCTCCTGATCCTCATTCCCCACGCCCCCATTCGAAGCTTCCGGATAACTTTTCCGATCCTCATCACTTCGAATTCGGAGTATTCGGAAGACATTTGTGGTGTCCCCGTACTTTACTCGTCCGGTGTCGATTTGGTGTTCCAAATCAGCATCTCTTCCGAGACCAGTGTCCGCACCCCATCTCGTTTGCAGGTCAGCCCACACGTTCTTATCCCCAGGAATATTCTCAATGATGAAGTTGTACTTCCGCAACTTCATACCCCAGCGCTCCAGCCGTTCCGCTGCTGGCTGCGTGCACTTCTGTGGGTCATATATGTGCATCAAATTCCTGTGATCCGTGTACAGTCTGAATGGTTTTCCCGTCTGTAGGAGATATTCCAGTTTCTCCAGTACATCCACCAATGCGCTAGCTTCCTTATCTGGAGTCGCCCAGTTAAGTTCTGAACCCGCGAATTTGTGGCCTGAGAAGCCCAGTGGTTGATGATGAGCCTCCCAAATTGGACGATCTCTGTCTTCCATGGGAATTTGTGTTACCATTCCTGCCCTGTGGTACTTGCTTGCATCTGCAAACACACACTGGATCATATCCTTCCGTGGATATGCTAGTTGAGTGTTCCTCCCAATCAATTCCCTCAGCTCCTCAAAAGCTTTGTCATGCAGTTCACTCCAGCCGTGCCGTCTCAGTCGTACTCCCCCGGCGACCGATCTGGTTCGCTTCGGCTGATCCTTCATGGATTTCTCATAGATTTCCTGCAGCGGTAGGGCAATACGGCTGTACTCCGGTATTGACTTGCTCATCCACTGTACTGCATATAGGAATTGCTGCAAGTCTCTTGCAGTCCTGGGAGTCTGCATTTCTTGCAGCGCTCGAATTCGCTCTGGATCATGGGAGGTTCCCTCTGGCGTGAAGATACGCCCTGCGAATTTCACCTTCCTCAAGAAGAAGTCGCACTTTTCCAGATTGAATTTCAGGTTATGCTTTTCAGCCAACCGCAGTGTCATGTCTAACACTCTGAACCATTCTTGTTCAGTTTTTGCATGCCCCAGAATGTCGTCAATCCAGATGATGAGTGCCTTCATCAGAAATTCGGAGAATATTTCTGCCATCCGTGCCTGGAACTGTGGCGACGAATTCAACCCTCCCTGAATTGTTCTGGTTGGAGTGTATATTCCCCTGTCCGTTGCGAACGAGAATATTTCCTGACATTCCTTTGCCAGAGGCATTAACCAAAAGCCCTTGAATGCGTCCAAAGAAAACCAGTACTTGGATCCTGCCAAGTGTTGCACAATGGCTTCTAGGAACGGCATCGGCCATGCAGTTGCTTCGCATAATTTGTTGACCTCTCTTAGATCAACACACATTCGCCATCCCCTGTTTCCGGGTTTCCGTACTACAACCACCGGTGAGGCCCACTCACTGTTGTAGTTTTCATAGACCAACCCATATTTCTTCAACAGGGATACGAACTGTTCCAGGAACTCACTTTGTTCCTTGCTGTACCTCCGCGCCTTACAACGGTACGGTCGCGCTCCCTGCCTTAACCGCGTTCGGCAAGGTGTGACCTTGGCTGCCGGATCTGGTCCCAGCTTCGTTCTCCAGACATTCCATCGTTTGAAGGCTAGCCTTCGGAGCCTCCGCTTCCACTTCCGTGGTAGCCCCTGGTCCATGGCTCGAGCGATCGCATTATCAATGCCTTCCCGAATGTCCTGCGGGACATTGTCGCCAATTGCGACGTCGTCGTCCCCATCCTGATCCCATTTGTATTCATCGCCGTCATCGTATGACTCGTCGCAGTTCATACTGGCAATCAGGTATTCCAGAGCCGTTCGTGGGTCTATGCCCAGCTCTTTGAGTAAATCTTGACCCAGGTAGATTTCCTTCACATACTCCACGTCCCATACAAGACATGTGTGTCTGCGGATCTGCAGCTCCCCAGCACGCGTATGCAAGAGGATGTTCACTTGAATCTCGTGGGTGGCCTGTCCCACTGCCTCCTCGCTATCCGCCAGAATCAGCTTGACTGGTTCATCCAGTCTCGTTAATTTGGTGTTTGGATCCATACCACATACCGCCTTGGCAACTGCCATGGGTATTAATGTTCTGTCAGCCCCACTGTCTAGTATGGCTGGCCGCGGCTCATCCAGCGCTGATAGCGTGACATTGATCTGGTTGGTGGCGCCAGCTGGTATTCCAGCCTCAATGTCCATCGCAAGTTGTCGTAACTTGCACACCGCCGCGTGTGTGTTGCGAGTACCATTATCTGAGTCATCAGTGTACTTGCCACGCTTGGCCGGTTTATTCGTCTTTTTCGACTTAGCGTCCTCTCGTACTTTCTCGTACGCCGGCTTCTTGTCGTCAGCGGATGCTGTGGGACACTTCCGCAACGGATGTGGGCCTCGACAATGCCAGCACACTGGCTTTTTGTCTTCCGTTTCGGACGTTGGCTTCTTGCCTCCGGCGGCCGGGGTTCCGCCGTTCTCGTCGTCCTGACGTGGCGTGCCTCTTCAGCATCAGACGGAGACGCGCTAATCCTGCGCGTGACATGCCGTTCTGCCGGGCTTCGTGCACGAGTTTGTTCAGCTCGATCTCGATCTCTCGCACGTTAATCGGTCCGATATCGACGTCCGCTGTTGCCGGTTCATAGTCGTTCGTCGGGTGCTGATTGTGCGACTGGTCTCCCGTCAACGTTGCCATGCGCGTAACGATGTACTCCACGTTCTGAATAGAATCCACATCGACGAGTGCACATCCGGACTGGACCACCCTCGATAGCTGCTGAGCAGGACTAATGCCCAGAGCTGCCAACAGGTCGTTGCCGATGAGAGTGACTGTGACCGCGTCCGAGATGTAGAACTCCACGTTGAACAAGGTGATCTTGCCCACCGTCGTCTCGAGTGTCGTCACTGGGACTTTCACCATTTGATCGCATGATCCGATCGCGCGATCATCTGCTGCTAGGATCTCCCTCGCCGTCACGGGCTGGAAGATAACCTCACGGCTGGCAACAGCGCTTGGCATGATGTTGCCGCCCCGGCAGCCGGAATCGAGTTCATATGGTACACGAACGTCTCCAATGACTAGCCACTGTTGGCCCCCCTCCAATTCAGGATAGCGTTGCACCTTCTTCACCTTTATTGGAGGAGGGCCCGCCCGGGCGTTCGCCTTCACCAACGCCCTGCACTCGTCCTCGCTGGGCTTGGTCGGACAGTCGCGCAGCGTGTGGCGTCCTTTACAGTGCCAACACGTGGGTGCACGACTGAGCTTGGAGGCGTCAGCTGCGGGTGGAGCCGCCGCTGATATCGGCTTGCTAGGCTTCGGCGGAGGAGCGACTTTTGCTGGTGCAGGTTCGGATCGGTGGCGCTTGAATCGGTCCACTCGTGCTGCTGGGATAGCGCGCCCGGTATCGGGACGGCCTCCACCTGCGGCGTGTTGCTTGTCATGCTGGCGAAGCTCGGCGACCGTGCGCTTAGGCGTGTTGCCTAGGGCATTGGCCTCGTTCTTGTGAGCCAGCAGGAACGCATCCGCCCAACGCTTCGCCTCCGCCTTCACCGCGACGATGTTGCCTTCGCGTGCAGGCTTATCATCCGTTACCCATCGTCGAAGGTGCTGGCGCAAGCGGAATGGCTGCATCGCGTCGACGAACAGGCTGACGCGCGCCTTCCTGCCCCCCACGCTGGACCGCAGATCATAACCCAGACGGTGCTCGTGCTCGTTGAGCGACTCCAGCACCGACTGGATCATGTCCCGCAAGGTGGCCAGGTTGACGTTCATGTAAACATGATTCGCCAACCTGTCAGCCATCTCATACGGCTGCAGTCCATGGCCGTCTCGCAAGTCGTTGATCGTGTCGACCATCCACTGCTTCAGAGTGGTCTCCGTCAGGTCGTCTACGGAGACCAACTCTAGTTCGTCCAGCGCGATCAGCTTCAATTGCGCGGCCGTGAAGCAGTGGACGACCGACTGCGGCTTGACCCTCTGGCTCGCAGGACGCTGCCGTTCCCGATCGGTAACGACAGCACAGTACTTGTCGTACTGTTCCTGCAGCCGCTGATCGACGGCGCATCTAGCTTCTTCGTGCTCGGCAGCAAGAACGCGTCGCTTACTTGTGCGTTGTTGGTCATGCCGATGCTGGCTTATGTGCAGCGTGAGTAGAAGTCTAGTAGTGATGCTAAGTAGGTCGAGAACCACTAAAGCTAGCTTTGAGGTCTTTTCCCAGAATAGTGAACCCTAGAACTAGCTGGATCACAGGCCATACTGGGCCTGTGTGGTATCATGCTAGTAGCCCATGACAGTGTCAACAGAGATGCCAGTGGGGAACAGCGGGTGATGTCATGCAGTGACGTCACCAGAGCCAGGCTGATGTAGGGAATGAGACATAAATAGCCGGCCCATTTCTACACGCTCCATGTCCTGGACGGACACGATCTCACGGGTGGCCACCATGGAGGGCTGGTCGGAGGGGTCGGCGGCGGGTGGCGAACCGGCAGCAGCATGCGGCGTCGGCAACGATCGGCAGCGGATTCATCCGTGCCGCTGCGCGCGGTGGGCCAGAAGATGGGTGCGCCCAGCCAGCATCAGAGGCCCGTCAGGGTCAACGGTGGTCAGCGTCGCCGATATTGAGGGCCGCGCACCCTACAGTTGCAACATTCTCGTGACAGAGCCCCAGTCGGCGTGCAACAGACTGCCCACTGGAGTACGCCGGGTTGGGGGTTCGATTGCGATTTGCGCCACTGGCGTCGTCAGTCGCGCACCTCCCCTCGGCGACCCTGATCTGGGCCGCTGAGCACACGCTGCGCACCCATCTGGCTCGCCGCAGCGTCACAAATGAATCCGGCGCCGTTTGTAGCGGACGCCGGCGTCAACGCTGTTCTGCCGGCGGTACCCATGGGGCCGTCGAGCGCGCGTGTCGGCGCCGCGCATCTGCGCATGCGGCTCGCAGAGGCGCACAACGCCTCGTCCGGCGGGCTCGCCGTCACGGCAAGTGAACTCGGCGATCACGTCCAATTCATGGTCGCTTGCGCAAACGAGAACCTGCCCGGCGCCGTCGTCGCCGGTCCTGGACCGCCAGCCTGGGCAGCGCCTCTGCTGAACCTTCCGGTCCAGCTAGCGGCCCTGCAAGAGCACGTCGGGAACATGCAAGAGCAGCTCGGGAACATGCAAGAGCAGCTCGGGAACATGCAAGAGCAGGTCGCGGCCCTGCAAAGGTCGATGGTCGTTCTGGACGCGAAGATGGTGAATGGAATGATCGAGGAACCGGACGATGCCGTCGTTCCCGTGCCGAACGCAGCGGGCGAGGCCATACCGGCGGCATTCCCGGCCACCCGACGGCAGTTGACAGCGATGACCGGCGCCAATTGCAATACTCTACTGAACTACTACGGCCTTCCAACGGCCGGCACCGTCACGGCGCGCCGTCGGCGTCTGGCGCGCCACCTCAGCGTGCACAACGTCGGCGTAATTGATCAGTAGCACGGCTGTGATCCCGCTCGCGGTTCCTTCTTCTGCAGGGAGCTGGGACGGTCATACATTCAATTACTAGCGGTTGCTTCGCCAATACATTCCACAAATCGTCTCATATCGGCTGATAGTGGGCCAGCCCCGCTGATATGGCGACGATTTGAGGAATGCGCAGCGCAGAATAGATTCTATGGGCTGGGGGACGTCACTGTTTGGCACAGTGTGAATGAGCCCCAAACATGCAGTTCCAGAGGACTTAACTCCTGCCCGTATCTATCCATGCACTGTCGATGGTTCAATCGAAGACTTCGCGGAAGACGACAATCTTCATCTTGGCGAACGGTTTGCCGGTGCCGTCGGCGACCCTGATCTTCTCTGGGTGACGGCACGGGACAGGGCCACGTACAGCTGACCGTGGCTGAACACTTCGTGGCCAAGCCAGACGCCAACACGACCGAAGGACTGACCCTGAGCCTTGTTGGTCGTCATGGTGAAAGCCCCCGTGATGGGGATCTGCCTCCTTGCATAAGGTAAACGGGAGTCGCGGGTCGGATGAACGCATGGTGATCCGAGGGATGAGGACATCTTGGCCATCGAATCGACCGCCAACAATAGTGGCGGCCAGAACGGACCTGTGCACTTAGGGGTTTAAACGTGTCCAGACGTTGGCCGTCTCCGATCTGTCCAAATCGGGTCTGGAGCGGAGGATCGTGCTTATGATCTTCCATTCGCGCACGCTTGGTGCCTTGACTTATTTTGGTCAGGACAGGGACTCTAGCGCGCGGCACGTCGACGAGCTCGTCATCGACGTAGTGGCGCTCCTCAAGTCCCCCTGTACGTCGGCGTCATCGAATGAAAGCTTCGCTCTCGAACTTTGCCTGATCGGCGCTGACGGTGGGCCGGGCAATTTCAGCGAGGCCTGTCCGGTTCGCGAACAAGCACCCCTTCGATGTCCTTCTTACGATATTCGCTATCGTCGTTCTCAGGTCGAGGTGTCAGGAGAACGCCGTCGACGACCGGATCGCGTCGATCATCCGACGCGTGCTGATGATGTACCAAGACGCATTGGCGAAGCGCAGAAGTCCCATCGATCGATCTGGCCGGTGATGGCATGGCGTCCGATGATGTCGATGATGACGCCGTTGATCAGGCCCGCAACGCCCCCGCCCGTCGAGCCGCTTCCTTGCTGCAGAACCGGGCGGCAACGAGCTCCTGGCGAACTGTACGTGTACTGTTGGCATGCACACGGATTAGTAACCACTGTGGGCCTGAACAGAGTAGAAGGATCTGGATCCCATGTCGAGCGACGTTGACAAATTAAAAGAAGAGCGGTCCGAGGACACCAGCGACGTCTGCGAGTCGTCATCACGGTCGTGGGTCATTGGCTAGAAGGTATTGCGACCGGAGCGTGGACTGAAATTGGTGTGAGCAGATGCCCAAGCTGCAAAAGAGGCGATGGGCTGATGCCGCTGCACAAGTAAACCGCCCTGCTAAGAAGCCCAGAGAGGTACGAATTTGCCAATGCCGGTACTGAGGCGATCGAGACATCTAACACGCCGCAGGATTCGCAGGTACACGAACATACTGCTGTCGGACGCGCGAGACGAGCGGGACGGTGATGACCACGTCGTCGACATATTGGCGGCGGTCCTCAGGTCGCTGGACGCAGGCGCGGTTTGTAGACCGGACCGCCCAACTAGGCCACGAGAGCAGCTGCTCTCGTGGCCTAGTTGGGCGGTCTGGTCTACAGGTTGAGTGGGACGATTTCGCCCACGAACTCTTGCTGATCGGCGCTGTCGACGCCAAGCTCAGCGAGGTCTGGTGCGCGACGAAGCACACCTACGACCTCTTGCTGGTGGCGATCGAACTCATCGTCCTGACGTCGAGGCGCCAGTACGATGTCGTTGTTGAGCGGATCGCGTCTCTCGTTGCCCGGCTTGTGCCGATGTACCTGGACGCTGTCCGAAGGCGGCGAAGCGGCATCGACGTTGCCGGTGCGAATGGATCTGAGGACGGCGGTGCAGGAGACGACGCCGGTGACGATAGCCGCCCCGTACGCAGGACAGCAACCAGTCGGCGGGCAGCAGTACTGCAGAACCGGTGGGCAATCAGGTCCCGACGAACTGTACGTGTACTGACGACATTCGCCTTGATTTGTGCAATCCTGCTGATCCACTGTGGGCCTGAACAGAGTACGATGGATGTGGACCCGATGTCGAGCGACGACGACAGCGACGCAGCGTCCCAGGACACGAGCGACGTTTGCGAGTCGTCCTCCATGTCGTCGGAGTACAGGGTGATTTGGGTTAGAAGGTATTGCGAGCGGGGTGTAGACTGAACCCCCGTGACATTGCAGGCACCCAAGCTTACTTGCAAGCAAAAGAGGGTTCAAGTGGCTCTCCTCGCGAAACGCCCAGCGAAGAAGCGCAGACAGGTTTGCCAATTGCCAACGCCGGTACTATGGCGAGGGAGACAGCTGACATGCGTGCAATAACTGCAGGTTCACGAACGACCTGCTGTCGACCGTTCGAGCCGCCCCGAACGAAACGTCCACAGCGATCCCGCCCAAGGGTCGGAACGTCCTGCGCAGGTACGAAACACTATCCAATTGTCATCGACGCTGCTGAAGTTGACATTTAGGAGTGTGGTGCTGAGAGGCTATTCAATACTTCCAGCGGGCATATCGAACGTGGATGCGGCCGGCGTCTGCCGGCAGATTTGCCTCGCCATTGCACCGGTCCATATCCTGCGTCGTTTGCCAGGATGGAACCGCGTGCCGGGCGAGGCGCCCTGGGTGGGCCTGTTCAGCCGGGTGATGGACCCCCAACTGGATCCGAACGTGGCGTCGTACGCGCTTGTTGATCAGCTCATCAGCCGCCTGGGCAACGCCGACCGGGCGACACGGTCGTTTCCTGCCGGACATCAGCACGACGCAGACGACTTCGTCCTGGAACTGCTATCGCAGATGGACGCTTACCGTATGGTCGGTTCTGATGGACAACCGGTTGTTCGCAGTCTCGTCGAATTCGTCGAACACGTAATTGATACGTGTGCGACAAGCGGCCACGCCTCGTCCCGCCCGCCTTGTCAGCAGCCCGTCGTCATATGCATGCTGCAGGGTTGCCACCGGCGAGTCAAACAGTCAACGGTTCTGGTCGGGGAGCAGTCGGGGACGATAACCAGGAGGTGCACCTCCAACATTCCTTGCCAACCTGGTCACGATGTCGAGCACCGGTCGACAACGTTCCGCCACATGGCCAGGATGCCAACGCCGGGGTCACTGTTGAGTGTTCGGCAGGATCCGATGGAGATCGTCCAGCAACCCGGCCCTGACGGAGCGCAGATCAGCATGGCGCGTCGTAGGACCACGGTGGTAGGTGCAGGACATCAAGCGATGATGATGGGTGGATCTCTTGGATATCTGCCCGTTTTGAGCGGTATAAACGACAACTTCATGTGAGTACTGTACATTAATCGGAGATACACACACGTCTGTGTCATCCAGTACCACTCTTCTTGCCTGCGCGCGGTGCCGCATTATCGTCCGATGCGGTACGGTTGGCTTTCTTGGCGGGGTTCCTCTGCATTGATGTAGGGCGGGATGAGCCAGCGACAGAGGATGCGGCCGGAGCCCGAGGCTGACGTGCTGCAGAGGACTGGCTGCTAGACGCAACACGCGATGGACACCGCCTTAAAGTGATTGCTGTTGCACTACCCGGCCGAGCTTTCGCAGCAGCGACCGTCGGGCGCCATGTAGGAGCCGTAATCGCTGAATCTTGACAGCCGTAGTAAAGAGCGTTCTGCATAACGCGTTTAGCCTCGTCGTCTTGTCGCGACAAGGACACAATGCGAAATTTTCGACGACCAGTTCTTACAAACTTGTAGCCAATTACGGGTAAAATACGACGTTCCCCACAGGTCAGCACGTGCAGCTGACGTGCCGCTGCAGAACTTGCCGGCGGTTGATGCACGCTAGTAATTTGACTACTGGCAGGTGCGTTTGCACTGGCGACCGAGGTCAACCTTGAATGTGGAGCTTGGGGGCGCTGCCCAGCGGCGCCCAAGGCTGGGGTGCGGGGTGCATTCATCGCTCGGTGCACATTCGAGACGATTCGTAAGGTGCTCGATACGGTAGTCACGTGGTCTCTGTTGGCAATGGCGGGCAAGGTCGGTGGGTGACGTTGACTGGACGCCGAGGCATCACCCCTCACCGATGAAACCCCATGCGCCGCCGAACAGTCCACAATCAAACAGATGTGCTTGACGACGCGCTCGAGCTGCATGTTTCGGAAGCAAGGTCCGTTGGAGTCGAAGGTCGACAGAATCATCCCTCTCTCGTGTACCGTGTATGGAGGTGCGAATAACGTAAGGAAACGTGACCGCCCGTCCTTGCAGACCCAGATCGTCTCCAGCACCTTAACCTGGACCCACCGGCGGATCAGCTCAGGCACCCGGCCCTGCCGAATGCTGTCCACGACTGCGTCGGCATTCGTGATAATTTCCATCAGATCGAGGTTCGAGATTGCATGCGCGAAATTATCAGGAATTGGCCATGCACGTCCCACCCGCGGCGACTCGAGGGCTGCCTTGTTCCAACAGGATGCATACACGTGCTGCAAATCGTAGGTAGCACCATCAGCCAGGTTAACCATCATGTTTGTCACTCGTCTCGCAAGTGGGCACATGAAGATCGTCATGTTGGCAGCGTTCAGAACGTCGTTGGCATGCAAGGCTTGTCCATGCGTCATCACAGGCGAGGTCAGGGCGCTCATCGGAAACACTGGAGGGTACACGGCCAGCGCACAGTGCGAGATGCTTACTGCGAGCATGATGGCAGCTAGTGCTCTCATCGCTGACGAACAAGGTTCCAGTCGGGAGCCGCCTGCGTCTGACAACGATGTCGCCTGTGGAGGTGGTCCGCGGCTGCAGTCGCGCAGTTTCGCGTTCGAAAACGGGAGGTCCGCGATTTACCAGGATAACCCTGATCCTGGGAGAGTACAATAATTGTACATACGTTCGCACATTTTTGCGCGATCACGGATCTGAGCCCAAATGGGTCGAACGTACAATAATTGTACGTTCGCAGGCTAAATTCTGCTATTTTCAAAGCTGGATCGTGAAGAAACGGCAACGTTGTGAGCACTGCAAATCAGATCGCTCGCCAGCTTGAACGTTATATTTAGCGCCTGCAGAAAACAGCAGGTTGAATCGTACCGGGCGAGTGCCATTGTATCGGTGGTTGTCGAGGCGGTGTGAGCGGTGTTGCTAGACTGTGGATTGCTGTTTAGTGGTAGGAGAACGTGTCTAGTACGAGTCTAATGGGCGACCTAGCGTCATTCTTCGAGGATGACTGCCTTACCTCGAGTGACGAGAAGCAGCCCGGTGGCGACTCCGATCTGAACGAATCCGTTTGGCACCACAAGAAGCTGAATACTTCCAACATCACCTTCTCTACCACCAGTGTCGACGAGGAGCTGATGGCGGTCGCCAAAGAAGAAGTCGCTGCGGTGACGGCGAAGGTTCGTCGCGCGATTGGGAAAGAACACCCAGATCTCAGCGATTGCGTGAACTATTTCCTGAACGGCATCATCAACGAGCTCTTCGACGCACTGGGAGAAGGCGTTCCGACTTCTGAGACCATCACGGGAGAAGAGTTCACCCACTTCGTGAGGGTCCTGGCTTGCTTGTCGGTCTACAAGACGACTCCATCCGTCTTTTTCGACCCCGATCGTGCACACCTGTATCCGGCAGCAGCGAACTTTTCTCAGGATAGGTTCCGGGTGATCATGTCGGCGTTTAAAACGAAGCGTGGTTGTGATTCTTCAACGGTGACGACTTGGGATCGGCCGTTCTCAACCGACATCTTGATCCGACGAACCGAGGTCGCGTTTACGCGAACGTCCTGTGCGGTTGCGTTCGTGCAACCGAAGTCGATCCTGTCTGTTGACGATGATCAGTACCGACTCACTTCTGCGTTGTCCGAAGAACTGCTCGGGATGACACGGGTCAGCAACGAGAAGAAGGCGTTCGGTATTGTTTCCACAAACGCCGTTTCCTTGACGTCCGGCATTCTCCTGGGAGTGCGCCTTCTCGGGAAAGGCGAAGGCTACGGCGACGTGGTGCGAATCTTGTTGATGAACCTACATTCCGTACAGCTACCCGAGAACGTGCGAGGCACCAACCTCATCTGTTAAGAACGACAATAACGAAGTGATTTATTCCACCGACATCGGCGCGAGACGATGGCGACGTAACGCAGTGTAACAGGGCTTGCCAAAGCCGTTACCGGCAACGGCGACGGTGGCGGAGCCTCTGTTGTGGACGTGACACAGTCGCGCACCCACACAATGTCATCGTGTGCCGGTGGTAGGACATGGTCCTCGACATCTGTCTCGATCGTGGGTATTTACAGCCAAACTTGATTAAGTACCTTATGTCATGCGGGTTCGAGATCCTTGGCACCCACAAACGGATGAAGACGTTTCCGTTTTTATTCCGTCAGGGTGCGTCGCGTTTTTATTCCGTCAGGGTGCGTCGCAAGGCTTGATTGGAAACCAACTGTAAGCGCATTTTGAATTCCACAACATCGACCGGTTAAGGATGTCGACTTTGATAGGGTGGTCGCGGAAGCTGGCGCGAAATCCCTCTACGTCGCCAAATGCAAGTACGGCGAACGAGCATTGTATGCTGTGGCGTTCCGTTCAGGAAGGGGACGGGTCGCCACCATGGTCACCAGCAATGCGAACTTTACATCGTGGGTGTGTAAGACGCAAGATGGTCGGAAGTGGAACCAGTCCCTTCCAGGGTCGCAGTTGATCCAAGACGCCATCGACGACCATGTCATTCCACTGACTGACGCTCAGAGCGGGCATGATTGGCACATTGTTCGCACTGGCTGCTCTAAGTTCACATCGACTTTAGCAGCAGCTGCCGTTCGCGCATTCGCTCGTTCCCTCACTGACGACGATACTCAACTTTTGCAAAGTCTCGGGATACGCTCTGCTGACGACGTCGACGAATCGCCGGTGGTTGAGTTTACTCGTGACGAGCTTAACGGAAAGACGGTGCTTGAACTGAAAGAATTAGCGGCGTCTCTGAATCTGACGCGGGTCTCATCCGCTTCTAAGCCTACTCTGGTCGAGCGCATCTACGAATGTATGTCCAGTGTCAAGCTCGTGACGAAGCTGTTGCAACTGTGGTTCATGAAACCGGCACGAACACCAGCCATTAAAATGGGATCCGCCAACGAGGTTAACATAGCGATGGCTCTTGCTTCGTGGATGAACATCTACGGCAGCGGTTGGTCTGTTGCGAACGGCGAAATCGTTCATCGCGGTCTGCTCCAGAATCGCGAAGTTCCTGTGTTAGCGACGTCCATTGATGGGGCTGCTGTTCTGGAGAAAACCATCGATGACATCGTTGTATCGTCGTTGGTATGTGTAATCGAGTTCAAGTCGGCGACGGAGAACTCGACGGAACGAGAGGCCACTGGGAAAAATTCAGTGCCAAACTCGAGCCAACATGGGGTCAACCGGCTGTCGGGAACTGACAGCCTCTTGGCCCCAGAATTGAGCGCATACTGAGCATTACCGTCAAAGTAGTCGTCACAGAGCTGCCTTGCTGTTGACCATCCAGTTGACGGCCACTTGGCCCCAGAATTGAATGCATACTGACAGCCAGTCGTCACAGAGCTGACGTACCATTGACTACCCAGTTTACTCTAATCGACGCGCCGTTGAACCAAACTGAGCACGTTCTGAGCGTCTCGTGACACACTGTTTGACTCTCAGATAACGCCGCTTTTGTCTTTATTGAATACAAGAGGCCCCGACAGTGCTGCAACGTCTTTGGTCCTACGCCACTCATGTATAAGCATGTTGCAGAGAAATCCAACTGTGAGCGACACTTACACGTCGAACGTCGGCGCAGGTGATGTAGTCTCTCTGGGTGTTTGACGACGGAGATCACGCTCGAACACAGCATGTCCGCCAGCGCCTTGTCTTGCAGGACGGAGCTATGTTTGTGAGGCGAGAGCCGCCCTTATCACCTGCAAGAACGTGAAGAGATGATCTTCGCCGTCTGAGCCGGCCCACAGATCAGCTTGGTCAAATTGCAATGTATGACGACCTTTCGATCGTACCTGTTGTGTCAGGCTCGATCATCCTGCCGGCGTCAACGAAAATTTCTTGCGCCCGTGATCTCTGTCGTTTGAGTCGTCGCTCTGTCTGGACCATAACTTCATAGCAGGTCGACTGCATCAGCATGCGAGGAACAAAGAGTACGTGCACACTTAGTCTTACGCATCACAGTGTCCTTTAAAGCCCACTGGTCTCTGGGTAACTCGAGCTCCTGGCAACCTCTGTCGAGGACACGACGGTGTACATCGTGCTCGACGGTTAGCGTGCGTTTCTTCAGTTTTGGATTGATTCTGGACGAATGTTCAGCCGCGATGCCGACATTCTTTCAGCTTTCGGAAGTCACTCGAGTTGTACTTACCGGAGGTACTCCGCTTGCACGATCTCGATCATCCGAGACCGTTTCTCGGTTCGCTTCTTGCGCATGCCGCTCGACTTGAATTCGGCGATCCCAGCGCAGGTCGATAGGTCAAGGAGCCCAGGTCTTTCGTCGGCAGACAACGACTCCTCGCTGGCGGTGATGTCGTCCAGAGACGTCCATTCAGCGACCCTCTCCAACTGGCCTTGACTTCCGTCATGCATACGTGATGGCAATCGTGAAGAGAACAGTGTGCCGCAGCTTTCATCGCGACGAACCGAAACGCGTAACACCCAAAGAGACTGGCAGTGTATTGGCAGACGGTCAGAGAAGAGTTGCGGACGCGGACGGCACAGTCACCTGTGACGGGTACCTGGGCAGGAAAGTCAGAGAGCTGCAACTGGACACTGGTAACGTAGGAGACGCATACGGCCGGGTGCGCCCAGGCACCAGCAGGCCGCGTCGTCTCCAGGGACCGTAGTTGACAGCGTCGCTGCTGTCATGTTGCCTCGCGGAATGATGCAGACCAGGTTCGCGTCTTTATGTTGCCGCCCGTGCAGCACTTTCGCCCGTATTGCTACGACATTGTTCGGAACAATTTCGCAGAGCGCCTGCCAAGGTGTATCCTTGGCCAGGGGCGTAGGATCCAACACCGTCAACTGTCGAAACCGCAAAGTTAGTAAAAGTACAAGTTAAAACGTCCTAACATTTCAAACACGTGACATACCGAGCATGAATTGGGAATGGACAGGCGAAACGGCCCACCGCTCCTGTGCAGCTGATGCCAACGGTCCACTCTGGCAAGTTGTCATCGACGTCATCGGGTGACTTGGCCTCGACACCATCGCCGCGCCTCGCCCATTCCTGCCAGAAGTAGTCTCCCACTGCGTCATCATCGGTCGACGACTTCTCCTCCGGTGCGGCGTTCACATCACGACTCATCGGCGCGAATCGCACGCTGGACCAACTGATACCCGCGTTCGTTGCGGAGTGCGTGGTACCACTTTCAACTTCATGACGTTCCGGCCGCACAGAGAATTGGATCCTGTAACCGGTTGCTGTGACTGCAAGCTGTCCCGAATTGACCGAAATTGACATTCTCTGTAAGGTTGACCTGAATTTGACGCGGAATTTTTCCCAGTGGGCCAGGTCACGATTACAAAGAGTTAGGGACATCGTTGGCGACAGCAACCGTCGAATGTTCGAATTCGACGCTCGTTCTCCACTGTTCAAAGCGACCGTCTGGACGGCCGAGTACCGTGGGCAATTGCTACACCACTGCGCGACGACAAAGTGCAACTCAGCGCTGTTCGTCAATGCATCAGGCCAAACGGTCGTCTACGCGGCGCTTGTATCGTTCAGCCCAGAAAGCCTGCAACAGTACCAAGCAATGATCGCCCGCCTAGATGCCGGCAGCCCTTGCTGACGGAAAGAGCACTTGAAAGCTATCCGCCGCACGTCTTCGGTCATGCGGTTGACGCGTCAACGTTCACGCTTTGGCGCGACCTCGCATGTGCAATATTGAAACGAAGGGACGAAGGTCGACCGCTTCCGCCTCTCCATGACGTTGTTCCCCACGTTGTGTCGATGCGGAACCACTGCAAAGGCGGCCAGGATGTCGTTTCCCGTCAGCTCAAGAACGTGAAGGTGGACTTCCGGTCTCTGACGCCGAGAGGTTTCATATATGTCCGATTTATCATGTCAGCGCTGCTGAACGCGCACATGCTGCATCGACTGCTGATGAATTCGGACACGATCTGCAGTTTCGGTAGCTATGGAAGACGTTCCTCAATCACCAGAAGTCATTCAGCGACTTTCTTTGTGACGTCATCACACACTGGGTACCATCGCAGAGAATGGTGTCAGGGGAACTTGTCGTTGGGCAAGCCAGCATCGCCACGAGCGCTCTTGGTTCTCCTCGCGTACCGCGATACAATAAGCTGGAGTACTTCAACCGGCCGGACATGGCAACGTATCGCCTGACCATCAGCAACGACATTACTCACTGGTCGGGGAGCGGTCGATCTCGTTCCTGCGTCGTCTGCAGTGGCCGGACGACAACCTATTGCCAGTCCTGTACGGTCAACTTGTGCGCGACTAAGCACAGTCGCCACCACAAGAGCTGGTACGAGCTGTTTCACTCCTCGAGGGTGTCAAGGACCATGTCGTACCACCGGCACACGGTGACGCCGTGTCAGTGCGCGACATGGTCCTTGACACGCCCCCTCCAACGGCACGCGGTTGCATGAGGAAGACGGTCGAACGGACGTGTCCCGGCTGGGCCTTTGACTCCGGATCATGAACAACACGGCCTTGCACGCGCGTTTATGCCTTTTCTCGTTGGCGCGGCACGAGACGGATCGTGGCGTAGCTAGAGGAGACGTGAACGGCGCGGTTTGCTGAGGCAGGGTCGACGATGACGACGCAGAGAGGAAGACCTGGCTCGGGACGACACCGACGCCGATGGCGCTGGAGGACGACGTTATTTCGAGAAGCGGTTGAGGCAAGCGATTGAGGCCCGTACGACCGGCGTACGCCTGGCGCTTACCACTGGAAAAATAGGAGTGCCAAATTGGTGCCCCTACCTTCCCCGAGTGCCGAGGAAAGTGCCGATTCCAGGAGCCAACAATAGGGAAGTGCCGATGTGGTGCAGGTGCATATCCTGGAGTGCCGAAATAGTGCCAACAGGTCCAACGCGCCAAAAAAGATTGTGACGTCAGGCCGCCGGAATGCCCCATTTTTTGCGCCAGTCGTTGACTTCCGATCGTCGTGTTCGATCTGTGGACGATCGTTGTACCTGTGTGTGAGACGCGACAACGGCACCAAAATCTAGCTCACCTCGCTTCGACGGCTTCGTCTGGATCTGGCTATCGTCCATCCGGTTGGATACCATGGAGGATGCTAACCCCATCATTCGTGCATTTCCACGAGAAGGCTTTCTTGCCGCCGATGCAAGAAACGACCCTATTCTGAACCCGCGCCATGGTGTCGGCATCCCTGACGAAATGGATCGTCCGATCAGACAAACAATGGCTGTATCCTGGCTTCATGATGGTCCGCCGTTAATCGATTTCGACTTCACGGCCGGCTTATCAGACGACGTTGCTGGGATGTCTGCCGACCACATCCGGTCGGCGGAATTCCTTCGGAAGTACCGGAATGAGGTCGTCCTATCCGAGTTCCTCAAAGTCGAGATTCCGAAGCGCCTGGTTTCGTTGCAGGTGGATCCGTCCTCCATACGTGCGCTGGAGTGCTTGGATGAGTTTGCCCGCGGGCAGCATACGCAGGCGTCCCTGTGTCGCTCATTAGAACGACTAAGCAAGGATGACGTAAGGCGCCAGGCCGAGTATACGAAATTCGTAAGCACCGTGTCTGACGAACGTTAGCTGTGTCTCTAATTCTGGTAGTTTAAGGAATACGCTGCCAGCAAGGGCTGTCCTGTGGACGACCTTGAAGAATGTTTAAACGCCGATCCTGTTCTTTCGCTGCAACGTTCTGGGGCATCACCACTCTTGCCCAGCTACGCTCCTATCTGTCGGAGTCGGGCGTTTCGATACCGTCCCTCGAGTATCGCGTTTGCTGCAACGGTCACATGTGGCCAGCCTGCGACTCTCCACCGGACCAGGAGTGCTGCTCGAAGGCATCCGAACGTTTCTTCTACTTTTCCCGCATCCTATTTCTCCAATCGTTGTTTCGGTCGGCACACATGTCTGGCATCATTCGGTCGGAAATCGACCGACATCGAAATATTCTCTTGGGAGTTCGTTCTTCCGACACCATTCGCGACTGGACAGACGGCCAGTATTTCAAAGATACGTATGGTCCTTTCATGCTGGAGGCGCTGCGCTTCAACGAATACCCTCTTGCGGTGACGTCTGGCATTGACGGCGCCGACGTCTTGAGATGGGGATCGGAATCGGTTACTCCGCTCATTCAGATACTCTTGAGTCTGCCTCCTGAGGTCCGGTGTAACCTCGGCCTTATCCATGCAGTCGGTTTAATACCGCACATCGCGCGAGGTCATCGTGCAGCGTTTCTTCGCCTCGACACGTTCGAATTAAACCTGATGTTCCAACTCGGGTTCCCTGTGTTCGATGCGACAACTGGGACGGCAACTGCAAGGGCAGTTCTATCGTGTGCTGTACGTACTCCCTTCTCCATCTGCTCGTGTCATTTCTGCTTACATATATCCAATTTGTGACAGACATTAGATTACAAAGAGTTCAGCCTCACAACTCGTTGCTCCCAAGGCGGAAAGCTGGACGCCTGCAACCGGTGTCACGTTCAAGGCTATCATTTCGCGGCGAGCCACGCTACTGTGTTTCCAGGTCTTTGGCGATGGTCTTCTGAAGACGTCCGAGAGGCTGTAAGCCGCTATAATATTCACGATTTGCACGGCCGTCTAAGACTTTGTACTCAGATGAGCAGATCGTTTTTCACGTCGATGACCGAACTGGGAAGAAGTAAGTTCCCGGAAAGTCCAGACGACCGAGATCGCGATCGAACTAGACGGCAGGAATGCCAGTTTCTCAAGGATGCTCAACCGAAACTGGATTCCGAGATGCGTCTGCGAATGACATCTGGTGATACCGGTGGGCATCGAGTCCCTGGCCATGACATTTATTCAGTCGGATTATTGAGCGGGTTCGGCCATGCTTCGCAGTACGTGCATGATCCCATGCATGCATTCTGTATGCGTGTTATCCCGCGTCTGGTCAAGTGCTTCGATTGGCATGGGAATGGCAAAGAATTGCTTTCTCCAGAGGTTTGATCGCAATTTGTTGTACTTCATCGTCAAACTCATTTGCGGATTAGATCGATCGTGCGTTTGGTCGCGTTGCTCCCGACGTTCCCGTGTTGACGATTCCCAACAATCGCCGTTTTCCAGCGACGACTTTGGCTTCGTCTGCTGCAAGGCAGATTGGTAGTGCGATAGAGTCGTTGGAGTGGCCCACCGGAAACTGTGACCGCCCGAAGAACCCGTACCAGTCTTCGATGAAATCTCACGATTGGCTGATTTGGGCAAGTGATGTCGGAATCGCCATCTTTGCGGGTTTGATTGGCACGGCCCTGTTCAACAGTTCCGATTCTGCCCTATCCTGGGGAACTGTTTTCGCTTTCATGCACTCATCGATGATGATTCTGTCGAAGTCCTTCGACCGGTCGTCGTTCGACACTGTGGCGCAAACGTTCCTCGATGCGTGTGCCCGGCTGGAAACTGTAATTCCTGGCAAGCTGTTGACGATATCGGTACGTGCCCCGATTATCAATGTCGTATCTGTACATTCATCGCCGCACTGTTGCCGTTCAGATGCATTCGATGATCCACCTTCCGGAAGTCATTCGCCAATGGGGCCCTCTTTCTGGTTTCGTATGGACCTATCCAATGGAACGGTGGATCAAGAGGATGAAGTCGATCCTGACAGCCACGCAAGGCTTCACAATGAACATCGCCGGCAACGTTCAGCTGATCTCCGCGGCAGCGTATACGTCCCGGTACTGGTTCTGGATTCCCGTAATGACGGCCTGCCTTGCTTGCGCGATCTGCCTCGGCTCACTGGCGCGTGACGCGACTGGAGTGGGCGTTCGTGGCGCGTTGTGCAGAAGCAGGGTCAGGGCAGAGACGCGGTGACGCGGGACAGGCTCTGGATGGCACCGGCGCGCAGGGCGCCGGCGGGCTCGCCGCCTCGAAGCGCGTGCAAGGCCGTGTTGTTCATGATCCGGAGTCAAAGGCCCAGCCGGGACATGGCGCCAATGGGCCCTCTTCCGTAGTGAATCCCAGGACAGACACCATCGTCGCACCTGGGTGCGGATTGAGGGGGCGTGCCAGGAATCCAATCCTCACGCCAGTCGGACTTTAGGCGCCGTAGCTGAGTGGTACAGCAGCGGTACGTTCCACCGTTGGCCCTGGGTTCGATTCCCAGCGGCGCCCGCGTTTTTCAGATTAACAGTCGTATGCGCTATACATAGCCATACAGAAATGCGTGGCGCCAATGGGCCCTCTTCCGTAGTGAATCCCAGGACAGACACCATCGTCACACCTCTGGCTGCGGATTGAGGAGGCGTGTCAGGAATCCAATCCTCACGCCAGTCGGACTTTAGGCGCCGTAGCTGAGTGGTACAGCAGCCGTACGTTCAACCGTAGGCCCTGGGTTCGATTCCCAGCGGCGCCCGCATTTTTCAGAGGGCGATCCGCAGGCGTGAAGAGCCGCCACAGCCAAGTCGCCGGGGTCGTAAGCGATCAATTGGATCTATTAATGTTCAATGAACTCTTTCCAATCCACTCATTTGTCAGCGCATTCCCAACGTACAATAATTGTACGTTCCCCGTTTGACCGTACAATAGTTGTACTTCGGCTATAAAAAGCTGCCCCGGGGGTGACCTGATTTGGCCAATTTTCGAAGTCAAGTTCCTTCACTACCGGTGACGTTATTTCTTCGTTCTTTCAAATGGACACCCTCTGGGCTATTATCTATCTCGACGAGAAACAACGGCGCTTTTCGTCAGGAAACAAAAAATATTCGACGGGTCAAAGTTGAAAGTACAATAATTGTACGTTCGCGGGGTCCGATCAGGGGTTAGGGCCCGCGCTGGTCCTGGGTATACCGGGGTCAGCCGAAAATAATCAAACGACGTGAAGAAATCAAACGCCGAGCGAAGCGAGGCGTCCCCCACCGCAGCAACAAAGGCAATGCATGCTCGATCGAGGTACGGAGCACAACTATCCATCCCGGATTAACGAATCAAAACACGATGCACGCTAGCGCTCATTGTTGTGCCTGCGCTTCCGGACGCTGGATCGAGTCACGAACGACGATGGAGAAGTCGGACATTTGGTCTTGTCCTTAATGCCGGGACACTTTTCTTTGCCGCACAGGAAATATATGCCGTCGATCGAATGGCCGTTTCTGCACGTTGGCGATTCTCGCCTGCGCTTGCTGCTTTCTACTGACAAAAATTGGTCATGGCCCGGCTTCAACTTCAGCCAAGTCGGCTGCGTACCAATACGAGGTTGAGAGGATGATGTTGAGAAGGACAATATTGCGATTGCCGTCCGAAATGCAATCGCCCCAACTATCAACCGTCGCCACGAATTTTTTCGCGATTGTTGGTGCCCAACTATCGCGAGCACGCTTGCTCGGCTGGTTTGACTTGAAACCTGTAGCTTCCAGAAGATATAGGGACGGGATGTGGCAATCTTTCAGCCAAGCAGGTAGAGGAGATACGTAGTGGCGATGCTGATCAATAAAACGGAGCTCGAGATACAACCGTCTTCGCAATCGTGTCCTGTTCGGTAGTGGTTGACCTGAGACTAGTTGTTATCCTGATTTGGATTGCACAAGTGCGAGCAGACCGATGTAACGCCCGTTCAGGGTTGTAGATGTGATCTGTGGCGTCGTGCTCCCTCTTTTTCAGCTTCAAAATTGCAAAGCGCGTAGGTGCCCGCGTTGGAGATGGCGGTCGCTCATGGTGTACACGTGTCCGAAGCAATTGAAAGCCAACATGCTGCAAAAAACACCAAACTGCATGCGCTGTACGCCTACTATTTCATCGGCCTCAAGCAGAATCAGATAGCCCTTTTGTATCGCAAGGCGCCATCGACGATCGGCAGATGGATCGACCGGTACGAGCGCACCGGTGCCGTATCCAGCAAGGCAGCAGAGTCGCAGCGGAAGTACACGCCTGAACACCGCGAATGGATAAGGGACTACTTCCTCGCCAACCCTTTGTCTTTTCTTGACGAAGCCAAGCTGGCATTCGAAATCAACTGGAAGAACGACATCAGTTTGAGCACGATCTGGCGCATACTTCGCGAATACGACTTTACTCGAAAGGCACGACTCGAACAGCAATGGGTTATCAGTTTCGCTCTTACTGTTGAATAGCTCATTGTCCGTCGAGCCATCCAGATCAAGGAAGCAGACATCGTCCGATTCTTCGAGGAACTCAACGCTATCGACTGGACCCACTCCAGCCTGTGCTTTCTTGACGAGTTCGGCCTCGACAACCGGGACATGCTACGTCGCAAGGGTTATGCGCTTAAGGTCCGTCGACGAGTTTCCCAACGTTATCTGTATACAGGACCCCAACATGCGTTATGCAGGGCCAGGAACTGCTCTTCAGAGGCGAATTCGTCAGAAGGCCGCGTAGCTCGTTGTTGTGCTTCATCGGATGTGATGGGTTGGAAGGCACATTTCTCACAGAGGGCACGTTCGATCGGCAGAAATTTGTCGAATGCGTCCGTGAGCATGCTCTGTCCGGCCGAGTTCAGAAGCATCCTGGGCGGCAATCGGTTTGGATCATGGATGGAGCCAGGATACATTGCCATCATACGATAGACGAGTACCTACGGGATTTCGGCATCATTCCCATCTTCCTGCCAGCCTACTGTCCGATGTTCAACCCGATTGAGATTGTGTTCGGTCTTGTCAAGAAAAGCCTTAGGCGTTGGTATGCTGAAGGCAATATCAAACCGAAGGACCTCCCTGTTGTCATCTTATCGGAACTCAAGAAGTTTCGGAGATATGACATGAGACGTCTGTTCAAGAAATGTGGGTTTGGCGCAAACGGAAAGTTCAATCCAGGCGTCGCCTACAAGGACATCACGAATCGCATGACGGAGGTCGGATTCGAATAAATTTATTGATCCTCATGATCTATATCACTCTGATTGGGCGCCCTCTGCAGCCTGTTCAGATTATCAGGAAGTTCCTCGGGATGAAGACTAGCCCTAAGCGCCTCAGCAACTCGTCGATGTCGGCGCACTGTGTCGCGCATCTGCCGCATCTGGCACCCAACGCTGTCGCGAAACGCCTCGATCTGGCGATGGATAAAGTCCTGAAACTCTTGCAAGTGATCGTCCATCGTGTCCAGAATCGCTAGCGTTGTGGAATTGTCTTCCCGGAGGGTCGTGAGCAACGGTCCATTTTGTAGTGGCGAGTGCTCGAAGAGGTGGACGATTTCGTAAGGAGGCGGGTCCTCGATCAAAGCAGCTCGACGTGTGACCGGCTCGCGCGCGATGTGACTGGCCCAAATCCGCCAGTTGGCTGACTGGGATTGATATACCGTTCCCCAGTGATCCTTCAGTTGGCGTTCGATCGCTCTCACTTGTTCATCGGCAGCGGCGCGAGCACGGTCCAACTGCGCAGCCGAGAACACAGACGCTTGAAACTTCTTGAAGTCCGATGCGTTTCGCAGCTCTTTCCCGTACTGATAAATGAATAGACTCGGGACGTCCTTACTCCAGCGGATAAGCGTGTCCTTGGTTATGCCTGTATGCAAAGAACAACATTCAGTGACTAACTTCAATTTGAACGTTAGCACTACAGTTGGGGTACGCATTGGATCTCGGTGATCATCGCCATGTGGACGGTGGAAGGCGTAGAAGTGATTGTTGTGTTTGATGGCAACAAACTGATCCAGTGACGTTAACGTTACGGTCTCCTTAGCAAGTATATACGTCGAGTCGTTGTCAGATGACTTGCGAGCCAGGCCGTCTACGTTTTTCTTGAACGAGACCATGTACGGCGTCTGTAAAGTCGCCAACGGTGACCACTTCACTGGCGTCACATCGGATGCGAAATGACTGCAGACCGGCTGCAGGTAGGATGCAGGTGGACGTTTCTGCAGCCAGTCTGCATCCCCTTCAGGATGCAGATAGGCTGCAGAAACGCCATCCGCATCCAGTCTGCATCACCCTGAAGATGCAAAATGACTGCAGACGACGTTTCTGCAGCCGCTCTGCATCTACAAGGAGATGCAAAATGACTGCAGACGACGTTTCTGCAGCCACTCTGCATCAACAAGGAGATGCAGAGCGAATGCGAACGACGATCTGCAGCCAGTCTGCAACCACAAGGCGATGCAATATGACTGCAGACGACGTTTCTGCAGCCACTGTGCATATCACATTCTGGTAATCACGAACTAACGCCGAGTGATGAGAGAGTCGCTGGTAGATGGTGACAGTGGGACATCCACGGTTCCGATGCCTTGCTCTCGAAACATAATTGTGCTTTAATCGAATAAACTTGTCGAAATTAATGAGCCGGGAACCATGTTGGACCGGCCAAGCACACAGACGAACTGGACGTCAACGTCGCTTACACGTCGACGTTTGCGACTGGCTGTATCGTGAGGCATCAGATTCAGGACGCTGGGAACCAGGATGACGTTGTTCGGTACGGCTTGTTCAACGGGGAACCAAGGGCTGAACAAGGAGGTCGACTGAAGAATAACGTATCCTGGAAGCGTCCGGCCACAGGGTCCCCCGGCTTCCGTGTCAGGGTCAGCGTTGCAAATCTCCCACCATCTTCAAGCTCAAATAAGACTTCCGAGTCGAATGTATGCACACAAGTGCCTTACTTGTAGCAATAAAAACATTCCAGTTCGAACGTTGAGCCGTTCACAACCGGTTCTGGGCAACGAAGGGAAACGCGCGCCAGCCGGCGAATGGCACCCAAATATCGCCAGCCTTCACCGACCGTCATGACCAAGTGGTTATTTGTCTTTGGCTCGTCGCCATTCTCCGCCAGGTTTGCCTTCCAAAGGCAGTTCCCTGTAACACGTTGGTTAGTAATTCAATAAATGATTACACTACATGCTTGTGAAATTACCAAAGGATGCTTCGTTGAAAACCTCACACGTTGATGGCAGCAAACGCATTCCGGCAACGCGTTCGCAGAATGCGTCGAATGAGGCGATGTAAATTCGCATCTCGCTGAAGCGCTCGATTTGCGTGCCTACTTCTTTTCGAAACAATCGGCACACTTTGCGGTAGTGCTGAACGGCAGGTGAGTCGTGGTAATGCTGCCAGTCATCGGTGCATAAGTGCTGATGCAAGTGGCATCTATCGTCATCAGATAATGTCATGGTTCTTTCCTTGAATGGGCGAACTCTAGAAAGTTGCAACTGCATTGTTCCAGTGCAAGGGTCCATGCAGGAAAGTTTGCGACTGGAGGGAGTGGATTGCTTGAAGCGATCAGGATAGGCAAACCTGGAAGCAGGGTCAGTCCCGTGATCTCGCATGCGCATGATGAAAATACCTCAGCTTGATGGTTGCCGAGCATAGCTGATAATTCTTCACGATATTCGCCGAATATCCAATAGTAGATGTGACGAAATTCTTCATCCGCAGCATGAACCGTTCCGTCAGCAAGGCCCACACAAACCCTGCGATGGGGCCAAAGAGTTCGATTATTTCAGGTAGATGGACAACCGAGTGTACCTACAAAGACAGGGGTCAGCATGAATTTGCAACAGCATAGTATAACATGTACTGAGATTGTCTTCAATGTAGACGGCGCGACGCGCTCGAATTCGTTGAAAGCTTGGAAAAGTCGATCTTTAAGCTTTGGTAAGTCATCTTTCAGAATGCACTTCGAAAGCAGGCGATTGCATGTGTCAACAAATGAGAAATACGCATACCAAAATTCTCGATATTTCTGCGATCCTGATTTCCTCAAACATTCGTTCGCCAGGTTGTGAAACATCGCCAAACCGAAGTCGCTGGTCCACAGAAGCGAATCATGCGCCTTCCAACTTTGCGGGAAGAGACAGTTTCCAGGCTTCACACCGTTTCCTTTAAAACAATATACTGTCAATTAATATTGGCGTAATTTTAACGTTCTAACTTACCTGTGCACCAGCGAATCGAATGGAGAAGCTCATCCATTTTAACGGCGAGAGCGCTTTTGCCGGTGCGAGAATTTGATCGATATTTGCCAGCAGGAACCGCCCATCCTGGCTCCCTGTCGAACGTCTTACCCAGAGCTTCTTCGATCTGTGTGCATCTCATCAGTATCTCATCGTGTTCCGTCAATGCCACATCCACCAGCAACCTTCTGATCATAGAGAGGACGCTTCTTAGACTTCGGACCAGTCCTCGGGCTAATGATTGACCACAGCCGGGGCAGTGTGTTGAGGAGCAAACTGTGCATAACACACAGGACGAACTGCGTTGCGTTCCCGAATGGATAAACCAATCCGGTGGAGTACATGTCCGCTTCAAGCGCGGATACGCCTGCATTGGAGGAACTGTCCCGCCTCGATTCCATGCGTCGCATGGTGTCCGAATCCGTTTTTAAACGAGCCTCTAAATGGTACACGCAGGTCGTAGTTAGAGGCGACACCTACATGCAACAACACCATTCGTGCAACATTTCTATAACATACCTGTACTCTTCAGGTATATCGTCTGACGTCCGACAGTCTGCCCTTGGACATGGCACCGGTTGCAAGCATCGCGCTTGCCTCGGAAAACACATTTGGCGTGTTTCGGGAGTTCGGCGTAATCATGGGTCTATCGAAACAGCAAATTTACCACTGAATACAAATCCAATTCCATTTCACGATTGGCCGTCCGCACCTGGTGCAGGTGCATAACGCGAAAGTGCCGAATTTCCTGCAGATCCCCATCCCAGTATGGAACACCGTACAAGTAGCCAAGATTCAACTCGAATACGTCAAGGCTGTACCATGTAGCGGCTGATAAGCAGAGTTCAAAAGTTCAATCTATGAAGACATACCATTGGATGGCTTGTCGAACACGACCTGCTTGAGGACCCCGTATCTCAGGCATTAAACCATACATCATTAAAAGGCTTGAGTTGCAGCGAAGCTCCTCAGACAAGCAGAGATTTACGGAGAGCATGGGCGTTCGGGATTTGGTAATCCATTTGGTCACGCGGGCGGCGTCGACGCCTGTAGATGTCGCAATTGGGATACAATTGTTTCTAAGACATTGAATTACGTCGACAATCAGTGCAAGGTACGCAGACCAATACGATCATGTATACTGTTTGCATCGCCTTGCAAAGGGAACGAAAACGTCGCGGAATATGCTTCCGTCATACCAATCGCCATAGACATCTCTTGGCTTTTCGGCAATTTCTTCCATATGTGAGATTTCGGCACGTATCGCCTTCGCCAGTATCGTCACGCTCAACATCTGTTGAATCTACATTATAGTTAGCCAACAATAGCCGTCAGCATAGCACGTTATGCTACCTGTAACAGTCGCGGTAGATAATAAAACCGTTCGGTCTTGCCCCGGCAGCAAGACAACCTTTCTCCAGCGCCTTTCTTATCAGCAGGAAACATATGTCCATTTGAACAGACAGCGAACTGTAGCGCAGGGCATGCAAGGCCCATACGTGTCAACGTCCGAAGCAGCTTTCGGACACAGTCCCGTACTTCCGCATCAGGGTTCAGCTCATCGACCTTCCTTAAATACTTATCGATCACAGGACGAATGACATTGTCTGGGTCAGGCAATGTTTCAAGCTGAAGTACATTTTCAGATAATCAGTCGTGCAACGGAGGACCAACATGAACGGCCTTACGTCTTGGATAAATTCATTCAATTGTTCGCGCGTGGATTGCGCGACCCTGGTCAGCATATTTGCCAACAGACTATCAAACGAACGCGACGTGAGGGTGGATCTTGAAAATTCCTCCAGGATTGGTAGAGCTTCGGCAACGTCGTCGGGCAGTTCACCGGTAAGATCAAAATGACGAGTAATATGACGCTGAAGAAATTGGACAAGGGCCTGTCGCAATTGATGCTTAGAAAAATCACAATAAAATTGAACACCAATACCCACCTCTTCATTCTCGTCAAGGTCATCCCCAGATAGGTGCCGAGGACGGGCAGGCATCGCATCACGCGAAGCGTTTGATAGAGGCAGTGTGCCCAGAAATGCAGGCAATTGACGGGTAGACTCCCCAGATGACGGCGGCGACACAGAAGGAGAAGAAGACCGTTGGCGCTGCGATACGAGATCCGGAGAGCCACGAGCATCGATTTCCAAGCATGTTATGTCATTGTCAAACACTGAACAGTGAAGATGGAAAATTATCGGACCGAAAACAGGTACTCAGAGGACGGGAGAAATACCTGGAGCAGACGGCGACATCGTCGGAACTTCAGCCAAGCGAGACGATACATCTGGCACATGTGGCATTGGACGTCCAGGTACACAATGTGGCTCTGCAGGCAGCGGGAAGCGGTCCAGTTCAGCAGGCTGCGGTACGCGATCTAGTTCAGGCAGGGGATCCAGTTCTGCAGATGGCGGCAGGCAGTCCAACTCGGCAGGACGCGGCAGGGCATCCAGTTCGGAACGCACCGGCTGGCAATCCAATTGGGCACCCATCGCCTGGGAATCCAGAGCGCCAGCCACCGACTGGCAGTCTAGTTCGGCAGACACCGGCTGGCAGCCCAGTTCGGCAACCAGCGGCTGGCTCCGCGAAGGTAAAGAAGAACTACTGGCCGCTGGATCGCGACGATTGCCTTCTGTCTCCGTCCGTGGCACATCGTTCCACCGACCTTCCTGGCTTCGCGAAGTCATCTCAGTCGGTTTGAGTATCGACGACGGCGACCGCGGCGGCAAAAACAGCGTCGATCGATCGATGGAGAGCATTGTACTTCTACGTCGACATGGGCAGCTGCCCAGTGGGTCTAACAAAGCGTCGCGGTTTCTTAAGTTTGAGCCAGTGATTGTTTGTGTAAGAAGATGACAATGCTTCGTGTGTCAAGTGCATCTGATGAGCTCTGCCAACGAACACGAAACCTGGATGCCCATAATGGAACCCGATCCGTGTCGTTCTGCATCCCGAGCCGAAAATGGGGGCCTAAATGTCCGCTGAAGTGACCTCCCCACCAGTCATGAGAGCACCCATCATCGGTCATTTGGACATTGGTCGACGCTGTAGAGTATGCCTGGCACCCGGTCGCGCGGGCGTCACATCGTTATGTCAGACGACGAACCCCCTTCCTCCTCAAGCGAGCGAACGGTCTCACCAGAGTCGACGACCAGCAGGGGCGCTGTCGAGTCGACGACCAGGAAGGTCTCTGCGGTGTTGGCGGCGAAGAAGGGCAGCGCCGCATCGACTTCGAAGAAGCGCGTCGTATCGAAGAAGACCGGTGCCGTGGTGTTGAAGACAAAGAAGGGCGCCGCCGCATCGGCAGCATCGAAGCGCGCTGCATCGAGCAAGGAGGGTGTCGCTTCGGTCCCGGAGAAACCGAACGGCCAAACTGACCCGATCGTCGAAAGTGGCTCCGATGACGAGCAAAGTGAGCAAGAAACCGATGATTTACGGTGGTGACGCTTGAGGTCGTATTTTCCAGCATTTGTTTTAACTTGGCGTGGCATAGGTCACCCTCGATAGGGCATCCTAATCATGTGGGAGTTCGCAAGGACAACACGTCTTATACGCAGTACCAGCGCGCGTGTCCTATGCCTGAACTCCCGTCTGCCCTACAGGCGTATCTACCCACGACCTGGCACCGGGCACATGAAAAACAACAAAGAAAAGATCTCGTGGAGAAGACGAAAGAGCTGTTTCATGGGTACGTCGCAGCGTCTTCACGCCAATGTCACTCTGAAGTCAGACCTGATTTGTATCTGATGCAGGCAATATAGCACGAATCAGGCTCTCCAGGCTGGCTCTGACAAAGCGAGGAATGTCGCGATTTACCAAGGGGTTTTAAACTTCTTCCGCAGTCAGGGCATTGCCGACAGTGACGCCGTGCAATGGCCCTTCGACGAGACGAAGCGGAGTAAGTGCATGTACTGTCAGATCAACGACGTGTGCTTAATATGTGGTAATGTACCTGTAGTGATTAAGAATTTTCTGGCCAACGCGAAGGCTGCCGCTGGCTTCAGCAGTAAGGAGCCAGGGGCAAAGCCTCGTTTTAAACGAGCGCCCAGCGGTATGATCACAGGAGACGGGCCCGAATTCCGGTTCTTGGAGCGCTTGTGGTCCCGAATGGCAGACATTCCGGACTCCCATCCGGGATTGCAAAGCCAGGAAATGCTCGATCGGGCGATTACAACGTTTCGAAATACGTTTCGGAATGCTTGATCGATATAAAGCCGGCCACATTCTACGAGTACGGATGCATGCAAACGGATGCAGGTAGCGCTGCAGGCGGATGCAGATAGGGCTGCAGGCGGATGCAGGTAGCGCTGCAGATGGATGCAGTTAGCGCTGCAGATGGATGCAGTTAGCGATGCAGACGGATGCAGGCTGTTGATGCAGACAGGATGCAGGTTGTTGATGCAGGCGGGATGCAGGTGGCGATGCAGGCGGGATGCAGGTGGCGATGCAGACGGCTGCAGGTGGTGATGCAGACGGATGCAGGTGGTGATGCAGACGGATGCAGGTGGTGATGCAGACGGATGCAGGTGGCGATGCAGACGGCTGCAGGTGGAGATGCAGACGGCTGCAGGTGGCGATGCAGACGGCTGCAGGTGGCGATGCAGACGGCTGCAGGTGGCGATGCAGACGGCTGCAGGTGGCGATGCAGATGGATGCAGGTGGTGATGCAGGCGGATGCAGGTGGTGATGCAAAAATGACTGCAGGGGTGCTGCATCCGCCTGCATCACCACCTGCAGTCATTTTTGCATCCGATTTGACGCCAGTGCTTCGACGTCGAATTGGCCTAGAACGTGATACAACGTGTTCCGCGGCTGTATGCTTACATACGGTTTTACAATCACGTCAAGTGTGACATGAACACGATCATCTCCTTCGAGGATCTCATTGGCGGTTGTTCCACTATCCCCAGGTCCAGACGACGCCATCGCTGGTCGAACAGCTGGCAACCTGAGCGCGCTGATCGCAGGCTGACGTACGGAGTTTTGTGATGATCCGGAGCGATCCTGACCAGTCATCGCCAAAAAATGCCGTCGCGATACTTGGATCCACGGCTGTCAACTGACGCAGACAATTTCATTTTGGATGAAAACGACCAATAATGGAGTGAAGTGTATTGCGCTGTTCCGTCCATCTTGATACCGACAACGTCTCCATATCCTCGGTTCGTGAAGAACATGGCCGCGAGTGGCGCCCATGTCGCGAACGCGTCCTGCGTGCCGTCGAACTTCGGGAACTGCGGCCGACCGGCGTCTGCACGACCAGACGTGTTGACGATCGGTGCATGGAGCGGAGCGGTCGACGCGGTTGGCGATGCCGTTTGCGGTGGCGGCGGCGGCGTCGGCGTGTCGGGCTGAGCCATCTGCAGCTGCATCGACCGGATCATGGCGATCTTCCTGGGCCGGTCAAGGGCGGCCTTGGTCTCTGCCAACATGGTGTCGAGATCTTGATCGGTCATGTCCATGTAGTCGTCATCGGGTGTCAGCGCCGACTGGCCCTCGGCCATGACGCGGAGCGCAAGTGGTCAGCGCTTTCGACTGTTAATCTGTGAGAGACAATAACGAAGTGTATTGCGTACCGTGCTACATGCGTGACACCGGCACGGTGGACGTTACAGTGGCGGGCATGCCGCCGGCGAGGTAACGGCGCCTGCCAACGATGTGGACTGTAGACCGGACCGCCAACTAGGCCACGAGAGCATCTCACCGACGGGAGTTCGAGCCTCCTCGAAGTCCGCCGTGGACGGAGAGTTTTGGGGAGGATGTGTAGATAGTACGGACGCGCCAGGCACGAGAGCAGGTCTGCGAGTCGTCTACAACGGTAGGCGGCGGACATCGCTCGACATCGAGGGGCTTGAGCTTCCTCGGTGAGATGTTTTGTAGACCGGACCGCCAACTAGGGGAGTTTTGGAGTGCGCGGCGGCGTTGGCGTGCTGCAGGGATGTGCTGCTGGTCGTGGACAAGTTGTTCGACAGATACGAGGATGATCATGATCATGGTCCTGAGCAATTGTGGGCCCGGTTCTCAAATCATTGGGACCATTGCAACTGGTGTTCATGCAAGTCATGGAATCAGTCAACCTGGTTGTTATGCGATCATGCAACTACGGTGTATGGCGCTCCTCTGAGAGGCCATCACGTTATTCGATGTGTAGAGCGGGGCTCTATTTATAGCGTCTCGTTCCCTACATCAACGTGCTGCCACCTGACGGTCCTGGAACTATAGCACGATGACGTGGCGAGGCTGACGTCGTCGTGACGATGCGATCGATAAACGTGATTCTGTTTTCCGTGTCATCGTTTGACGTCAAGAGTCTGCAGACACTGGACTACAGATGGGTAGTCACACAGGTGGCCTCATCAATATCGTTGTGTCACGGGACATTCGGCAGCATCCGTTAAGTCACTCGTCACCGCAGATTTGACTCTGGTCAGGGCGTTCTGACTATCGAGACTCTGTTGCGCTGGGGGCCCACGCACCTGTGTCGGCCGCTGAGCTAGGTGAATGATATTTTTCGGGTGTATATGGACCGGGCTCCACCCATCTGGGTCGAGCGCCCCATCGCCGATGTCTTCGTCATTTCTATCTCCATCTCGGCTAGTTCATGACGGTGGCTGTGGCAAGGGTGTCCGTAAATGGATTTTCCACAATTTTTTCCCATGGGGTTACAAGGTGGTTTTTAGTGAGTATTGGGTGATTCCGAGTCTCACACTACCCTTCGCCGTCTTCTCTATCTTCGCCGGGCACGATGATGATGTACTGGTTCCGGGCACGAGTTCGGAGAAAGGCAGTGTAGAGCGTGGCTCTATTTTTAGCGTCTCGTGCCCGACCCCAAGTTGCCCCTGTCCTGAGGAAAAGGGGGTCCTGCTGTCCAGAGGAAAAGGGGGCCTGCAAGGATTTAGCTCCATTGTGATGGCAGGGCCGACGCCGTGGATGGGATGGATGATAAAGCTCATTGGGATATTGGCTCGAGACTGACTACAGTGCCAGTGCCTCCAGCGAGACACATGATGGCGATGATGGTCGAATGCGCTTGAGCTCCTCGTTGGCAATATCGAGCCGCTCTTGCAGCGGTCGTACTATGCTTGCGTAGCCAGGTACATGGGTACGCATCCAGTTGGCCGCCCACAGAAACTGCTGCAGGTCCTTAGCGGTCTTCGGGCGTGGCATGCTGGTCAGCGCCTCGATCCGTTTTGGATCATGCTGAACCCCATCTCGCGAGTATATCCTGCCGCACCACTTCAACTCGCGAGCGAACAACGTGCACTTGTTCGGGTTCAGCTTCAGGTTGCGCTCGCGACACCGCTCCAGCACCCGTGTCAGTTGATGAAGAAGATCTTCCTCCGACTTCGCGAATCCAAGTATGTCGTCAATCCAGATGAGCAAATTCTCCTTCATGTCGTCGAAGATAGCTGCCATTCGGGCATGGAACTGAACCGCCGAATTCATTCCTCCTTGAATGCTCCTCGTAGGCGTGAATACAGCGTCGTCCGTCATGAAGCTGAAGATTTCCTGACACTCCTTGGCCAAAGGCATCAGCCAGAAGCCCTTGAAAGCGTCAATCGTGAAGAAACAGGTCATGCCGGAGAGCTTGCGCGTAACAGACTCAACATTCGGCATCGGCCATGCTGTGGGAACACACCGTGCGTTCACCTGACGAAGGTCGACACATAGACGATAGCCATCGCCTTTGGGTTTCTTGACGACTAGGACTGGACTTGCCCATCGCGAGTTCATGTTCATGTAGACAAGACCGTTCTCCTTCAGCATACAGATCATGTCGTCTAGGAACTCCTTCTGCTTTGGATTGTAGAACCGAGGCTTGCACCGGTACGGAGTAGCGTCCTGCTTGAGTTGTGTTACCATCGGTTCGACATCGACAGGCTTATCTTGACCCAGACGCGTGCGGAATTCGTTCAGATGTCGTCGCAAGATCAGTCGTAGCTTAGCAACTCCTTGACGAGACATGCCGTTGAGACGTGCTTATTGTACCATCCGGTTACAGGAAGCTTCGATCTCGTGAGCATAGATCGGTCCCAAGTCAACTTCACTTGATGATGGTTCCATAGAGTCCAACTCTGGTACTGGGTAGTGATCTCCTCGTAACGATGCCATTCTCGCGGCAATTCGCCTCACGGTCTCGATACAATCGACATCGACTGCGGCACATCCTGAGAGCGTATCCATCTCGGTGCATCCTGACGCGATGATGTTCTCGAGTTGCTGACGCGGATTGATGCCGAGAGTCGATAGCAGATTGTCACCGAACAAGATCACAGGAATCGTATCGCAGACGTAGTAGGTCACATGATACAGCGTCAAATTGCCAACTTCGGTCTCCAGGATCGTGACTGGAACTTGCACCGTTCGCGTTATCGTTCCGATAACTTTGCCTTCTGCTGAGGTGACGTCTCGTTGCTGAACGTCGCGGAATGTTGCCTCTTTCAACTGGACAGCGATGTGGCCAGGCATGTTGCCCCCACGGCAGCCGGAATCCAACTCGTACGGAACACGTATGCCTTCCAGCACTACGCGTTGAAGATCATCGGCAGTCTCAGCTTATCCCCGGATAGACTGAATGTGGTCCCTCATAGTCAGCAGACTGGTGTCCATCGACAGCTCATTCGCAATTTCGGCCTCAATGTCCTCACTCGTCAGGCCATGACTCACGGGAAGCTTCTTGATGCGCGTTTCGGTCCATCCTTCCAGGTTGTCATCTGTCATCAGGTCGACATTGTTCAGGAACAGGTGTGACGTCCCAACGGTGATGGTATATCAGCCGTGTAGTATAATCGTCTGTCCCCGACCTGCAGCTCCCACGGACGCCGTGCGGACTCCGTGCGCACTCCGTGCATGTCCGTCATTCTTAGGGCGGCCTAGCCGGATCACAGCTATTCTTGTCTTATAGCTTGGAGCCGGCACATTCCCCTCCTTCAAAGAAATGCTCCTCCTTGCAGGTGTCTTCAGTGGTGGTGTATCCTAATCATGTCTTCTCCTTAATATAGTCTAATTAACATAATTAAGTCTCAATCTTCGTAGAACACAGTTTTGGCTTCTGTCGTCACATGGCCGTCGGCATTAAAATAACCCAGCGCGCATCCGGGAAAAAAGCATGACTAGCCTACTGGACTCCTTCCGCCTTAAGTAACTCCTTAACCTCATCAGCAAGGTGATGTTTCTCCTTCCTCATCCTGGCGGCATGGGCCTTCACCAGCTTCGGTACATCCATCGCCAACCTGCAGATTGGCTCCCATGAATCCTCCGCTTCAGAGAAACCCTTCCATCCGATCAACAATTCCAATTCCCCTGTCTCCGGACTGTGCCTGCAGTCCTTGAAGACTTCAATGGCGAAACGCTCATTGTCATAATCCATCTGTCGCTTCAGTTCCTCAGTGGCATTCACTTTGCCATGTTCATAGAGGCGAACGCGGTCCCCGTGAACGGTTCGAGTGTCCGTCTCATTGAACATATTCCTCACCTCGTAGGTGTAGTTCTCGTGGCTATCAGTTATTTGATATAGGCCCCGCCACTTCATAAAGAGCTTCTTGCCCGGAACCTTACCCGGTTCAGGCAATCCGATGAGTACATAGTCACCGATCTGAAAGTTCGGTGCAGTTGCTCGTCGGTACGCGTCGCTCCTCTTCCTGTGTACGGCTCGGATTTTCTTCGATTGCTGCACTGCTCCCTTGTGCATTTCATTCAGCGACGTCTGCAATTGCATGACTAGCTCCTGAATATGCTCCTTTGAGAGTGTAGCTTCCCCATACTTCTCATCCCCTGGCCTCTTGAACACTTGCTTCAGCGGGTTGTCTGGTGGACGTCCCATCATCACTGTCACTGGCGCATTCCCGTTGGTACGCGCCTGCGACCTGTGATTGATCGTGTGTTCAATGTTGTGGTTCAACCATGGCCAATCGTATTTGTCCCACTGCAATTCAGACAGAAGTGCTCTGACTAGTTGCAAGTAGTTCCTGTTGATCACCTCAATTGATCCATTACTGTAATGCCCATAGGCAACAGTCGGGTGATGAGCAAATCCACATCGACGCGCCAGTTCCTTCACAACGTTTGCCAGAAAGCAAGACGCCATGTCTGACACCATCAACCCAAACGTTCCGAAGATAGCCCTCCATTCGAGCAGTGCCTCTACAGTGGTTTCCGCATTGGGTGTATGGTCAGGAGTAATCTTGACCATGCCAGACAGATCATCCCTGATTATCAGGTTCCATTGTAGATCACGTCTTCCGCCCTTCTGAGCCGCCATCATGTATAGCCAATCCAAGTGAATCACCTGATTCGGCCTAACACCATGAACAGCTGTTCCCAATGGCCTGGGAATCCTAACCCCGCCCCTTGTCGGTAGACAGTTCAAACACGCGTTGCAGAACGTCCTCATGTCCTCATCGCAGTGTGCCCAATGGCAGAACTCCCCCAACTTCCTCAACGAGGCCTTCAGTCCTAGATGCCCACTGTTTCCGCCCGCTGAGCAATAGCGCATAGCTGCAGCTTCAGCTCGTTGCATTCGTCTGGTATGATCACCTGTCCCTTCCCTGTGACGAAGAGATCATCACCATTCTTCGGTCGTTTCGTTCCTCTGAGCCATTTCCTCTGAGCCTTACGGATTTCGTCCACGGTCGGCCATTGGAATTCCTTCCTTTGTAACGGCCGTACCCGATATCCGTCCTCAATTTGAAGCGTTATCCTCCTGATCGTGCGTACCTCTAGGTGCTGGTCATCAGGCCCACCGTCCGGTGCACCCCACCGCGTCATAAGATCCGACCACACATTGTCCTCCCCGCAATGTGTTCAATGACGTAGTTGACCCTCTGTATGTCCAGTGCCCATCGTTGCAGTTTCTGCGCCGTTGGCTTTGACACGTCCGTTGGTGAGAATATCCTCACGAGATTCCTATGATCGGTAAACAAACGAAACTGCTCGTTGGTTGTAACGAGATAGTCCAGTTTGTCAATCCCATCCTTGATCGCGAACCCTTCCTTCTCCACCGTGGACCAGTTCCGCTCTGGGCCCGCGAACTTGTGTCCGACGAAACCCAGCGGTTCATGTCGCTGCCCATGCACTGGTTTACCCAAGTCCTCAGGCGGAATCTGTGTGACTACCGCCGCGCTGTTAACCTCATTTGCATCTGAGAATAGGCATTGGATCCGGTCCTTTCGCGGGTACGCTAGTTGGACCGTGTCCGCCACTGCCATCTTCAGTTTCTCGAATGCCAGCGCATGTTCGGGTGACCATCCATATTTGCACAATCGCACCCTCCTGGCAATGGCTTTCGTCCTGCCAGGTTGGTCCTTCATTGCATCCTCGTATATCCTCTGTAACAGGTGTACCTTCCTGTTGTACTCAGGGATGGACCTACTCATCCACTGAGTTGCCATAAGGAATTGTTGCAAGTCCCTTGCCGTTCTCGGCTGTGGTATCGCCATTAAAGCCTCAATCCTAGCAGGATCGTGCCTTACCCCTTCTGCGTGAATATCCTTCCACAGAACCGAACCTCTGTTGTGAAGAGCTCACACTTCTCCACGTTGAACTTGATGCTGTGCCGTTCGGCTAGCATCAGAGTCCGTTCCAACGTTCGGAACCAATCATCCTCCCTTTGGGCATGCCCCATTAGATCATCGATCCATATGATTAGTTTGTGGAACATAAGTTCCCCGAACACCTCAAACATCCTCCCTTGATACTGAGGGGCGGAGTTCATTCCCCCCTGCATCGACCTCGTTGGCTTATACACCCCCTTATCTGTCATGAAGGAGAAGATCTCCTGACACGCTTCATCCAGCGGCATCATCCAGAAGCCTTTGAACGCGTCTAGCTTAAACCAGAACCTCGAGCCTGCCAGGTTCCTCAGTATCGCCTCCTGATGTGGCATAGGCCACGCCACGGCGACACATTTGGCATTAACAGCTCTGAGATCAACACAGAACCGCTTTCCGCCCCTGGCTTCGTCACCACCACCACCGGTGCCCAGCCCACTTCGCGTTGTAGTTTTCAACGACTAGGCCATACTTCTTCAATTGGGCGACGAATTCCTCCATGAAAGCACTGTCCTCCATACTGTACTTTCTGGCTCGGCACCTGTAAGGTTCCGCATCCGGTTTCAGCTCCGTGACAAATGGTGTAACCCTGGCTGGACCATCAGGTCCAATGCTCATACGCCAAACGTCCCTATATCTTCTGACGAGTTTCCGAAGCGATTTCCCCATCGCTTGCGGTAGGCCATTCCTCAATGCGCGCTCGACCATCCCGTCCATCTCCTTTCCAGGGAGTCTGTGGAATCGGTTCCGATCCTCACATCCTCTGTTTCCTCTTCCTCCCCTTCCCAGAGAGGTGGCATCTCGTTTGCCATATTGTGCACTTCATCCATGACGTCATTCCCCTTCTTCGGCGTGCTCTTAATGAGTACGTCCAGGGCCTTCTTTGGGCGGATACCCAAGTCGTCCAACAGCCTCTCCCCTAGGATTATTATTTCCTTTTCAGGAATGTCCCATACAAGGCATCGGCGCCGGCGAGTGATCAGTTCGCCTGCCGTCGTCGTCAGTCCCAGATCCAGTATCATCACATGGTAGGCTGTGTGCTTCGTTTCTCTGTCTACCAGACAGAACGTTTCCGGCTTCTGGAGGTTCTCCATTGTTAACAATGGGTCCCGCTCCATTAGCTCGCGCGCTATGGTCAATGGCATCAGAACGTCAACCGATGTCGCTCCACTGTCCAGAACCCCAACGTAGTCTTCCTCATGTCCGTTTACACGAACGACTACTTGGTCCCCTGTCCTCTGCGCCCCCTCCGACACTCTTCCTACCACTGGAAGCCATGGGTACTCTGACAAGTCGTCATCTTTATCAGATTTGGCCTTACGGGGTCCATCCCTTCCCGTTGGCCCCTTGCGGCGATCCTTCAGCAGGTCTGCGACCTGCTTCTTGGTAGGCTTCTTCGGGCAACGAAACGCTGGATGTCCAACCTCGTCACAGTTGAAACATCGCAGGTCCTTCCGGTGTCGTTTCGTGTCCCGGCCTCCATCGCCTCCCTCATCCGTCTGCGCCCCTCGCTTCCTCGGGGTGGGTTTGACCTTTCCCTTCCCCTTGCCATCCTCACGTCCCGGCTCCATGTACAACATCGTCTCCTCATACGATGCAGCTCGTTCCTTCAGCACCCGATAGAATTCCAAAGGGTCCTTCTGGAGATCGGTCTGGCGCTTCATGACGAGGGTCCGCATGAGCGCTTGTAAACCGGATGGGCGCACAGCACCCAGTAGGTACTTGACCAGGTTCTTCCGTCCCTCGCGGGACGTGAAGAGGTCCTGCCACCCGTTGCGCGCGACCAATTCCTCGTACTGCTGCACGAGGTTCACGACCCTTGCCGCTGGTGTGGTGATGGTCAGCTTCATCGCCAGCTTCCGCATCTCCCGGTCGATGTTCGCGTCCGTCGAGCGATCCTGCTCCAGATGCCTCTTCATCCAGTCCATCGGTCGCTCTCCGTCACCCCCTCGGCGTCCGTGCCGAGTTCCCACTTGCAGATCGCCCTGAGCAGACCGGGGTCGATCATACTCCTCACTGACCGTGGGATCTGGCCCTTGGCATTCGGATCGTCCCGGAAGTGATTCCGATACGTCTTCAGCTCGGCCATGAACGTCGTGACGGCCTTGCGGTCCATGCTCTTCAAGGTCGGCGCCTTGTTCATCTGCAGGACGATCGTTGAGCCTTGCACGCTCTGTCCTTGTTGTCGATCATCGACGTCATCTTCCAGCAGCATCTCCTGCGCGGTGGCCACCATCGCGTCCTTCTTTGAAACCTTCCCCGAAAGGATGTTCAAGAGATCTCTGTGACGTCCCAACGGTGATGGTATATCAGCCGTGTAGTATAATCGTCTGTCCCCGACCTGCAGCTCCCACGGACGCCGTGCGGACTCCGTGCGCACTCCGTGCATGTCCGTCATTCTTAGGGCGGCCTAGCCGGATCACAGCTATTCTTGTCTTATAGCTTGGAGCCGGCACACAGGTGATTCAAAGCAATGCATGTCAGCTGCGGCGTCGTAAAACAGAACCGAATCGCTTGAGGCTTGACCCTCGCGGCTTCCGTGCGGTTGCCCTCACGGTCAATGACAACTGCACAATAGCGATCATACTGCTCTTTCAGCTTCAAGATCGACGTGGAGTCCAACTTCGCGACCCGTGGCAGGATGCTGACATCCGCGTCCTTGACACCAATATGCTCGTCCGTGCTGGACGTCGTCTCCGATGCCATGGCGCAGCGTCTCGAACGTGGTGCGGACGAAGTCAGACGTGTGGGATCAGACAGAGTGCGCACTGTAGTCAGTCTCGAGCCAATATCCCAATGAGCTTTATCATCCATCCCATCCACGGCGTCGGCCCTGCCATCACAGTGGAGCTAAATCCTTGCAGGCCCCCTTTTCCTCTGGACAGCAGGACCCCCTTTTCCTCAGGACAGCGGCAACTTGGGGTCGGGCACGAGACGCTAAAAATAGAGCCCCGCTCTACAGACGAAATCTTTGCATAGCGGGGACATAATTTTTGCATGACGGGGAACAAATTGAACGATGACGATTTGTCTGTCTGAAACCGATAGCTGGAGCGTTAGGTGCGTGCGCGTGGCGGCGACGCAGCGCACAGTGCCATGGGCGCCCGCCGCGTCCCGCAGAACGCACATGTGCGTCGAAGAACTGCTCGACGATGTCTTTAGTCAGTCGTGAACAACCAAACACATCACGAAGATGCTGGCAGCGGCTCGTGTAAACTCCTCATAAAACTGGGGCAGATAATAAATCATCCACTTCCAAAGATCCCGTCGGACACATCCGCTCCTCGTCTCCATGGTGTGCACACTCGTAGGTACGGTACAACCTTTGGGTGAAGACAAGTCGCCGGTCCTTGCAATACGGTAGGAATTCCCTCATGTGGTCGTACGTCTGACGGATATCGTCTGTCGTTACTCGCCGGCCGGCCACGAGCAGAACCGTCGCGGGATTGCGATACCCCGTTCAAATGACGGGAGACCGTTGACTGAGCACAGCCAACCTCGCGTGCGATCTCCACCTGCGAACGATTGCCGTCAAGAGCATGCATAAGACGATCTTCGCCTTCGTCGATATGTGGCTTCCGCGGGAGAAGAGACTACGAAATCGCTCTGGAACAGATTCCACAGCGACTTCGTCGGCCGACAGTCGGGCAGTACTTCGACCCGGCTAGGTGCTGTACAATATCTATCTTCCAGAAACGGCATTGGCCATGCAGTTGCCTCACCCATGGCATTGACCTCTCGTAAGTCAACACACATTCTCCATCCTCTGTTGCCAGGCTTTCGTACAACTGTGACGTCCTTAAAGCTTCGAGACGTTCGCGGTGAGAAGCTAACTGAGCTCCCTGGCTGTCTGCTGATAGCCTCTCAGTCTATGACGTCAACTGTCTCTCTCTGGTGACTATTGTCAGTCTGGTTTATTTCGGGCCGTCTGGCCTCACGCCCTCCACTGTGTCTCCGGAGTCCGCGACGGGCTCCGGAAGTCCGCGGTCTATTCTTGGAAGCACACGACTGGTCTGACGGGAACTGCGCATGTCCGGCAAGTGATCGGCGGTCTCGGCGGCCGTGCCAGGACAGGGGGTGATGACCGTGAACAACATCATAGGTGCTGCTATGCTGTACATATGATACACTCCCCTCCTCAAAATAACGTCCCTCTTCGTGCTGTGACCTTGGAGCTGGCATGAATGGCATCTTGTCATACGGAATAAACGTCTGTTGCATTGTTTCTGTTATGGGTGAACATTTGGAGAAAAATTATGTGGGAATCATTCTTCCGTAGGTTATGTTTTCCCCAGTCCGTCACACACTCTTTTGGGCGGCGGACCTCGACGTCGCCGTGATGTCGATCGGCCCTGAGACCATGACTCCTGTCAAGGTACTGCGAGGCTTGCCTTCTGGCTCACTCGCTAAACCCACTAAAACCCATCTTGTTCAGTGACCATAACTGTGCGATGTCTAGTTGCGACGTCGCCTCTTGGTCGAGGCGCTTGCCTGACCTGGCGTCTTTCGCTTGACTGATTTCTTTGGGACCTTCGTCTTCTGCAATGGCTCTGGCAGCATTTTCTGTACCTCTTCTGCCAATGCATGACTACTGTGTCCATTGATGAATTCTTGCACCATCTTGGGCTGATCTTCAATGATGACACTTGCTGGTTCCCATGTGGATTCTTCATCACTGAAACCACGCCATCGTATCCGTAATTCTATGGTCTGATCACGATTCTTGCGTGCATCCATTATTTCTTGGATTTCCCATGTGGCGTTATCATGGGCTATTTGTTCTTTGAGTTCCTCTGTGATGTTGTGCTTCTGATCGCAGTAGAATTGGAGTCTACTCCCGTGTACAATGTGATGGTCGCCATTCACTAGATCTTCGACCTCGAAGATGTAGTTTGAGTGAACGTCTGTGACACGGTATGGCCCTCGCCATTTCAGAAATAGTTTCTCTCCAGCTCTGAGCGTTTCTGCTCGCAGAACAAAATCTCCTTGATAGACATTCGGTGGCTTCCGATTTCCCCTTTTCTCGCCGTTGCGCTCTCTGGCGCGCGCTGAGATCTGCTACTTCTTTGTGCATCTCATTCATCGCGGCTATAAGCTTATCGGTGAGAGCTTGGATTCTCTCAGAAGTGAGTTGGGTAACACTGACTTGTGTTTCCCTTGTAGGGTTCATGCATACTGCTTCTAGTGGGTCATCATCTGGTTCCAGCCCACTATGAACCTGCACAGGCGCTCGCCCTCCCAGTCTCTGCTGTGGCCGATGGTTGAGCACGTGCTCTACCACCTTGAGCAGCCATGGCCATTCTTCCTTCTGCCATCTTAGGTCGGAACAAATGGCGCGGAAGAGTGCCAACACATGCTTGTTGACGACTGCAACTGTGTCGTTGGGATAATGTATGTACGCCGTTGTCCAATGTTGCTTAACATTGCAAAGCTTATTATACTCCCTTGTAACCTCAGACATGAAATATGATGCCTGGTCGGAGACAATGAATTCTGGTGTTCCCGACTTGGATCTCCACTCCATCAGTGCCTGTACCGTTGTCAAACTGTCTGGTACGACTGTTGGCACGAGGTGTACAAGTCCCGAGAGGTCATCTCGAAGTACGAGAATCCATTTGAAATCATGTCCAGCCTCTTCCATTGACGGCATCATGTACAGGTAGTCCATGTGGAGTACCTGTCCACGTCTGGTTGCATGGCACGCGTGACCTAATGGTCTGGGACACACCTCTCCACCTCTTGTGGGTCTACAGTGTAGGCAGCCTGTGGCTATGCGCTTAATGTCCTCTGATATGCCGTTCCAGATAAACTTCTTCCTTAGAAGTTGCGTCATGTCATTGATGCTGCGATGCGCGAAGCCTGCAGCGTGCGCAATGACTGTTAGCCTGACCCTGAGCTCCACATCTTCTGATGGGATGACTATTTGGCCTCTGCTATTAACTAGCAGGCCTGCGTCGTTCTTCCTCAGGTTATTCTGCTTGTCGTTCGTCATGAACCTTAATTGCCTCTCTCTGATTTCTTCCTCAGTTGGCCAGACAAGCTTCTCGTCTAACATGGGTTGGACTCGGAATTTGTCAGCGAGTTGCCCCCAGCGGTTGTGGATTTCCGGATAACTCACTTGATCCTCATTCTCCCGCCCACTATTGTTGGGTACACCGTGTTCATGGATTTCCGGATAACTCACTTGATCCTCATTCCCCATTTCCCCATTCGAAGCTTCCGGATCACTGGCGCGATCCTCATCACTACGAATTCGAAGTATTCGGAAAACGTTTGTGGCGTCCTCGTACTTACCTGCCCGGTGTCGATTTGGGTTTCCAACTCAGCATCTCTTCTGAGACCACTGTCCACTCCCCATCGTGTTTGCAAATCCGTCCACACATTCTTCTCCTGTAGACCGGACCGCCAACTAGGCCACGAGAGCAGCTGCTCTCGTGGCCTAGTTGGCGGTCCGGTCTACACTCCCCAGGAATATGTTCGATCGTGAACGTGTACTTCCTCAGCTTCATTCCCCAGCGTTCCAACCGCTCTGCTGCTGGTTGTGTACATTTCTGTGGGTTATATATGTGCATGAGGTTCCTGTGGTCGGTGTACAGTCTGAATGGTTTTCCCGTTTGTAGGAGATAGTCCAGTTTTTCTACCACGTCCAACAGGGCACTGGCTTCTTTGTCTGGCGTAGACCAGTTCAATTCTGAGCCTGTGAATTTGTGTCCTGTGAATCCTAGTGGTTGGTGGTTGGCTTCCCACACTGGTTTGTCCTTATCTTCCAATGGGATTTGCGTTACCATTCCCGCTCTGTGGAACTTGCTGGCGTCTGCAAACACGCACTGTATCATATCCTTTCTTGGATACGCCAGCTGAGTGTTTCTCCCAATCAATTCCTTCAGCTCTTCGAATGCCTTAGCATGCAGATCATTCCAGCCATGCCTCTTCAGTCTTATTCCTCCAGCGACGGATTTGGTCCTTCTTGGCTGATCCTTCATGGATTTCTCATAGATGTCTTGCAGGGGTAGGACAATCCTGTCGAACAACGTATCCACTACGACCAGCAGCACATGCCTGCAGCACGTGAACGCCGTCACGCACTCCGCGACTCCGTGCCCGCCGGCGTTGGCAACCGTTACACCGTCGGCGACTACGTCGCCACTGTAACGTCCGCCGCACACGCCGTACGTAATACATCCACTTCATTATTGTCCTTCTCAGATTAACAGTCGTATAGGCGCAGGCGCTGAGCCTCTACTCGCCATGGCCGAGCGCCAGGCGACGCCTAACACGGATGACGACCCGCTGCGTCATCTGTCGCTCGAGGAGATCGACACCCGAATTGCCGAAGCGGAGGCAACGATCGCCAGGCAGGAGAAGATCGACCGTCTCCGTGTCCTGCAGCAGCAGCTGGCGCGTCCGACCAGCTGTCCATCGACCCCGGCCATGCCGATCATCGCCGAGGCGCACAGCCGAAGCGACGCAGGCCGACTGCCCATGCCCAAGTTCGACGGTACTCCCGACTCGTTCACGTCCTGGGTTCAGACAGCTGCACTCTGGTTTCGCAATCGTGGGTACGCGGACGTCATCGGGATCAACGAAGATGGCTCGCCGACTGCGACAACCGGTACGGCCACGACCCAGCTCGAGGCAGCCGCGCGCGAGATTCTACTCGTCCACATGCTGGACCACAAGATCGCGTCCGCATTGTCTTTGTTTCAGGCAGGCTCGGCTGCCAAGTGCTGGCGCGTGCTGTTCCAGGCGTACAGCCCGTCGTCGCTGGCATCGGTCGTGCGCGCCGTCCGCGACCTCGTCACGGTCCAGCACATGCCCGGCGAGTCGGTCGCCACGTACGCCGCCCGAGTTCAAGCAGCGGCTCATCGCGTCCGGTCGACGGTACCGACCGAGATGCTGTCCCTCACCGACGCATTGGTCGCCGTCCTCATCTTGGCCAACGCATCATCCGATCTCGACGCCGTCGTCGCTGGCCTGCACAATCGTGCTCTGGACACGCTGCCCAGTGTCTCCGAGGTCGTCGGGTCGTTGACAAGCGAGGAGATCAGGGTCCAAGACGTGCGGGACCGACACGACGCGTTCCAAACGGCCAACCGCTCCAGTTGCGCCACATCGACGCGTCCCCGTGGACCACGACGCAACGAGTCCTGCGTCTTCCATCCCGGATCCAAGCACACTAACGGCGAATGCACGCTGCAACGACACATCTGGTACCGCGACAGCAACGCGAAAAGCAATACATCCTCACCAACGTCCAACGAGTATCCAACGTCTGGCGCTCATCCGATCGATCCGGCGCCCGAGCCGATGCGTGCTTTGTCGGCACGCCACGCCATCGACGTGTACGCGAACTCAGTAGGCCTACTGGACTCAGCGTGTTCCACGACGATGACGCCCCTGCGCCGACATCTCAGCTGCTATCGCCAAGCGGACCGGAAGTTGAGCTAGCCGATCTGTCGCGTACGACCACTTCCGGTCGAGGCGTGACGTCATTCGGCATGGATGTCCAGGCGACGAGTATCGATTCGCTGCACGTTCCCCGACTTGGCCAAGCGCTAGTATCAGTTGGCCAGCTCACCAGATCAGGTCACAAGATCGTGTTCGACGGCGATACCGCGAAGATCTACTCGGGGGCCAACTGGACGGCGCCCGTCGGTCAGCCAGTGGCCGTCAGTCAACGAGGACACGATAACCTGTACCGGATTCCATTATCCGCTCCAACCTCCGCGCCCGGCACACTTCACTCTGCCCGAGTCTGCTCCTTGATCGCATCCAGCGTCTCATGCCGCGTCGCTAAGGTCACCGCCGCAGCTCCAGCTGTCTGGCACGCTCGAACCGGCCACCTGGGTTACGGCAACCTGCGCATCCTGCACAAACGTTGTCGTGGCATGAAGTTCGACGGGCCAATCCCGAGGCCGCAAGATCGATGTCCATGCGCTGCATGTTTACTCGCCAAGGGCAAACGGTCATCATTCCTCCCAGTACGTCGCGCGCGCGTCGTGTTGGCGATCTCGTCCATAGCGATCTGTCCGGACGGTGGCCTGTCGTCGGTGTCGGCGGCTTTGAGTACTACCAGACCATGCTGGACGATTCCTCTCGGTACCTGTCCGTCTATCTGCTACGTCGCAAATCGGAGGCGCTCGACGTCATCAAGCACTATGACGCGCGTCTTCGCAACCAGGAAGGACGTGGTATCCGGACGTTCCAGACCGACGGTGGCGGCGAGTACAACTCAAGGCGTGCGTCCTGTTCTACAACGAGTCCGGCATCCTGCACCGCAAATCTGTCCCGTACACGCCCGAGCAGAACGGCCGCGCTGAAAGCGTCAACCACACGCTCTGCGGTATCGAAAGCTCAATCCGGTGCCACTCTCGCATGCCTGACTCCACGTGGCCCTGGTCGCTGTCCTACTCTGCGATACTGTACAACATCCACCCCAGATCAGTCCTTCCCGGGCGTCGCACATCGTTCGAGGCTGCTCGTCGCGCCCTACCTAACATCTCGGCCCTTCGTGTCTACGGTTGCGATGCCTATGCCATGCGACCGCATCCAGCCACGAAGAAGCCGAGCAAGTTGGAGCCTCGTCGTGTTCGCGCTGTGTTTATCGGTTTCACGCCCGGCATGAAGGCTTGGCGGTTCTACGACGTGGACCGGGAAGACACGTTCGAGAGCACGACTGCCGAGTTCCTGGAGACCTCGTTCACATTCGGCTTTGGAAGATCCAGCCCTGCTAGTTCATCATCAGCGCCACCGTCCAGTCCCGAGTCGAGCTCTGCGCCGAACGTTGACACGATCGTCCCGACGCCCGTCTCTTCCGACGCCGTCATGGCACCTCTACCATCGACGTCAGCATCCTCTCTCGCAGCATCCCCTCCCGAGCCTCCGTCACCTGCCGCTGCGTCATCGCCTTCCGAGATCGTCCGACCGTCGCGCTCACCGTCTCCTGATGACGTATCCACCGACGAAGATGATGATGACGCTGAAGATGATCCCGACTACGAAGGTTCGGCGTCCAGCAACGACTCTCCCAACGAAGCTGCCGACCCCGACGTCCACGACAATTCCGATGCTGCTGATATCGTTGACCACAATGTCATCGACGTGCCACGCCCTCGCCGATCGAATCGTCGTCGTCAACCGCCTGGTGAATGGTGGAAGGCGCCGGAGGCGGCCAATCGTTCGTCGACACGGTGGTCCTCGACGGTCGACGCCTGGTTCCAGAATCCGACCCTAACGTTCCCGACACAGCGCCCTCCTCGTCGCTCCCGCCGACTGATCCGGCATTGGCAGCAGGTTGAGGAGCGCCGTCTGATCGATCAGGCCATCAGGTCCAACCGTCCGACATGTCGCGGCGCAGCTGCCAAGGCATGTCGAGCCAAGGTATCCGCCCCGATCGACCCAGCCCGTCTACCACGACCCGACCTGTCGAAGCTGAAAGCGACCGACATTCCCGTACCCAACTCAATGGCCGATGCCCTCTCATCACCTTTCGCTGGCCACTGGTGGGACGCCGCCGTCACCCAGATGGCAACACTGGACGCCAAGGACACGTTCGGCCCGCTAATCGACCTGCCGAAAAGTAAGATCGCTGTTGGCGCCAAGTGGGTGTTCCGAGTGAAGTCCTCGCTCAGTGGCAACGGTGGCATCCGCAAGTTCACCGCCCGACTCTGTGCTCAGGGCTTCCGACAACGCCCCGGCATCGACTTCGACGATACGTTCGCGCCGACCGCCCGTGCCACTGCGTTCCTCGTTATCCTAGCGCTCGCGGCGCAGCACGGCCTGCATCTTCGCCAGGTCGACTGGGTGGCCGCATACCTGAACGCCGACATGCTCCATGATGTTTACATTCGTCAGCCGGATGGCTTCACCGATCATCACGTCCCGTACCGAGTTCGTCAACTGCAAAAGGCCCTTTATGGAACGAAACAAGGCGCCGAACGTTGGTACAAGACGCTTCGGGAGATGCTGTTATCACTCGGATTCGAATCGATCATCGCGGACCCCTGCGTCTTCCGGTACGATCGCGATGGAAAGTTCATGATCATGTCGGTGCACACCGACGACGGTCTGCTGGCGTACAATGACGTCCCGTTCGCGGAATCCGTTCTCGAAGCTCTCCACGATGGCCGAGATCACCGATCAAGGTGAACCGTCGACCCTGCTTGGCATGCGCATCCGACGCGAACCTGGCACCGGCGCCATCACCCTTGACCAAGCCGAGTACATCGAGAAGGTGTTGAGCGACTTCAACATGTCGCATTGTCATCCGGTCGACACGCCGCACCAGCCTGGCGTTCACCTATCAACGACAATGAGTCCACAAAGCGACCTCGACCGTGACGAAATGGCGACCAAGCCGTACCTCAAACTTATTGGCTGCCTGACATGGCTCGCCCATCGATGCCGTCCCGACATCGCGTACATAACGAATGTACTGGCCCAATTCTCCTCGAATCCCGGCATCCAGCATTGGCGTGCGGGGCAACGCGTTCTTAAGTACCTCGCCGGCACCATGACGCACGGGACTGTATTCCGGAATTGATTTACTCATCCACTGCACTGCATATAGGAATTGCTGCAGATCTCTGGCAGTTTTGGGACACTGCATCTGCTGGAGCATTCTGATTCGTTCTGGATCGTGGGATACCCCTTCTGGCGTGAAAATGCGTCCAGCGAATTTCACCTTCCTCAAGAAGAAGTCACATTTATCCAGGTTGAACTTCAGATTGTGTTTCTCTGCCAACCGCAATGTGTAATCTAACACCCTGAACCATTCTTGTTCAGTTGTGGCATGCCCCAGAATGTCGTCTATCCAGATGATGAGTGCCTTCATCAGTAATTCACCGAATATTTCTGCCATCCTGGCCTGAAACTGTGGCGATGAATTCAATCCTCCTTGGATTGTTCTGGTTGGTGTGAATACTCCTCTGTCCGTTGCGAACGAGAACATTTCCTGACATTCTTTTGCTAGCGGCATAAGCCAAAAGCCCTTAAATGCATCCAAAGAGAACCAGTACTTGGACCCTGCCAAGTGTTGTACAATGGCTTCCAGGAATGGCATTGGCCATGCAGTTGCTTCACACCACTTGTTGACCTCTCTTAGATCAACGCACATTCTCCATCCTCTGTTGCCGGGTTTTCGAACAACCACCACTGGTGAGGCCCACTCACTATTGTGGTTTTCGTACACTAACCCATATTTCTTCAACAGTGATACGAACTGTGCCAGGAACTCACTTTGTTCCTTGCTGTACCTCCGCGCCTTACACCGATACGGTCGGGCTCCCTGCCTCAACCGTGTTCGACAAGGTGTGACCTTGACTGGCGGATCTGGTCCCAGCTTCGTTCTCCAGACATTCCATCTCTTGAAGGCCAACCTTCGGAGTCTTCTCTTCCACTTGCGTGGCAACCCCTGTTTCATTGCTCGAGCGATTGCGTTGTCTATGCCTTCTCGAATGTCCTTTGGGACGTCTTCGCCAATTGCGACATCGTCCTCTTCCTGATCCAATATGTACTCATCGCCGTCACCGCATGACGAGTCTCGATTCATACTTGCAATCAGGTATTCTAACGCCGTTCTCGGGTCTATCCCTAGTTCTTCTAGGAGGTCTTGACCCAAGTAGATTTCCTTCACGTACTCCATGTCCCATACGAGACATGTGTGCTTGCGGATCTGCAGCTCCCCAGCACGCGTATGTAAGAGGATGTCCACTTGGATCTCGTGGGTGGCCTGTCCCACTGCTTCCTTACTATCCGCCAGAATCAACTTCACTGGTTTCTCCAGTGCTGTCATTTTGGTGTTTGGATGCATCCTGCATAACCTCTTGGCTATTGCCATTGGTATCAGTGTTCTGATGGCTGGCCGCGGCTCATCCAGCGCTGATAGCGTGACATTGATCTGGTTGTTGGCGCCCTGTGCATATCCAGCCTCAATGTCTGCTGCAAGTTGTCTTAACTTACAGACTTGGGAGTTCAATGTGCTCGTGCCTCTATCTGCGTTTGCAGCTTGCTCGCCCCTCACCTGTTGCATGCTAGGTTGTGGGTGTTCGGCGGCTTCTTCTGCATCCCCAGCGCACTCGCGACTCCATTCCCCTCTGCCTTCCATTGGTTGTTCACCCGTGTATGGCGCACTGTCAATGTAGCCGGCATTCTTCTGGGATTTATTCGAGCGCTTTGATTTCATCTTCTCGAAGGTTTTGGTCTTCTGTTCTTCAGTTGCCTTCGAGCAGTCTCTCAGCGTGTGCGGACCGCTGCAGAACCAGCACTTCGGTTTGCGTTCTGCATCGTCCGACTTTTGCCTCTTCTGGTCGGCACGTCCTTCCGGATCTTCCGTGTTGGCACTGCCGTCGTTCTTCAGACGTCTCTTGCCTCCGCTCCCTTTTTTGAGCGGCGGGACCGTATCGTCCTTCTTGAACGGTTTGGTCTTGTTCGCCTCCTTGGCAGCCACCATCTGCTGATAGTGCCGTACCTCGTCGAACATAATGGCTTTCTCCTCAATGAGCTTGAGCAGGCTGCGTGTATCAGTCCTAAGCTCCTTCATGGAGGTTTCTGACAGTTCGGTGACGGCCGCCCTAAGCTCATCTGGCCATATGCCGCGAAGCAGCAATTTGGCCTTGAGCTTCTGGCCCTGTACACCTTCGAACATGTTCTGGCAGGCGTGCTCTTTCACCAGTCTTGCGAACTGGGCTCCGTAGTCGGCCACTCGTGCTGCCGCCGCCGGGATGCTCTTCTTCATCCGCATGTCCCGGAACGTGTCGACGAACTTGGCACCCCTCTTGGGTGTTGCGGTCGTCATTCTCCGTTCCAGCAGGCCTAGCAACACGTCGTCCGGGATGTCATCAGTCGTGTAGACTTTGTCGATTTCGTCCAGCGTCATGAGTGAAGCCAGTAGGTGCTCGTCCACCATTGTTCGGACTCTGGCCTCGACATCGTGTAATCCGGTATAGCTTATACTGGGCAAACCACTTCACCAGTGCAGCTTGTCCTGCCGACGTGAGTTTCGGTTTCCGGTTGTCCTCATCCTTCTGAACGAGGTTCCTCAGGCGGACCATCTCGGTCCTCGTGGACGCGCTCTTCTGTGTCTGCGGCTTCAATGGTGGTTGCGGGCTGTTGTCTTGCGACTCGATTTCCTCCACCATTGTCACCGCCTCCTCGCGCTGCATCCATCCCAGGTCGGCTTCCATCTTGTCAGACGTTCTCCTCTGGTGCGTTGTGGTTCGTTCTCGTGTTCAGATGCTAGCCTGATGTTTGTGCTATTGCAGAATGAACACTCCGTTTCCACTTCCGCGATCCTGAGGCTGCGTCACGCCGTTTTGCCTGGAACGTGATTCACGGGCGTCTCTCTTCTTGGTTCAGCCGGTAGTGATCACTGTGACGTCCTTCAAGCTTCGAGACGTTCGCGGTGAGAAGCTAACTGAGCTCCCTGGCTGTCTGCTGATAGCCTCTCAGTCTATGACGTCAACTGTCTCTCTCTGGTGACTATTGTCAGTCTGGTTTATTTCGGGCCGTCTGGCCTCACTGTGACGACAGAGCAAGATGTGTCAACCACACGGATTGACCGACTGAGGTCGGTCCAACGCCGTGGACGTTTATTGTAGTAGTGCGCTGCGGAGGAGCCCAATTAGGTGCCGGCTGAGTCGCCAAGACAGCGACTCGACCGTGACATAATAGTCCCCTTTTACGGGCGTCGAAGACGGGGTCCGGGCTTGTCTGGGTACCGAGCGTGGAATGCCGCGAGCAGGCGATCGAATCCGCCGGTGCCCTGCAAGTTGGAGGCGGGTTCCCAGGTGCGCTCGGATGCAGGGTAGCCTTCCCAGTCGATATAATACTGCAGCTTACCAGCACGATATCGAGAGTCCAGGACCTCCTTCACGATGAACAGCGGTTGGTCGTCGTCGTCGAGCAGAATCGGGGGTGGCGGAGGCTGCACACGATGGGGTATCACGTTCGGGACGTACGGTTCCAGTTGGGATGCGTGGAAGACGTTGTGGATGCGGAAGGATGCCGGGAGCAGGAGTTCGTAGGCGACCGGATTAACGATGCGACTAACTTCGAAAGGCCCGAGCATTTGGACATCCAGCTTACCGCATGGCCGGCCAGTCGCAATTGCCCCTCGACGGAGCATGACCAACTCCCCGATCTTGAAGTCGGGATGAGGTCGGCGTTTCCGATCCGCAGCTCGTTTCATGGTGCTGACAGCACGATGCAGTTGGCGGTGTAGGTAACGGCGAATGGCCGTCAAGTTCTCCACGCGTTCATCGGCAGAGGGATTGGAGCTACCGTGTTTGCAAGGACGAGGGTCGCGTAGCTGAGGGTGGTAGCCGTAGTTCGCGAAGAAGGGAGACATTCCAGTGGACGAATGGTCGACGTTATTGTAAGAGAATTCGGCCAGCGGCAATAAGGGCTCCCAGTCGTCTTGCAGGTAGCACACATAACAGCGAAGGTATTGCTCTAATATCTGGTTGACGCGCTCGGTCTGGCCATCAGATTCGGGATGGCGGGATGATGACAGATGGCGTTCAACGCCGAGACGGCATAGGAGGTGCTTCCAGAACAACGATACGAACTGGGGTCCGCGATCCGAGACAATGTCGTCGGGCAGGCCATGCAGACGGAACACGTTCTGAAGAAACAGATCGGCAAGCTGATCCGCGGAAATGGATTCTCGACACGCCACAAAGTGGGCCATCTTCGAATAACGGTCGACCACGACCAGTACAGAGTCATAGCCACGGGAGGAGGGGAGCTTGACGATAAAGTCCATTGAGATGGAGGACCAGAGAGCGGTTGGAATTGGTAGCGGAAGTAGCAGGCCGGATGGTCGATGGCGAGGAGGTTTGACGCGGCGACACGTGTCACAGGTCGCCACGTAACCCTTGATGAACGAGGACATCTTGGGCCACCAGAACTCGCGCTTGACGAGCTGCAATGTCTTGCGAACCCCAAAATGACCGGCGGTAACGTTGTCGTGAAGGCTGTGCAGAACTTCCAGCTTGCGGGCCTCACCAGCGACGACGAGAGCGGTTCCGTTGTATAAGAGACCATCGGCAACGCGGAAACGTCGTCCACGAGGCCCGTCCAGCGATAATAACGTTTTCTGGACGAAGGGGTCATCGGCTTGTTCGCGACGAATACGTTCGACAAGGGAGATGCCTGATGTACCGGTCTGGAGAAAGAGAATAGCTGGGTCCGGGCGGAAGAAGCGATGCGGTGGAAGCAGCTGTTGAGACATTGCTAGAATTTCTTCGTCGCCAGGCGAAGGTTGGTATTCCGGACGACGAGTGAGGGCGTCCGGCTTCCCATGAAGTCGCCCCGGACGATGATGAATCACGAAATCGAATTCGCTAAGCAGTTGAGACCAGCGAACCTGACGTCTGTTTAACTTGTGGGTAGACATGAAGTGGACGAGGTTACGATGGTCGCTATGCACGACCGTTTGGTGCTGATCTGAGTCGAGGAACTGCCGCCACTTAGTGAACGCTTCCACAACCGCCAGGAGTTCCTTGTCGTAAATGGGATAGCTAATCTCGGCAGCAATCAGCTTCCGCGAGAAGTAGGCGATCGGGTGCAACTCCCCATCTGCGCCGCCCTTTTGCGAAAGGACCATAGCGATGGCAAAGTCTGAGGCGTCGGTCTCGACATCACACGGTTGATGAGGATCGAAATGGCCCAAGACAGGTGCCGATGTGAACGCAACTTTCAGAGAGCCGAATGCAGCTTGAGCGTCAGCATCCCAGATAAAGGCGACACCGTCACGCGTCAGGTTTGTGAGTGGTAGAGCAATTTCCGCGAAGTGAGGAATAAATTTGCGATAAAAATTGGCGAATCCCAAGAATACTTGGAGACCATGGATATCTCGTGGCGGTTGCCAAGACAGGATAGTGTCGATACGGGCAGGGTCGAGGCGCAGTCCGTCTCGAGAAACAGGTAGCCGAGAAACTCGACCTCCTTGGCGCCGAAAACACACTTCTCCATATTAGCGGTAAGACTGCTAGCCCGAAGTCGTTCCAGGACGAGGCGCACATGGTGTTCGTGGTCGGCGACGTTCGCAGAAAAAATAAGGATGTCGTCCAGATATACGACAACGAACTGGTCGAGGTAATCCTTGAACATATCATTCATGAACGACTGGAACGAAGCCGGTGCGTTTGCGAGGCCAAACGGCATAACCAAATATTCGAAGAGTCCATACGGGGTGCGAAACGCCGTCTTCCACTCGTCCCCTTCGCGGATACGAATTTGATTATACGCGCTGCGCAGGTCGATTTTCGTGAAGATCGTGGCCCGACTAAGGTTGGCAAGAAGTTGGTCAATAAGAGGCAGTGGATACCGGTTCTTGATCGTGGCAGAATTTAGGCCGCGATAATCGACACAAAGTCGCAGCGAGCCGTCTTTCTTGCGTACAAACAGAATGGGCGCACCGCGAAGAACGGGAAGGACGAATGAAATTCGACTTTAAATTGGCTTCCAGATACTGCTTGAGGGCCACCTGCTCTCGTTGGGAAAGACCATATAACCGACAAAATGGTGGCTCCTTGCCGGGCTTAAGATCGATGGGGCAATCGGAAGCGCGGTGAGGAGGCAGGCACGCCGGGCTGCCAGTGGCGAACACGTCCGAGAACTCGCGATAGGCGTCAGGAAGCGCAGGCAGGCCCGGAGACTGAGTCCGAGTCGAGTTCGGTCCAAGTATAATGCAGAAGGTAACAAGCTGCGTCGTCAACGATAGCATCCAGAAACGGCTCAGCGCTGATGAACGCAATCGAGGTTGATGACCCCGGGTCACCGTCTGGTGAGACCAGGGGCGTAAGGAAGGACTCGTCGGCGGCGTTCGAGATCAGGGGCTCCGCAGAGGCGCCGGAAGGAGCCGCGTGAATGGAAGATAAGTCCACCCAAGGACCCAGGCCAGGGCGACCAAGGATGCAGTCATCAAAAGATTAATAATGTGGCGACCACGAAGCCCGCCAGAGGGGCGAGGCGGCGAGAGGCGTTGTCCCGCCCCTCGACGGACGGGTCCACGGTGCCGGACGCACGACGGCTCGGGGCCCGAGGGGAACGATGATAACGGATCGTTGTGGCACGCTGCCACAGTAGCAGCGGCAGCGACCTCGGAGAGGCAGGCATGCGCGAGGGCGGGAGAGCTAGAGCTGTCGACAACAGCAGCAGGCGGTTCACTGTGACCGGCGGCCACCGTATCAGTGACAGCGACCTCCGAGAGGCAATCGGGAGCGATGACGGAAGCGCTAGAGCTATCGACGCCCGCAGCCGGGACGGTCCCGAACTCGGAGTAATCGTCGTCGTCCTCGTCGTCAGAAGCCAACTCAGGGAGGGCAATTACCTCCACCTCGGCTACCTCAGATGCTGAGGCAGTCGGCAATGTTTCGACTGATGCCGCCGAATCAACTGCATGCGTAGACGCAGGGGTCTCCTGCCGGGATGGAGATCCCCGCGATGCGAGGGCCGCGATGCTGGAGACGGTGGCTCCGCCAATCGATGTCAGGGTTTGTATCCGCCAACCACGGCAGGCCGAGGATGACAGGATGCTGCGGCGAATGGATCATGTTCAGGACGACGTCACTGTCGAAACATTCGTCGACGGTGATTCGTAGCGGGGCGGTTTCCTGAGTAATTGGGGCCAGATGACGGCCGTCAATGACGCGAACCGGAATAGCACGCGATTTGGCGCGAACAGGCACTTCGTGATGACGACAGAACGACCAGTCGATAAAATTGGACGTCGCGCCACAGTCTAACAAGGCGAGCGTACTGACGCGACGTGAGCCGATAACGAGACAGACCGGTACCAATAGATGTGGTATAGATGTAGCCGACGTAAAGAATAAATCCGTAACATGAAGAAAGTCGGGTTCGGAACCAAAAGAAATGTTTACTGGGCGACTGGGGAACCCGTTCACAGACGCCCCACATTTCCCGGGGACCAGCCTGCGGGACGCTGGCGCTGGGTGGGGGCGACGGAGGACCAGCAGCGGCAGGCCGCTCGGGGCACAGCGCGGAGCGGTGACCAACCTTGTGACAGTGCTGGCACGGAGGTCGCTTGGGGCAGGACGCAATGAAATGTCCAGCCTCGCGACAATAGTGGCAGACCAAGGGTTGCGCCCCTCCGACCTCGATAGCGTTGACAGCGGCGATCGGATACTTCGGTTCGAGATGGATCGCCATCTCGAACATCTTGTCGTACTCGGTGTAGTTGTAAATGAAGAGGGCATCAGAAAGTGCAGGGTGCAAGGACATGCGGAACTTTTCCGCCAAACGGGACGGACTCAGCCTATACAAGGGGTCGAGTTGTTGAACCTTCTTGTACAAGCGCTGGAACTCCCGCGCATGGTGAACCACACTGGAAGTCTGCTTCAAATTGTCAAAATCGGCTTCGACCCGCTTTAACGACGGCTCCGGAAAATCATGAAGAAGGGGCGGATGCCACGTCCGCCATTGACGCGTCCTCGGAAAGGTCAAGATAAGTCTCCAAGGCGTATCCTTTCAAGGCCGTCGTCAAGATGCATTGCACAGCGTCGGAAAGCGGACTGGTAGACGTTAACGGCGTCTGGGTGATCCGCGCGAAAGCGGTCAACCAACGCATCGTCGACAGACCGTCCGCCCCCGAAAATCGCGGGATATCGTGGGACTGGACAACAATAGGCGGCGGCGGCGGCGGGGACACGGGATGCTGCGTCGACGGGGCGACAGAATTCGGCAGAGACGAAGCCACACAAGCGTGGAGAGGCAATAGGGAAGGCACAGCGCTGATGACCGGGGGATCCGACGAGTCGTTGCGCACTTCGGGAGACGAGACAGCTGGCGCTGCGGGGGGGCTGGCCCTAGGCAGCGAGCCATGCGCGAATTTCAACTGGGCTAAGAGGTCGAGGATCTCCGCCTTCAGGTCGCGCAGCTCGATAGCGCCAGCAACATCCGCCGCAGCTGCAACATCCGGATTCGCGGACGATGGCGGGTCCGACAACGCCGGAATCAACCCATCACCTCCCGCCATAGCTGCGATGATACAGGGCCGAGACGAGACGAGACGATAGTCGATACGGGCCGAGACGAGACGAGACGATAGTCGATACGGGCCGAGACGAGACGAGACGATAGTCGATACGGGCCGAGACGAGACGAGACGATACGCGTACGACCGAAGAGTAGTCGGTCAAAATGTGACGACAGAGCAAGATGTGTCAACCACACGGATTGACCGACTGAGGTCGGTCCAACGCCGTGGACGTTTATTGTAGTAGTGCGCTGCGGAGGAGCCCAATTAGGTGCCGGCTGAGTCGCCAAGACAGCGACTCGACCGTGACACTCACGCCCTCCACTGTGTCTCCGGAGTCCGCGACGGGCTCCGGAAGTCCGCGGTCTATTCTTGGAAGCACACGACTGGTCTGACGGGAACTGCGCATGTCCGGCAAGCGATCGGCGGTCTCGGCGGCCGTGCCATGACAGGGGGTGATGACCGTGAACAACATCATAGGTGCTGCTATGCTGTACATATGATACAACAACCACAACAGGCGATGCCCATTCTGCGTTGGGGTCCTCGTAGATAAGCCCATGTCTCTCCAACAGAGTCACGAACTGCTGTAGGAACTCGCTATGTTCCTTGCTGTACCGCCTCGCCTTACATCGCACTTTGTGAGCGTTGGCCTTCAGCTTCGTCCTGAAAGGCGCCACCGTGTAGAGCGGGGCTCTATTTATAGCGTCTCGTTCCCTACATCAACGTGCTGCCACCTGACGGTCCTGGACTATATTTAGACAAACTGCGTGCCCCGATTTAGCACGATGACGTGGCGAGGCTGACGTCGTCGTAACGATGCGATCGATAAACGTCATTCTGTTTTCCGTGTCATCGTTTGACGTCAAGAGTCTGCAGACACAGGACTACAGTGCGCACTACGTCCAACCACACGTACACGTTACACGTTAACGGGCGGCGGAGCGTCGCAACTGTTTACAACGTCATGGCATCTCAGTCGCAAGGCGCGAACGTTGGCGGTTTCAAGAGCTCGGCTAACCTCAGCATTCTTCCGCACGCGACGAAGCTGGATTCTACGTCGATCCTGAAGTTGCAGGAGCGGTATGATCGCTACTGTGCTGTCGTGACTGACCGCGAAGGACAACGACCCGAGGAAGCTAGGATCAAGCCGCAAGCAATCCGCTTCTGCTTCACGACGCCACAGCTGACGTCCATTGCACTGAACCACATTTTCCTTCGCAGCGTCGACATGCTGACTGATGAGGAACTCGAAGGGTGGATCGTCGGCCAGATCAAGAGTCTTCCGGCCAGCCATGGGCTCACGACGCAGGACATCGAGGTCAAGATTTCCAAAGAGCTGTCGATGGACGTGAGCCTCCCTACGTTGAAGGATCAAGTGCAGTCCATTTTGGATCGGATGACGGAGATCCAGTGGAAGCGCGGATGGCTTCACCTACGCGACACGACCGGTGGACGTCGAGCACTTGGCCGATTGTTGGTGGACACACTCCAGCCATGGCCATTACGGGACCATGTGCGGCAATGGGTGAAAGACGATAAGTCCAACCGGGAGGGTGACTTAAAGGGCATCATGAAGCACGCCTTGGAATGGGTCCGATACAAGGTCTTCGTGCAAGGCTCCGCGCAGATCGCGGGAGTGTCGAACAAGACCTGTGCCGAACTACGCCTTAGTGACAAGAGTCACAAATACCAGGTGACGGTGACATCTGGCGGTCGACGCGTCGCGCAGCATCGCCCGCCACCCTCGAACCGACCGACCCGTCCGAAGCCCGCTACGGTTCTCGGCACGCAGCCGAACGCTACGAAAGTGGAGGCTCGAGATCCTGAAGCACAAGCGAACGGGAATGCGACAAAGCGACCGAGGGACGACGACCCTGAGAAGAAGAACGCCGGCAAGATCACTTGCTGGAATTGCGGCGGCGACCACGGGTTGCGAGTCTGCCCAACGAAACCATCGAAGGAGCGCTGCATCGAGCGCCTTCGTGCCAATCGCCCTATAAAGGTCCAGAAGACTGACGGGTACACTTGGACTGAGGACGATCTGCAACGGGTAGTGCTGGAAGGCATGCGCGTTCCCTACGAACTGGATTCGGGCTGTCGTGGTGGAAATATCATACCTGGCCATATCGCTGACCAGTTGAATGATGCCACATTTCGCGACGTCCAGCCACGAGACATCACTTCCGCAGAGGTCAAGGTCATCGGGACGATCACGAGAATGGTACAAGTTCCAGTCACGACTCTGGATACCGAGGTTGGCAACCTTAAGCTGTACCATGTGACGTACTACGTCTGCGACACGATTCCAGTGATCCTGTTCGGTGACAATCTTCTATCTGCGCTTGGCATCAACCCGCATAAGCAGCTGGAGAAGATCATCGCATCAGGATGTACCGAGATGGACACGCTGTCAGGATGTGCGGCAGTCGACGTCGATTCAATCGAGACTGTGCGGCGCATTGCTGCTAGAATGGCAACGCTTGGAAGTGACTACTTTCAAGCTCCTCAGGAACCAGACTCCGCTGAACCATCTTCAAGTGAAGTCGACCTGGGACCAATCAACGTGCACGAGATTGAAACGTCGTGCAATCGAATGGTGCATCAAGCACGCCTGAACGGAATGTCCCGACATGGAGTTGCTCGACTACGTCTGATATTGCGTCGACACCTGAACGAATTCCGTACGCGGCTGGGGCAAGATAAGCCTGTCGATGTCGAACCGATGGTAACGCAGCTGAAGCCGGATGTCTCGCCTTTAAGAACGACAATAACGAAGTGATTTATTCCGACCGACACCGGCGCGAGACGGCGGCGACGTAACGCTACGTAACAGGGGCTTGCCAAGCCGTTACCGACAACTGCGTCAGTGGCGCGGCCTCTGCCGTGGACGTTACGCAGTCGCGCACATTCACGGCGTCACCGTGTGCCGGTGGTACGACATGGTCCTTGACACGCCCCCTCCAACGGCACGCGGTTGCATGCGGAAGACGGTCGAACGGACGTGTCCCGGCTCGACCGTTGGCTCTGGATCATGGACAACACGGCCTTGCACGTGCACATATGTCTTGGCTCGTTGACGCGGCACGAGACGGATCGTGGCGTAGCTAGAGATGACATGGACGGCGCGATTTGCTGAGGCTGCTGTCGACGACGACAACGCAGGGCACCGGGTCAGGCTCAGGACGACACCGACGCTGAGCGCGCCGGCGGACAACGTTATCTTGAAAGGCGAGTGTGGCAAGCGATTGAGGCCCGTACGACTGGCGTACGCCTGGCGCTTACGTCCCGGTACTGGTTCTGGATCCCCGTAGGACGACCTGCCTTGCTAGCGCGATCTGCCTTGGCTCTCTGGCGCGTGGCGCGGACTCGAGCGGGCGATCGTGGCGCGTTGTGCAGAAGCAGGGTCAGGGTAGAGACGCAGTGACCCGGGACTGGCACTGGATGGCACCGGCGCGCGGGGCGCCGGTGGGCTCGCCGCCTCGAAGCGCGTAGAATGCGTACGACTGTTAATCTAAGAACGACAATAACGAAGTGATTTATTCCGACCGACACCGGCGCGAGACGGCGGCGACGTAACGCTACGTAACAGGGGCTTGCCAAGCCGTTACCGACAACTGCGTCAGTGGCGCGGCCTCTGCCGTGGACGTTACGCAGTCGCGCACATTCACGGCGTCACCGTGTGCCGGTGGTACGACATGGTCCTTGACAGCCTTACCGGTGCAAGCCGCGGTTCTGCAACCCGAAGCAGAAGGAATTCCTTGACGATATGGTCAAAATGCTCAAGGAGAACGGTCTCATCTACATGAACATGAACTCTCGTTGGGCAAGTCCAGTCTTAGTCGTCAAGAAACCGAAGGGCGACGGCTACCGCCTATGTGTCGACCTACGCCCGGTCAACGCGCGGTGTGTCCCCACCGCCTGGCCGATGCCTAACGTGGAGGCGGTCACGCGCAAGCTTGCTGGCATGACATGCTTCTTCACGATCGACGCGTTCAAAGGCTTCTGGCTAATGCCTTTGGCGAAGAAATGCCAAGAAATGTTCAGCTTCATGACTGACGACGCTGTCTATACGCCTACGAGGAGTATTCAAGGAGGCATGAACTCGGCAATTCAATTTCATGCTCGGATGGCAGCGATCTTCGACGACATGAAGGACAATCTGCTGATATGGATCGACGACCTCCTTGGATTCGCAAAGTCAGAGGATGACCTGCTACATCAGCTGACGCGGGTTCTTGAGAGATGTCGTGAACGCAATGTGAAACTGAATCCGGACAAGTGCACGTTATTCGCTCGTGAATTGAAATGGTGCGGGCGAATCTACTCACGTGATGGTGTACGACACGACCCAGAACGTATCGAAGCGCTTACGACCATGTCGCGTCCGCGAACTGTCAAGGAGTTGCAGCAGTTCCTGTGGGCGGCCAACTGGATGCGTACTCACATACCCGGCTATCCATGTATTATCCGCCCACTACAAGACATCATCGATCGGGCCAACGACGAGTTGAAGCGTATTCGATCCGCAACGCCATCATCGATCACACTTGACGTGTTGGGTTGGAGTGACCAGCACAACAAGTCATTTACGGACATACGGTTCGCCCTGATTCAACACGTTCAGCTGGCCTACCCGAAGTCGAACTACCAGACATGCCTGTTCACCGACGCAAGTGAAACGGCATGGGCAGCTGTCATCACGCAGATCCCGCTGGAGGATATCGACCTGCCTGTTTGCGATCAACGTCACGAACCTCTCGCGTTCTACGGCAAACGCTTCGCTGGTTCCGAACTACGATGGTCTACGCCGGAGAAGGAGGCGGCCGCGATCATCTACGCTACGGAACGCGGGGACTTCCTGCTTCAGACATCACGAGAGTTCCTAATCTATACCGATCATCGCAATCTGACGTTCATTTTCAGTCAGGACTCCGAAATGAAGAAGCACACCGCCCAGAAGCTGGAACGTTGGGCGTTGCACCTGCAGGAGTTCCGCTATCAGACGAAGAGCATCGCCGGAGAGGACAACGTATGGGCTGACCTGCTGACAAGATGGGGCGCCGGTCGTATCGCCTTGTCATGTCATGTCGAGCAGCACGCATCATGGAGCTAGACGACTTGCGTGTCACTCCTCGGCAGCATCCTGAGTTTAGCTGGCCGACGGAGACGGAGATTCGCGATGCACAACGACTACTGTCACGGGACGAGAAGATTGACAATGGCGTCTACTTCGACGAAGTTGATTGTTTGTGGAAGAACGAGGACAAAGCAGTTCTCATCCCATGCCATTTGGACTGCAAGAGTCTACGACTACGGATCTTGATTATTGGTCATTGCGCAAGCGCTGGTCATCGTGCGTACGACGTAACCAAGCAGATGATCATGGAGCGCTTTGTCTGGACGAAGATCAGTCAGGACATTCAAGCGATGTGCCAGCAATGCCTGCATTGCATTACGACACGCGGTGGTAAGAAAGTTCCTCGACCACTCGGTGAAGCGTTGCATGGCCACAAGCCGTTCGACGTGCTCACCATGGAATACCTCTACGTGGAGCCTGTCAGGGGCACGGACCACCAGTACAAGTACATCCTGCTCCTGAAGGACGACTTCAGCGGCTACGTACGCCTGATCCCATCAGCTGAGGCGACAAGTCGTGTTGCTACGGAAGCTCTGAATCAGTGGATTGCTGATTTCGCGACGCCTGAGTACCTGGTCACGGACGGTGGTTCACACTTCACGGCGGAAATCATGGGGGAGCTTACCAGGTTACGAGATGTTCAGCATCACATCACGACTGCATACTGTCCATGGGCCAATGGCACGGTGGAGCGCGCAAACCGCACTGTGCTCAACGTCATGCGTTCGATCCTGAACGAGGCCCAGATTACGACGCACAACTGGCCGTACTTATGTCCAGTCGTTCAGCACGTCATTAATCACACGCCAAGTCGACGTCTCAACGGTTACGCGCCGATCACGGTCGTCACGGGGCGTTCGCCCGAAAGCCCGCTGGACCAGATCTGGGATCCGAAGGAGAGACAATGGCGACGCATACCACCTGAAGGATTTGCCAAGTATGTGCCGATGTTGCAAGAGGTCCTCGACGAGATTCACAAGGCTGTTGATGAACCAAAGGCACAACGGCATGCGTCTAATGTGCGACAACAGCGACGACGCCTGAACAAGAGCCACTACGAATCGTTCATCGTGGGCGACTACGTGCTCAACGCAAAGCCGGTACCGGGTCCTGCTCAGAAATTGATAGCCCAGTGGCGAGGCCCATATCGTGTTGTCAAGATGATCAACGATCAAGTGTACGAACTGGAAGACCCGCTCACTGAACGACACTTCAACGCACACTCACAACGAATTCGACGATACGCTGACGCCGATCTGAACAGGACCGTCGATCTCAAGCGTCATCTCCAGCACGCTGATAACCAGCTGTTGGTGGACGATCTACTGGACTGTCGAGTGGATCGAGAAACGCAAGAACTTCAGATCAAGGTTCTATGGTCTGGATTCGACGAGGCGGAAGCAACGTGGGAACCTGCTCGTGTCATCTACGAAGATGTTCCCGAACTTGTACAAAAGCTTATACGACGTCTCGGGGATGATCATCCGCAAGTGGAGGCGTTACGAGAAATGGCGCCGATGCAAAAGCGTACGAATACGGGAAAGCGACAAACGCAACGGAAGCGACGAACAAAACATTTGGTATGGGTGCAAGGTATCCATGATGTACGGTTGTTGGGTTCATAGGAATCAACCATCGTATACGCTTCCTACGTTGCGTCGGGACCTAATCACGGACGACGCCACCGTATCGGTTCATGGTGAACGTTACGAAGATGATCTAGATCATGGTCTTCTATAGCTGAGGACCGGGTACTCAAAACGTTGGGACTCGCTTCACTGATTTTCATGGACGTCATGGGATCAGTTAACCTGGTTGTCATGGACGTCATGCAACTATGGTTTATGGCACTCCTATGAGAGGCCAATACGTTCCTCGATGGGTCATGACGGTGACTTCATCGATACCTTACGATCACGAGGCAGTCGGCAGCGTCTGTTAGGTTCCTCTTCACCGCAGTTGACTCTGGTCAGGGCGTACTGGCTATCGAGACTCTGTTGCGCTGGGGGTCCACCTATGTGGGTCGGCCGCTGAGCTAGGTGAATGATACTTTTCAGATGTATATGGACCGGGCTCCACCTATGTGGGTCGAGCGCACCATCGCTGATGTCTTCGTTGCACCGATGGTGTTTGGCGGCAAGGGTGTCCGTAAATGGATTTTCCACCGATTTTCCCCATGGGGTTACAACGTGGTTTTTAGTGAGTATTGGGTGATTCCGAGTCTCACACTACCTTCTGTCAACTTCACCATCTACGTACTACGTGCTCACGATGATTCCGGTCACGAGTTTGGAGAAAGGCAGTGTAGAGCGGAGCTCTATTTATAGCGTCTCGTTCCCTACATCAACGTGCTGCCACCTGACGGTCCTGGATGTCGAACAACGTATCCACTACGACCAGCAGCACATGCCTGCAGCACGTGAACGCCGTCACGCACTCCGCGACTCCGTGCCCGCCGGCGTTGGCAACCGTTACACCGTCGGCGACTACGTCGCCACTGTAACGTCCGCCGCACACGCCGTACGTAATACATCCACTCCATTATTGTCTTTCTCAGATTAACAGTCGTATAGGCGCAGGCGCTGAGCCTCTACTCGCCATGGCCGAGCGCCAGGCGACGCCTAACACGGATGACGACCCGCTGCGTCATCTGTCGCTCGAAGAGATCGACACCCGAATTGCCGAAGCGGAGGCAACGATCGCCAGGCAGGAGATGATCGACCGTCTCCGTGTCCTGCAGCAGCAGCTGGCGCGTCCGACCAGCTGTCCATCGACCCCGGCCATGCCGATCATCGCTGAGGCGCACAGCCGAAGCGACGCAGGCCGACTGCCCATGCCCAAGTTCGACGGTACTCCCGACTCGTTCACGTCCTGGGTTCAGACAGCTGCACTCTGGTTTCGCAATCGTGGGTACGCGGACGTCATCGGGATCAACGAAGATGGCTCGCCGAATGCGACAACCGGTACGGCACACGACCCAGCTCTCGAGGCAGCCGCGCGCGAGATTCTACTCGTCCACATGCTGGACCACAAGATCGCGTCCGCGTTGTCTTTGTTTCAGGCAGGCTCGGCTGCCAAGTGCTGGCGCGTGCTGTTCCAGGCGTACAGCCCGTCGTCGCTGGCATCGGTCGTGCGCGCCGTCCGCGACCTCGTCACGGTCCAGCACATGCCCGGCGAGTCGGTCGCCACGTACGCCGCCCGAGTTCAAGCAGCGGTTCATCGCGTCCGGTCGACGGTACCGACCGAGATGCTGTCCCTCACCGACGCATTGGTCGCCGTCCTCATCTTGGCCAACGCATCATCCGATCTCGACGCCGTCGTCGCTGGCCTGCACAATCGTGCTCTGGACACGCTGCCCAGTGTCTCCGAGGTCGTCGGGTCGTTGACAAGCGAGGAGATCAGGGTCCGGTGCCCATGCGAAGCCTGCCTCCTCGTCAAAGGTAAGCGTTCCTCATTTCCTCCGAGTAAGTCGCGGGCACTTCGTGTCGGCGATCTCGTGCACAGCGACTTATCCGGACGGTGGCCTGTCGTCGGTGTCGGCGGCTTTGAGTACTACCAGACCATGCTGGACGATTCCTCTCGGTACCTGTCCGTCTATCTGCTACGTCGCAAATCGGAGGCGCTCGACGTCATCAAGCACTATGACGCGCGTCTTCGCAACCAGGAAGGACGTGGTATCCGGACGTTCCAGACTGACGGTGGCGGCGAGTACAACTCCAAGGCGTGCGTCCTGTTCTACAACGAGTCCGGCATCCTGCACCGCAAATATGTCCCGTACACGCCCGAGCAGAACGGCCGCGCTGAAAGCGTCAACTACACGCTCTGCGGTATCGAAAGCTCAATCCGGTGCCACTCTCGCATGCCTGACTCCACGTGGCCCTGGTCGCTGTCCTACTCTGCGATACTGTACAACATCCACCCGAGATCAGTCCTTCCCGGGCGTCGCACATCGTTCGAGGCTGCTCGTCGCGCCCTACCTAACATCTCGGCCCTTCGTGTCTACGGTTGCGATGCCTATGCCATGCGACCACATCCAGCCACGAAGAAGCCGAGCAAGTTGGAGCCTCGTCGTGTTCGCGCTGTGTTCATCGGTTTCACGCCCGGCATGAAGGCTTGGCGGTTCTACGACGTGGACCGGGAAGACACGTTCGAGAGCACGACTGCCGAGTTCCTGGAGACCTCGTTCACATTCGGCTTTGGAAGATCCAGCCCTGCTAGTTCATCATCAGCGCCACCGTCCAGTCCCGAGTTGAGCTCTGCGCCGAACGTTGACACGATCGTCCCGACGCCCGTCTCTTCCGACGCCGTCATGGCACCTCTACCATCGACGTCAGCATCCCCTCTCGCAGCTGTCAAGGACCATGTCGTACCACCGGCACACGGTGACGCCGTGACTGTGCGCGACTGCGTAACGTCCACGGCAGAGGCTCCGCCACTGACGCCGTTGTCGGTAACGGCTTGGCAAGCCCCTGTTACACAGCGTTACGTCGCCACCGTCTCGCGTCGATGTCGGTCGGAATAAATCACTTCGTTATCGTCTTCCTCAGATTAACAGTCCTACGCGCTCTACGCGCTTCGAGGCGGCGAGCCCGCCGGCGCCCCGCGCGCCGGTGCCATCCAGTGCCAGTCCTCGTACACGATCGTCGGACCGGGACGCGGGAAGCCTATCTCGTCCAGGAACGTTCGGATCCAGGCAAGCTGCCGGGTAGCGGCGCACAACGATTTAATCTCGGCATGCGTTGATGATAAACTGACCTTAACGGCGCCTAGGTCCTGGCGTCGTGACTGCCAATGAACGGGGCCGCTGGCCATCAGAATGACATGGCCGGAGCGGGACCGGCGTGTATCCGGATCGGAGGCCCAGTCAGCATCGGCGTATGCGAGCAAGAGATCCTGCGGTTGACGCTCGTAACGAATGCCGCGCGTCGTCGTACCCGTGAGGTACTTCAGAACACGTTGGCCCGCGCGCCAGTGAGAGATGCCGGGGTTTGACGAGAACTGGGCCAGCACGTTCGTTATGTACGCGATGTCAGGACGGCAGCGATGGGCGAGCCATGTCAGACATCCGATGAGCTTCAGGTATGGTTTGTTCTAATGAAGACGATAACGAAGTGATTTATTCCGACCGACATCGGCGCGAGACGGCGGCGACGTAACGCTGTGTAACAGGGGCTTGCCAAGCCGATACCGACAACGGCGTCAGTGGCGGAGCCTCTGCCGTGGACGTTACGCAGTCGCGCACAGTCACGGCGTCACCGTGTGCCGGTGGTACGACATGATCCTCGACACGCCCCCTCCAACGGCACGCGGTTGCATGCGGAAGACGGTCGAACGGATGTGTCCCGGCTGGACCTTTGACTCTGGATCATGAACAACACGACCTTGCTCGTGCTCGTATGTCTTGGCTTGTTGACGCGACACGAGACGGATCGTGGCGTAGCTAGAGCTGACATGTATGGCGCGATATGCTGGGGCGGAGTCGTCAATGACGACACAGAGAGGAGGACCTGGCTCGGGACGACACCGACGCCGAAGGCGCCGGCGGACAACGTTATATCGAGAAGAGGTTGAGGCAAGCGATTGAGGCCCGTACGACCGGCGTACGCCTGGCGCTTACGTTCCGGTACTGGTTCTGGATTCCCGTAATGACGGCCTGCCTTGCTTGCGCGATCTGCCTCGGCTCTCTGGCGCGTGGCGCGACTGGAGTGGGCGTTCGTGGCGCGTTGTGCAGAAGCAGGGTCAGGGCAGAGACGCGGTGACGCGGGACTGGCACTGGATGGCACCGGCGCGCGGGGCGCCGGCGGGCTCGCCGCCTCGAAGCGCGTAGAACGCGTACGACTGTTAATCTAATGAAGACGATAACGAAGTGATTTATTCCGACCGACATCGGCGCGAGACGGCGGCGACGTAACGCTGTGTAACAGGGGCTTGCCAAGCCGTTACCGACAACGGCGTCAGTGGCGGAGCCTCTGCCGAGGACGTTACGCAGTCGCGCACAGTCACGGCGTCACCGTGTGCCGGTGGTACGACATGATCCTCGACATGTTCGCCATTTCGTCCCGTTCGATGTCCGATTGGGGACTCATCGACTTGGTCAGATGAACGCCGGGTTGGTGCGGCGTGTCGACCGGATGACAATTGGACATGTTGAAGTCGTCGAGTACCTTCTCAATGTACTCAGCTTGATCGAGTGTGATGGCGCCTGTGTCAGGGTCGCGTCGGATCCGCATGCCGAGTAATGTCGATGGTTCACCTTGATCGGTGATCTCGGCCATGGCAGAGAGCTGGACGAGAAGCGATTCTGCGAACACGACGTCGTTGTACGCCAGCAGGCCGTCGTCGGTGTGCACAGACATGACCTTGAACTTGCCATCGCGGTTGTACCTGAAGACGCACGGGTCCGTGATGATCGTTTCGAAACCGAGCGAGAGCAGCATATCGCGGAGCGTTTGTACCAACGTTCGGCGCCTTGTTTTGTACCATAAAGAGCCTTCTTGAGTTGACGAACTCGATACGGGACATGGTGGTCAGTAAAGCCGTCCGGCTGGCGGATGTAGACATCGTGGAGCATGTCGGCGTTCAGATATGCGGCTACCCAGTCGACCTGTCGAAGATGCAGGTTGTGCTGAGCTGCGAGCGCTAGAATCACGAGGAACGCGGTGGCACGGGCGGTCGGCGCGAAGGTGTCGTCGAAGTCGATGCCGGGGCGCTGTCTGAACCCTTGAGCGCAGAGACGAGCGCTGAACTTACGGATGCCACCGTCGCCACTGAGCGAAGACTTGACCCGGAACACCCACTTGGCGCCAACAGCGATCTTACCTTTCGGCAGGTCGATGAGCGGGCCGAACGTGTCCTTGGAGTCCAGCGTTGCCATCTGGGTGAGGGCAGCGTCCCACCAGTGGCCGGCGAACGACGATGAAAGGGCCTCGGCCATCGTATTACGAACAGGAACATCGATCGCTTTCAGACTCGAGAGATCGGGTCGTGGTAGAGCTGCTGGGTCGATTGGCGCCTGTATCTTAACGCGGCAGGCGGAGACAATGCCACCACCACCGGCCGGTCGATGGGAGCGGATGGCCTCGGGGATGAGCCGGCGTTCTTCGACCTGTTGCCAGTGGTGAATCTGGCGGCGTGATGGGCGTGGCGGACGTTGAATTGGGGCTGTCAGCACTGGGTGCTGGAACCAGGCGTCCACCGTTGACGCCCACCGGGTGGAGGACCGGTTTGCCTTCGCGGGACCCTTCCACCATTCGCCCGGTGGTTGACGATGACGTGTAGATCGACGAGGATGCGGCATGTCCAGAACATCGTCGTCGGCGACGACATCAGCCGCAATATCCATGTCAGCAGGAGAATCAGCACCATCGTTGGCGGACGGCTGAGCGGCGTCAATATCCATGTCAGCAGGAGAATCAGCACCAGCGTCGTTGCCGGCCTCCTGATGGTCCTTAACGTCGGCATCAACGATGCTGGATGCACGGTTGCCGTCGTGGTTATCAGCGTCGACAGCAGCGTCGTTATTAGAATGACCGACGTGGCCGGCGAGATCAGGCAGGGGAGCATGATGGGTATGCGCAGATGGTTGAAGACGATCAGATGACGGAGACTACACGACATTTGTAGTCCCGTGTCTGCAGACTCTTGACGGCACGTAATGACATAGAAACAGAATGACGTTTAACGATCGCATCGTCACGACGACGTCAGCCTCGCCACGTCATCGTGCTAAATCGGGGCACGCAGTTTGTCTAAATATAGTCCAGGACAGGACCGTCAGGTCAGGTGGCAGCACGTTGATGTAGGGAACGAGACGCTATAAATAGAGCCCCGCTCTACACTGCCTTTCTCCAAACTCGTGACCGGAATCATCGGTGAGCACGTAGTACGTAGATGGTGAAGTTGACAGAAGGTAGTGTGAGACTCGGAATCACCCAATACTCACTAAAAACCACCTTGTAACCCCATGGGAAAAATCGGTGGAAAATCCATTTACGGACACCCTTGCCACCAAACACCATCGGTGCAACGAAGACATAAGCGATGGTGCGCTCGACCCACATAGGTGGAGCCCGGTCCATATACATCTGGAAAGTATCATTCACCTAACTCAGCGGCCGACCCACATAGGTGTGTCGAGGATCATGTCGTACCACCGGCACACGGTGACACCGTGACAGTGCGCGACTGCGTAACGTCCTCGGCAGAGGCTCCGCCACTGACGCCGTTGTCGGTAACGGCTTGGCAAGCCCCTGTTACACAGCGTTACATCGCCACCGTCTCGCGCCGATGTCGGTCGGAATAAATCACTTCGTTATCGTCTTCATCAGATTAACAGTCGTAAGCGTTCTGCGCGCTTCGAGGCGGTGAGCCCACCGGCGCCCCGCGCGCCGGTGCCATCCAGTGCCAGTCCCGCGTCACTGCGTCTCTGCCCTGACCCTGCTTCTGCACAACGCGCCACGAACGCCCGCTCGAGTCCGCGCCACGCGCAAGAGAGTCCAGGCAGATCGCGCCAGCAAGGCAGGCCGTCATTAAGGGGAAATCCAGAACCAGTACCGGGACGTAAGCGCCAGGCGTACGCCGGTCGTACGGGCCTCAATCGCTCGCCTCAATCGCTTCGCAAGATAGCGTTGTCCGTCGGCGCAATCCGCGTCGACGTCGTTATAAGCCAGATCCAACACCCTGCGTGTCATCGTCGACCCCGCCTCAGCAAATTGCGCCATTCATGTCACCTCTAGCTACGCCACGATCCGTCTCGTGCCGCGTCAACGAGCCAAGGCATACGAGCACGTGCAAGGCCGTGTTGTTCATGATCCAGAGTCAAAGGTCCAGCCGGGACACATCCGTTCGACCGTCTTCCGCATGCAACCGCGTGCCGTTGGAGGGGGCGTGTCAAGGACCATGTCGTACCACCGGCACACGGTGACGCCGTGACTGTGCGCGACTGCGTAACGTCCACGGCAGAGGCTCCGCCACTGACGCCGTTGTCGGTAACGGCTTGGCAAGCCCCTGTTACACAGCGTTACGTCGCCACCGTCTCGCGTCGATGTCGGTCGGAATAAATCACTTCGTTATCGTCTTCCTCAGCAGCATCCCCTCCCGAGCCTCCGTCACCTGCCGCTGCGTCATCGCCTTCCGAGGTCGTCCGACCGTCGCGCTCACCGTCTCCTGATGAGGTATCCACCGACGAAGATGATGATGACGCTGAAGATGATCCCGACTACGAAGGTTCGGCGTCCAGCAACGACTCTCCCAACGAAGCTGCCGATCCCGACGTCCACGACAATTCCGATGCTGCTGATATCGTCGACCACAATGTCATCGACGTGCCACGCCCTCGCCGATCGAATCGTCGTCGTCAACCGCCTGGTGAATGGTGGAAGGCGCCGGAGGCGGCCAATCGTTCGTCGACACGGTGGTCCTCGACGGTCGACGCCTGGTTCCAGAATCCGACCCTAACGTCCCCGACACAGCGCCCTCCTCGTCGCTCCCGCCGACTGATCCGGCATTGGCAGCAGGTTGAGGAGCGCCGTCTGATCGATCAGGCCATCAGGTCCAACCGTCCGACATGTCGCGGCGCCGCTGCCAAGGCATGTCGAGCCAAGGTATCCGCCCCGATCGACCCAGCCCGTCTACCACGACCCGACCTGTCGAAGCTGAAAGCGACCGACATTCCCGTACCCAACTCAATGGCCGATGCCCTCTCATCACCTTTCGCTGGCCACTGGTGGGACGCCGCCGTCACCCAGATGGCAACACTGGACGCCAAGGACACGTTCGGCCCGCTAATCGACCTGCCGAAAAGTAAGATCGCTGTTGGCGCCAAGTGGGTGTTCCGAGTGAAGTCCTCGCTCAGTGGCAACGGTGGCATCCGCAAGTTCACCGCCCGACTCTGTGCTCAGGGCTTCCGACAACGCCCCGGCATCGACTTCGACGATACGTTCGCGCCGACCGCCCGTGCCACTGCGTTCCTCGTTATCCTAGCGCTCGCGGCGCAGCACGGCCTGCATCTTCGCCAGGTCGACTGGGTGGCCGCATACCTGAACGCCGACATGCTCCATGATGTTTACATTCGTCAGCCGGATGGCTTCACCGATCATCACGTCCCGTACCGAGTTCGTCAACTGCAAAAGGCCCTTTATGGAACGAAACAAGGCGCCGAACGTTGGTACAAGACGCTTCGGGAGATGCTGTTATCACTCGGATTCGAATCGATCATCGCGGACCCCTGCGTCTTCCGGTACGATCGCGATGGAAAGTTCATGATCATGTCGGTGCACACGACGACGGTCTGCTGGCGTACAATGACGTCCCGTTCGCGGAATCCGTTCTCGAAGCTCTCCACGATGGCCGAGATCACCGATCAAGGTGAACCGTCGACCCTGCTTGGCATGCGCATCCGACGCGAACCTGGCACCGGCGCCATCACCCTTGACCAAGCCGAGTACATCGAGAAGGTGTTGAGCGACTTCAACATGTCGCATTGTCATCCGGTCGACACGCCGCATCAGCCTGGCGTTCACCTATCAACGACAATGAGTCCACAAAGCGACCTCGACCGCGACGAAATGGCGACCAAGCCGTACCTCAAACTTATTGGCTGCCTGACATGGCTCGCCCATCGATGCCGTCCCGACATCGCGTACATAACGAATGTACTGGCCCAATTCTCCTCGAATCCCGGCATCCAGCATTGGCGTGCGGGGCAACGCGTTCTTAAGTACCTCGCCGGCACCATGACGCACGGCATCCGATACGAACGCCAGCCCGAAGATCGTCTGATCGCATACGCCGACGCTGATTGGGCATCCGGCCCTGACACGCGACGGTCGCGCTCCGGCCACATCATCCTGCTGGCTGGCGGCCCCGTGCACTGGCAGTCACGTCGCCAAGACCTGGGCGCAGTCAAAGTTAGCTTATCGTCCACACATGCAGAGATCAAGTCGCTGTGTGCTGTTACCCGCCAACTGGCCTGGATCCGGTCATTCCTGACCGAAATCGGCTTCGCACGCTCCAGTCCGACGATCGTATACGAGGACAATCAAGGCGCGAAGGCCTGGTCTGGCTATCGTCGGATGGATGATCGCACGAAGGACATCGAGGTGCAGTTTCACTACACCCGGGAGGCCGTCGAGGCCAGTTTGATCGTGGTCCACAAGTGCCCGTCCGCCGAGATGGCTGCAGACTACCTCACGAAGCCCGCTCTCAGCACCTCGTATCATGCGAACCTGCTCCTGGCCGGCATCATCGACACAAGTCCCAGGCCGTGTGCTGCTGGAGGGGGCGTGTCGAACAACGTATCCACTACGACCAGCAGCACATGCCTGCAGCACGTGAACGCCGTCACGCACTCCGCGACTCCGTGCCCGCCGGCGTTGGCAACCGTTACACCGTCGGCGACTACGTCGCCACTGTAACGTCCGCCGCACACGCCGTACGTAATACATCCACTCCATTATTGTCTTACAAACTGCGTGCCCCGATTTAGCACGATGACGTGGCGAGGCTGACGTCGTCGTGACGATGCGATCGATAAACGTCATTCTGTTTTCCGTGTCATCGTTTGACGTCAAGAGTCTGCAGACACTGGACTACAACCGTCGCCGGCGGGTCGGGTCCCAGCTTAGTTCGAAATACGTTCCAATACCTGAAGGCTAGCTTCGTGAGCTTTCTTCTCCACCATCGTGGAAGCCCGTTGCTGATGGATCGGCCGATCGCTTCTCTGATGCCTTCACGTATGTCCTCTGGAATGATGTCTCCTATTTCAACATCGTCGTACATCTGATCATCAGTTAGCGATTCGTTGTCGCTGGTTGCTTGCTGATTCGCGATCAGATGCTCCAGAGCTGAGGCTGGATCTATTCCAAGGTCCTCAAGCAAATCGAGACCCAAGTAGATATGTTCTGCCGGCACTAAGGAAGACAATAGCGAAGTGACGTGTATTACGTACGGCGTTTGCGCAACGGCACGGTGGACGTTACAGTGGCGACGTAGTCGCCGACGACGTAACGGCTGCCAACGGCGGCGAGCGCGGAGTTTCGGAGTGCGTGACGGCGTGCTGCAGGCATGTGCTGCTGGTTGTACTGGACATGTTGTTTGACACGCCCCCTCCAGCAGCACACGCCCTGGTACCGGTGTCGATGATGCCGGCCAGGATCAGGTTCGCGTGATAAGAAGTGCTGAGGGCGGGCTTCGTCAGGTAGTCGGCGGCCATCTCGGCGGACGGGCACTTGTGGACCATAATCAGACCGGCCTCGACGGCCTCTCTGGTGTAGTGGAACTGGACCTCGATATCCTTCGTTCGATCGTCCATCCGACGGTAGCCAGACCAGGCCTTCGCGCCTTGGTTGTCTTCGTGTACGATCGTCGGGCCGGGACGCGGGAAGCCGATCTCCGCCAGGAACGACCGGATCCAGGCCAGCTGACGGGTAACAGCGCAGAGCGATTTGATCTCAGCGTGTGTTGACGACAGACTAACCTTAACGGCGCCTAGGTCCTGGCGTCGCGACTGCCAGTGCACGGGACCGCCGGCCAGCAGAATGATATGACCGGAACGGGAACGTCGCGTGTCCGGATCCGAGGCCCAGTCGGCATCGGCGTAAGCGACCAGGCGATCCTCGAGTTGCCGTTCGTATCGAATGCCGTGCGTCTTCGTGCCGGCGAGGTACTTGAGGACGCGTTGCCCCGCACGCCAATGCTGTATACCAGGATTCGACGAGAACTGGGCCAGCACGTTGGTGATATACGCGATGTCGGGACGGCACCGATGGGCGAGCCATGTCAGACATCCGATCAGCTTCAGGTAAGGCTTGTTCGTCATTTCGTCCCGTTCGATGTCCGTCTGTGGACTCATCGATTTCGTCAGGTGAACGCCAGGTTGATGTGGCGTGTCGACCGGGTGACAATGTGACATGTTGAAGTCGCTCAACACCTTGTCGATGTACTCGGCCTGGTCGAGCATGATGGCGCCGGTGGCAGGTTCGCGACGGATGCGCATGCCGAGCAGCGTCGATGGTTCGCCCTGATCCGTGATCTCGGCCATCGTGGCGAGCTTCTCGAGGACGGCCTCTGCGAAATCGACGTCGTTGTACGCCAGCAGGCCGTCATCGGTGTGCACCGACATGACCATGAACTTGCCATCGCGATCATATCGAAGACGCACGGGTCCGCGATGATCGGTTCGAAGCCCAGGGACAGCAGCATCGAGCGAAGCGTCTTGTACCACCGTTCGGCACCTTGCTTCGTACCGTATAGGGCCTTGCGTAGTTGGCGAACGCGATATGGGACGTTGTTATCAGTAAACCCATCGGGCTGGCGCATGTAGACGTCGTGGAGCATATCGGCGTTGAGGTAGGCGGCCACCCAATCAACCTGTCGAAGATGCAGCCCGTGTTGGGCTGCGAGCGCAAGGATGATGAGGAATGCGGTGGCGCGAGCTGTCGGTGCGAATGTGTCGTCAAAGTCAATGCCGGGGCGCTGTCGGAAGCCCTGAGCGCAGAGACGAGCGCTGAACTTACGGATGCCACCGTCGCCACTGAGCGCTGACTTGACCCGGAACACCCACTTGGACCCGACAGCGATCTTACCTTTGGGGAGATCAACGAGCGGGCCGAATGTGTCCTTGGAATCGAGCGTCCCCATCTGCGAGACGGCGGCGTCCCACCAGTGGCCGGCGAACGGCGATGACAATGCCTCGGCCATCGAGTCGGGTACAGGGATGTCGGTCGCTTTAAGGCTCGACAGGTCCGGTCGCGGTAGACGGGCTGGATCGATCGGCGCGGGTACTCTAGCACGACATGCCTTGGCGGCGGCGCCGCGAGCGGGATTGCGGTTGGACCGTATGGCTTGATCGATCAGACGTCGCTCCTCGACCTGTTGCCAATGGCGGATTTGTCGGCGTGATTGACGAGGAGGGCGCTGCGTGATGAAGACGATAACGAAGTGATTTATTCCACTGACATCGGCGCGAGACGATGGCGACGTAACGCAGTGTAACAGGGCTTGCCAAAGCCGTTACCTGCAACGGCGACGGTGGCGGAGCCTCTGTTGTGGACGTGACACAGCCGCGCACAGTCACAGCGTCATCGTGTGCCGGTGGTAGGACATGGTCCTCGACACTGCGTCGGTGGCGTTAGGGTCGGACTCTGGAACCAGGCGTCGACTGTCGAGGACCACCGTGTTGACGAACGATTGGCCGCCTCCGGCGCCTTCCACCATTCACCCGGCGGTTGACGACGACGACTCGATCGGCGGGGACGTGGCACTTCGATGGCATTGGGATCAACATCAGCTTCGGCGGCATTATCGTGGACGACGGGATCGGCAGCTTCGTTGGGAGAGTCGTTGCTGGACGCCGAATCTTCGTAGTCGGGATCATCTTCAGCGTCATCATCGTCTTCGTCGGTGGATACGTCGTCTATGCGGGCATTCAGAACGTCGGCTGACCGAGAAATGTGGCAGGCGCCGTCAGGCGCACGGGCGTCCGCGTTCTGGGACGCAGGGTCAGGAGACGGTGAACGTGACGGTCGGACAATCTCGGAAGGCGATGACGCAGCGGGAAGTGAAGGAGGCTCGGGAGGGGCTGTTGCGATAGAGGATGCTAACGTCGATGGTAGAGGTGCCATGATGGCGTCGGAAGAGATGGGCGTCGGGACGATCGTGTCAACGTTCGGCGCAGGGCTCGACTCGGGACTGGATGGTGGCGCTGATGATGAACTGGCCGAGGCCGATCTTCCAAAACCGAATGTGAACGAGTTCTCCAGGAATTCGGCAGTCGTGCTCTCGAACGTGTCTTCGCGGTCCACGTCGTAGAACCGCCACGCCTTCATGCCGGGCGTGAAACCGATGAACACAGCGCGAACACGACGAGGCTCCAACTTGCTCGGCTTCTTCGTGGCTGGATGTGGTCGCATGGCATAGGCATCGCAACCGTAGACACGAAGGGCCGAGATGTTAGGTAGGGCGCGACGAGCTGCCTCGAACGATGTGCGACGTCCGGGAAGGACGGATCTCGGGTGGATGTTGTACAGGACGGCAGAGTAGGACAGCGGCCAGGGCCACGTGGAGTCGGGCATGTGGGCATGACACCGGATCGATAGCTCGATGCAACAGAGCGTGTAATTGACGCTCTCGGCGCGGCCGTTCTGTTCCGGTGTGTACGGGACCGACTTGCGGTGCAGGATGCCGGACGTGCTGTAGAACAGGACGCATGCCTTCGAGTTGAACTCGCCGCCACCGTCGGTCTGGAAGTCCCCGATACCTCGCCCTTCCTGATTGCGAAGGCGCGCGTCGTAGTTCTTAATGACATCGAGGGCGTCCGATTTGCGGCGAAGCAGGTAGACCGTCAGGTAGCGCGTGGAGTCGTCCAGCATCGTCTGGTAGTACTCGAAGCCGCCAATGCCGAAAACGGGCCACCGACCGGATAAGTCGCTGTGCACGAGATCGCCGACACGAAGTGCCCGCGACTTACTCGGAGGAAATGAGGAACGCTTACCTTTGACGAGGAGGCAGGCTTCGCATGGGCACCGGTCCGAACGCTTGGGAATGGGGCCGTCGAATTTCATGCCACGACAGCGGTTCCGCAGGATGTTCAGATTGCCATAGCCGAGATGGCCGGTTCGTGCGTGCCACAGATCGGGAGATGCAACGGTGACCTTTTCGGCGCGACAGGCGATGTCGGATACGATCAGGGAACAGGCTGGTACAGTCGGTTGCGTGTTGTTGGTGGATGGAGCTGATAGTGCGATCCGGTACAGGTTGTCTTGTCCACGGGTGCTGATCGCCACTGGCTGCCCGGTGGGTGCCGTCCAGCTGTCCTTCGAGTAGATGGTCGCGGTGGCGCCGTCGAATACGATCTTGTGGCCTGATCGGGTGAGTTGTCCGACTGAAACAAGCGCTTGACCAAGTCGTGGGACGTGCAGTGAGTCGATACTCATCGCCTGGGCATCCTTGCCGAATGACATCACGCCCCGACCGGACGTAGTCGTTCGCGACAAATCAGCTAGTTCGACTTCTGGTCCAGAGACGCGTCGATAACGGCTGAGATGCTGGCGCAGGGGTGTCATCGTTGTGGAACAGGCCGAGTCCAATAGTCCCATTGAGCTCGCGCTCGCGTCGATGGAGTGGCGTGCCGACAATGCACGCGTTGGCTCGGATGCCGGATCTGTCGGGAGAGCGCCAGACGATGGATACTCGTGGGACGTTGGTGACGATGTATTGCTGTTGTTGTTGTTGTTGTTGTCTCGATGCCAGATGTGCCGCTGCAGGCTGCATTCGCCATTCGTATGCTTCGATCCCGGATGAAAGACGCAGGACTCGTTACGTCGAGGTCCACGGGTACGTGTCGACGTATTGCAGCTGGATCGGTTGGCCGTCTGGAACGATTCTTGTCGGTCCCGCACGTCTCGGATGCGAATCTCTTCGCTCGTCAGTGACGCAACGACCTCGGAGACACTGGGCAGCGTGTCCAGTGCACGGTTGTGCAGGCCGGCGACGACCGCGTCCAGGTCGGATGATGCATTGGCCAGAATGAGGACGGCAACCAGAGCGTCAGTAAGGGACAGCATTTCGGTCGGTACCGTTGCGCGGACGCGATGAGCTGCTGCTTGAACTCTGGCCGCGTAAGTGGCGACTGATTCGCCGGGCGTGTGCTGGATCGTGACGAGGTCGCGGATGGCGCGCACGACCGATGCCAGCGACGACGGGCTGTACGCCTGGAACAGCACGCGCCAGCACTTGGCAGCCGATCCTGCTTGAAACAAGGACAACGCAGACGCGATCTTGTGATCCAGCATGTGGACGAGTAGAATCTCGCGCGCGGCCGCCTCCAGAGCTGGGTCGTCCGTCGTACCGGTTGTAGCGGTCGGCGAGCCATCTTCGTTGATCCCGATGACGTTCGCGTATCCACGGTTGCGGAGCCAGAGGGCCGCGGTCTGAATCCAGGACGTGAACGAGTCTGGCGTTCCATCGAACTTGGGCAGCGGTAGCCGACCTGCGTCGCTTCGGGTGTGCGCCTCGGCGACCATCGGCACGGACGGGATCGGTGGACAGCTGGGCGGGCGCGCCAGCTGCTGCTGCAGGATTCGAAGACGGTCGATCTTCTCCTGCCTTGCGACCTTTGCCTCCGCTTCGGCTAGACGGATGTCGATCTCGTCGATCGTCAGGTGATTCAACGGGTCGTCATCCGCGTTCGGCGTCGGCGTCGCCTGGCGCTCGGCCATGACGAGTAGAGGTAAAGCGCCTGCGCCTACGACTGTTAATCTAAGGAAGACAATAGCGAAGTGAAGTGTATTACGTACGGCGTTTGCGCAACGGCACGGTGGACGTTACAGTGGCGACGTAGTCGCCGACGACGTAACGGCTGCCAACGGCGGCGAGCGCGGAGTTTCGGAGTGCGTGACGGCGTGCTGCAGGCATGTGCTGCTGGGTGTACTGGACATGTTGTTTGACAGGCACATCCCATACAAGACAGGTGTGCTTAGGAATCTGCAACTTCCCAGCACGTGTCTGCAGCGACAAGTCCACTTTGATTTCGTGGGTGGCTTTCCCAATTGCTTGCTCACTGTCGGCTAGAATCAGTGTCACTGGTGCTTCCAATTCTCTCATGTCTGTGTTTGGATCCAATTCGACAATTCGCATGGCCATCGACATCGGCATCAGCGTGCGCTCAGCTCCACTGTCAAGGATGCCCGGCCACTTGCCGCCTGTTTTTCCTACGCCAACTACAATCTGATTGTCGCCATGACGTTCAGCGCTACTTTCTAATCGGGTGTCTACTTTCGACACTCGCATGTAGCCGCCACCCTGTGGTTTATTGCTGCTGGGGCGCGCCTCCTTGCGCGCTTCGCGCGTCTCCCGCAGCTTCTTGACGATGCGCTCCTTCTGGTCGTCTGAGGCTTTGGGACACTGTGTGAGACGGTGTTCCCCCTTGCAGAACCAGCATTGGGGCACTTCACCTTCCTCTTTGCCACGCTTCAGCTTCTTGAGGGCTTGTTCCTCCGCCGGCGTGGGCTGCTCCTTCTCCTTCCTCTTCTTGGGGATGGTGAGGGCGCTGCGTGGCGCGATCGCAGGCTGTCGCGACGCACCATCGAGACGGGACATGCTCTGAGCACGCCGCACCTCGTCGAAAGCAATAGCTTTCTCCTCAAGACGCTTGAAGAACGCGTCCGGATCCGACTTGAGGTGCTTTTCAGTCGTTTCCAGCAGCTCCTTCATGCGCGTCTTGAGCTCAGGTGTCACGACTGAGTCGTGTTGGCGACTCAGCCGGCACCAAATTGGGCTCCTTCGTAGCGCACTAGGTACAATAAACGTCCACGGCGCGGACCGACCTCAGTCGGTCAATCCGTGTGGTTGACACATCTTGCTCTGTCGTCACATTTTGACCGACTAACCTTCTGTCGTCGTCTTGTCTCGACTCGTATCGTATTGTGCCGTATCGTATCGTATTGTGCCGTATCGTATCGTATTGTGCCGTATCGTATCGTATTGTGCCGTATCGTATCGTATTGTGCCGTATCGTATCGTATCGTATCGTATTGTGCCGTATCGTATCGTTTTGTGCCGTATCGTATCGTATTGTGCCGTATCGTACCGTGCCGTACCGTTTCTATCGTTCGTATTGTATTGCATTCATGGCAGGAGGCGATGGGCCGATTCCGTCATGGGCGGACGACGTCCCATCGTCCGCGAATCCGGATGTTGCGGGTGTGTCGGATTTTGCTCTCGGTCCCCTGTCGCAGCTGCACTTCGCGCGGGGTGTTCTGCCACTGGCGAATCATCTCCCTGCACGACCGCTCACCCCGCCTTCGCTCAATAGTACCGCTGCCGATTGGCCCGACGACTCTCTGTCCTCTTCGGACCGTCACTCACCGCCTGCCTTATCGTCCCTACACGTTTCTGCCGCCTCGACGTCTCTGCAGGACCCCGGCGGCGCGCCTCGGAATGACCCCGTCTCCTCGACGTCGCAGCATATTGGCCTTTCGTCCGTTGGGGCTCGAGTGCCGGCGCCACGGGTGTCTCCGGGCCCACCCTTCATGTCTATTGTTGTCCAGTCACAAGACATTCCGCGTTTTTCGGGAAGCGATGGTCTGTCGACGACGCGCTGGTTGACTGCGTTCTCTCGGATCACCCAGACGTCGTTAACGTCTACAAGTCCTCTATCCGGCGATGTGCAATGTGTCTTAACGACAGCCTTGCAAGGTCAGGCCCTTGAGACTTACCTCGACTTGCCTGCGGACGCGTCTATGGCGGACGTAGCGTCCGTCCTGCTCCATGACTTCCCGGGCCCTTCGTTCAAGCAGGTTGAAGCGAAGTTTGACAACCTGAAGCAGACTGCAGGTGTCGCTCACCACGCACTGGCATTCCAACGCTTGTACAAGGACCTTCAACGACTTGACCCATTGTACAGACTCAATCCGGCCCGCTTGGCGGAAAAGTTCCGCCTCTCGTTGAACCCTGCGCTCTCCGAAGCGCTGTTCTTCTACAACTTCAGAGACTACGACAAAATTCTCGAGATGGCGGCTCATCTTGAGTCGAAATACCCAATCGCCGCCATCAACGCTGGCGGTGATGCAAGGACACAACCCTGGCTTGCCACTATTGTCGCGAAGTTGGGCATTTTATTGCGTCCTGCCCGAAGAGGCCACCGTGCCCGCACTGTCGTAAGGTTGGCCACCGCTCATCGCTGTGTCCCGAGCGGTCCGGCAACCCTCTCCACGTCACTGATCTGTTCCTTATGACGTCTCCCTCAATACCGCATCTGTTGGTATCTGTATGCCTCGTTATCGGCTCACGCCGTGTCAACACTTTCGCCCTGTTAGACTGTGGAGCGACTTCCAACTTCATCGACTGGTCGTTCTGTCGTCACCACGAAATACCGGTTCGCTCTAAATCGCGTGCCATTCCTGTTCGCGTCATCGACGGGCGACACCTGTCTCCAGTAACTCAGGAAACCGTCCCGCTACGTGCTACCGTCGACGGATGTTTCGACAGCGACGTCGTCCTGAACATGATCCACTCGCCTCAACACCCTGTCATTCTTGGGCTGCCTTGGTTGGCGGATACAAACCCAGATATCGATTGGCGTCAGCGCCGCCTACAGCGCCGCGGAGATACCCTCGTGGGGATGTCACGCCGTACAGGAGACGTCCATGAGTCTGGGTCCTTCGTCTCTTCGGCGGGACCATTTGCAACAGTAAAGCGCTGGGATAGTCTCTCAGCTGGGGTCTCACCTCCTGCACGAAGCGTTCCTGCGCCTGCATCTGCCATCCCTTCAGCTGAATCACTTGAAACGTTGCCGCTTACATCCGTGTTTGTCGACGGCAAGCTGGCTTCCGTAGCTAACGACGACCACCCGGAGTGCCACATTGCCATTGCTGCGATCGACGACAGGCCGAGCCCTTCCGCTTTCGATTATGGTAGCATCCCGGGGGTCGCCGCCTTCAATGATACTGTTGCCCCCAGCCGCACCGATCTCTTATCATTGCCCCGTTCAGGCTCCGAGTCCACGCCCCTTATGTCCTCCTTCCGGAACTGGGGCCCCGTTCGACGAGGGGTGAGACGGCCTCTCCCGCCGCCCCCGCCGCCTCCCTCCAATGATGGCTTCCGAGACGGCCACAGCCTCAATCTTCTGATGTTCGCAACCTTTGTCGCCCTGACCTGGATCCTAGTTGGGTGGCCGTACTTTCCAATAGCACAGCTGTGTACGAGCGCCTCTGCGGAGCCCCCCGCCCTTGAATTCGCGCGCCGAGTCCTTCTTTGCACCTTTTGCTACGCTAGAGGATGACCAGGCCTCATCAACCTCGATCGCGTTTCTCAACCCCGATCTCATGTTCCTGGACGCCGCCGCACGTGCGTTTGCCCACAAGCTACATCGACGACAGATTCGTTCACTCCAATTCCTTAGCGAAATTGATTTCGTTCATTGGACACCTGACGCCCTGACTCGTCGACTGGAGTACAGACTGTCGCCTAATGATGAAGCAGTTCTTGCTAGGCCACACCAAATGCTTCCACCCAGACAAGCCCGCAGCCTTTTCCCGGTGCGGCTAAAAGGGGACTATTATGTCACGACTGAGTCGTGTTGGCGACTCAGCCGGCACCAAATTGGGCTCCTTCGTAGCGCACTAGGTACAATAAACGTCCACGGCGCGGACCGACCTCAGTCGGTCAATCCGTGTGGTTGACACATCTTGCTCTGTCGTCACATCAGGGGTAGATTCCCTGCATGAGGATGTCGACCTTCTTCTTCAGGCCCTTCTCCCCCGAGAAGATCTCCCCGAGGTTACCGTCCTTGACGATCTTCACCAGCTGCCGACCATAATCGAGCACCCGCGCCTGGATGCTCTTGTTCATGCGCAGAGAGTCGAAGTAGGTCCAGTATGATCCGCTTTGAGCAGGCGCCTGGGCCATCTGCCAGCCACGTAGCATTCGCTCGATAACGTCATCGGGAACGTCTTCCGAGGTCCAGTGAGGTTCACCCGCGCTGCGTAGGAGAACTGGTAGCAGATCCTCGTCGATCATTTCCCGAAGCGGTGCACGACTCCGGAGTACGCCCAATCTGTTCAGGTACTCGGTGTGTCGCTTCAGAGCATCAAACCACTTATTGATGCTCTTATCATCACACAGCCTGAGTTCAGGGGCCTTGGCCGCCTTGTCCACCTTGGCTATGCTGGCGATGCGGGCTGCGTCGACAGCGCTGTTGCCGTCTGGCAGTCCCGACTGTTCACCCGGGTATTCGTAGACCGACTGGTCTTCGTCACCGCTCTCGACCACCGGCTGCAGCGCGTCTAGCCGCGCTGTAACCTCAGTCAAGTCCTCGTCGATCATCGATACCGATTCGCGCGCCGTCCCTGCAGCCATCGACGGTCGTACGTGACTACAGTGATCACTGTGTCGTATTCCGGCTAGTCCGGGAGTCCGAGCCAGCCTTGTCTATGGCATGAGCCCTAATACATGCCACACGAGGCCCCCAGATGGTGTCCAAATTCTGGAAACGGTTGTTGCAGCGGTTGCAGATTGCGCGCAAGCTGACGTCCGGATACCATGTGCACAGACGAACGGCCAGGCGGAGCGGGTTAACCAGGTACTGGAGCATTATATCCGGACGTTCACGTCATACCAACAGGACGACTGGCCGGACCTGTTGCCGATCGCCGAGTTTTCGTATAATGATACTGAACATTCAGCGACCAAGATGACACCGTTCTTTGCGAACTACGGGTATCACCCCAGGTTCTCACAGTTATCGGTGCCAGGCGTACCCTGTCAACAGCCAGCTGCAGACGACCGAGCCGAACAATTACAACGAATTCGTGAACTGCTGAAGCGCAACCTCGCCAAATCGATCGAGTACATGAAGTGCCAAGCTGACAAGCGTCGCGCACCACCCCAGCCTACGCCGTAGGCGATCGGGTCATGGTGCGCCGGGACCACTGGCCGAGCCGTCGACCTTCGCGCAAGTACGACGATCGCATGATCGGGCCGTTCGAGATCACCGCCATTATCAACCCTGTCGCCGTTCGCGTAGCCTTACCCGCAGCATGCCGCATTCACAACGCGTTCCATGTCTCCCAGCTGGCACCCTACCGAGATAATGACATCCCGGGACGTCGCCAGTCACCTCCTGCGGCCATCTACATCGACGACGAAGACGAACCGCTATACGTGGTCAAGGACATTCTGGACTCCCGCCTCTACCGCCGACAGTTGCAGTACTTGGTTGATTGGGAGGGCTACCCGGCCACGGAGCGGTCATGGGAGCCTGCTCGAGATCTAGGGGTTGTGCCGGCTCCAAGCTATAAGACAAGAATAGCTGTGATCCGGCTAGGCCGCCCTAAGAATGACGGACATGCACGGAGTGCGCACGGAGTCCGCACGGCGTCCGTGGGAGCTGCAGGTCGAGGACACAGACGATTATACTACACGGCTGATATACCATCACCGTTGGGACGTCACAGAGATCTCTTGAACATCCTTTCGGGGAAGGTTTCAAAGAAGGACGCGATGGTGGCCACCGCGCAGGAGATGCTGATGGAAGACGACGTCGATGATCGACAACAAGGACAGAGCGTGCAAGGCTCAACGATCGTCCTGCAGATGAACAAGGCGCCGACCTTGAAAAGCATGGACCGCAAGGCCGTCACGACGTTCATGGCCGAGCTGAAGACGTATCGGAATCACTTCCGGGACGATCCGAACGCCAAGGGCCAGATCCCGCGGTCAGTGAGGAGTATGATCGACCCCGGTCTGCTCAGGGCGATCTGCAAGTGGGAACTCGGCAAGGACGCCGAGGGGGTGACGGAGAGCGACCTGATGGACTGGATGAAGAGGCATCTGGAGCAGGATCGCTCGACGGACGCGAACATCGACCGGGAGATGCGGAAGCTGGCGATGAAGCTGACCATCACCACACCGGCGGCAAGGGTCGTGAACCTCGTGCAGCAGTACGAGGAATTGGTCGCGCGCAACGGGTGGCAGGACCTCTTCACGTCCCGGGAGGGACGGAAGAACCTGGTCAAGTACCTACTGGGTGCTGTGCGCCCATCCGGCTTGCAAGCGCTCATGCGGACCCTCGTCATGAAGCGCCAGACCGATCTCCAGAAGGACCCTTTGGAATTCTATCGGGTGCTGAAGGAACGGGCTGCATCGTATGAGGAGACGATGTTGTACATGGAGCCGGGACGTGAGGATGGCAAGGGGAAGGGAAAGGCCAAACCCACCCCGAAGAAGCGAGGGGCGCGATGGAGGCCGGGACACGAAACGACACCGGAAGGACCTGCGATGCTTCAACTGTGAGGAGGTTGGACATCCAGCGTTTCGTTGCCCGAAGAAGCCTACCAAGAAGCAGGTCGCAGACCTGCTGAAGGATCGCCGCAAGGTGCCAACGGGAAGGGATGGACCCCGTAAGGCCAAATCTGATAAAGATGACGACCTGTCAGAGTACCCATGGCTTCCAGTGGTAGGAAGGGTGTCGGAGGAGGCGCGGAGGACAGGGGACCAAATAGTCGTCCGTGTAAACGGACATGAGGAAGACTACGTTGGGATCCTGGACAGTGGAGCGACATCGGTGGACGTTCTGATGCCATTGACCATAGCGCGCGAGCTGATGGAACGGGACCCATTGTTAACAATGGAGAACCTCCAGAAGCCGGAAACGTTCTGTCTGGTAGACAGAGAAACGAAGCACACAGCCTACCATGTGATGATACTGGATCTGGGACTGACGACGACGGCAGGCGAACTGATCACTCGCCGGCGCCGATGCCTTGTATGGGATATTCCTGAAAAGGAAATCATCCTAGGGGAGAGGCTGTTGGACGACTTGGGTATCCACCCAAAGAAGGCCCTGGACGTACTCATTTAGAGCACTCCGAAGAAGGGGAATGACGTCATGGATGAAGTGCACGATATGGCAAACGAGGTGCCACCTCTCTGGGAAGGGGAGGAAGAGGAAACAGAGGATGTGAGGATCGGAACCGATTCCACAGACTCCCTGGAAAGGGAGATGGACGGGATGGTCGAGCGCGCATTGAGGAATGGCCTACCGCAAGCGATGGTGAAATCGCTTCGGAAACTCGTCAGAAGATATAGGGACGTTTGGCGTATGAGCATCGGACCTGATGGTCCAGCCAGGGTTACACCATTTGTCACGGAGCTGAAACCGGATGCGGAACCTTACAGGTGCCGAGCCAGAAAGTACAGTATGGAGGACAGTGCTTTCATGGAGGAATTCGTCGCCCAATTGAAGAAGTATGGCATCGTTTTTGAAAAGTACAACGCGAAGTGGGCTTCACCGGTGGTGGTGGTGACGAAGCCAGGGGGCGGTAAGCGGTTCTGTGTTGATCTCAGAGCTGTTAATGCCAAATGTGTCGCCGTGGCGTGGCCAATGCCACATCAGGAGGCGATACTGAGGAACCTGGCAGGCTCGAGGTTCTGGTTTAAGCTAGACGCGTTCAAAGGCTTCTGGATGATGCCGCTGGATGAAGCGTGTCAGGAGATCTTCTCCTTCATGACAGATAAGGGGGTGTATAAGCCAACGAGGTCGATGCAGGGGGGAATGAACTCCGCCCCTCAGTATCAAGGGAGGATGTTTGAGGTGTTCGGGGAACTTATGTTCCACAAACTAGTCATATGGATCAATGATCTAATGGGGCATGCCCAAAGGGAGGATGATTGGTTCCGAACGTTGGAACGGACTCTGATGCTAGCCGAACGGCACAGCATCAATTTCAACGTGGAGAAGTGTGAGCTCTTCACAACAGAGGATCGGTTCTGTGGGAGGATATTCACGCCAGAAGGGGTAAGGCACGATCCTGCGAGGATTGAGGCTTTAATGGCGATACCACAGCCGAGGACGGCAAGGGACTTGCAACAATTCCTTATGGCAACTCAGTGGATGAGTAGGTCCATCCCTGAGTACAACAGGAAGGTACACCTGTTACAGAGGATATACGAGGATGCAATGAAGGACCGACCTGGCAGGACGAAAGCCATTGCCAGGAGGGTGCGATTGTGCAAATATGGATGGTCACCCGAACATGCGCTGGCATTCGAGAAACTGAAGATGGCAGTGGCGGACACGGTCCAACTAGCGTACCCGCGAAAGGACCGGATCCAATGCCTATTCTCAGATGCAAATGAGGTTAACAGCGCGGCGGTAGTCACACAGATTCCGCCTGAGGACTTGGGTAAACCAGTGCATGGGCAGCGGCATGAACCGCTGGGTTTCGTCGGACACAAGTTCGCGGGCCCAGAGCGGAACTGGTCCACGGTGGAGAAGGAAGGTTTCGCGATCAAGGATGGGATTGACAAACTGGACTATCTCGTTACAACCAACGAGCAGTTTCGTTTGTTCACAGATCATAGGAACCTCGTGAGGATATTCTCACCAACGGACGTGCCAAAGCCAACGGCGCAGAAACTGCAACGATGGGCACTGGACATACAGAGGGTCAACTACGTCATTGAACACATTGCGGGGGGAGGACAATGTGTGGTCGGATCTGATGACGCGGTGGGGTGCACCGGACGGTGGCCCTGACGACCAGCACATAGAGGTACGCACGATCAGGAGGATATCGCTTCAAATTGAGGACGGATATCGGGTACGGCCGTTACAAAGGAAGGAATTCCAATGGCCGACCGTGGACGAAATCCGTAAGGCTCAGAGGTAATGGCTCAGAGGAACGAAACGACCGAAGAATGGTGATGATCTCTTCGTCACAGGGAAGGGACAGGTGATCATACCTGACGAATGCAATGAGCTGAAGCTGCAGCTATGCGCTATTGCTCATGCGGGCGGAAACAGTGGGCATCTAGGACTGAAGGCCTCGTTGAGGAAGTTGGGGGAGTTCTGCCATTGGGTACACTGCAATGAGGACATGAGGAAGTTCTGCAACGCGTGTTTGAACTGTCTACCGACAAGGGGCGGGGTTAGGATTCCCAGGCCATTGGGAACAGCTGTTCATGGTGTCAGGCCGAATCAGGTGATTCACTTGTGTCAGGCGTCGACATAGCAGGTCGGCGCCGGAATAAAGTCCGTGCGAGCGAGGACCGACGGCAGTCGGTCAACGCGTCGTCGTTGAGTCGTGACAGTTTGATACATGATGGCGGCTCAGAAGGGCGGAAGACGTGATCTACAATGGAACCTGATAATCAGGGATGATCTGTCTGGCATGGTCAAGATTACTCCTGACCATACACCCAATGCGGAAACCACTGTAGAGGCACTGCTCGAATGGAGGGCCATCTTCGGAACGTTTGAGTTGATGGTGTCAGACATGGCGTCTTGCTTTCTGGCAAACGTTGTGAAGGAACTGGCGCGTCGATGTGGATTTGCTCATCACCCGACTGTTGCCTATGGGCATTACAGTAATGGATCAATTGAGGTGATCAACAGGAACTACTTGCAACTAATCAGAGCACTTCTGTCTGAATTGCAGTGGGACAAATACGATTGGCCATGGTTGAACCACAACATTGAACACACGATCAATCACAGGTCGCAGGCGCGTACCAACGGGAATGCGCCAGTGACAATGATGATGGGACGTCAACCAGACAACCCGCTGAAGCAAGTGTTCAAGAGGCCAGGGGATGAGAAGTATGGGGAAGCTACACTCTCAAAGGAGCATATTCAGGAGCTAGTCATGCAATTGCAGACGTCGCTGAATGAAATGCACAAGGGAGCAGTGCAGCAATCGAAGAAAATCCGAGCCGTACACAGGAAGAGGAGCGACGCGTACCGACGAGCTACTGCACCGAATTTTCAGATCGGTGACTATGTGCTCATCGGATTGCCTGAACCGGGTAAGGTTCCGGGCAAGAAGCTCTTTATGAAGTGGCGGGGCCTATATCAAATAACTGATAGCCACGAGAACTACACCTACGAGGTGAGGAATATGTTCAATGAGACGGACACTCGAACCGTTCACGGGGACCGCGTTCGCCTCTATGAACATGGCAAAGTGAATGCCACTGAGGAACTGAAGCGACAGATGGATTATGACAATGAGCGTTTCGCCATTGAAGTCTTCAAGGACTGCAGGCACAGTCCGGAGACAGGGGAATTGGAATTGTTGATCGGATGGAAGGGTTTCTCTGAGGCGGAGGATTCATGGGAGCCAATCTGCAGGTTGGCGATGGATGTACCGAAGCTGGTGAAGGCACATGCCGCCAGGATGAGGAAGGAGAAACATCACCTTGCTGATGAGGTTAAGGAGTTACTTAAGGCGGAAGGAGTCCAGTAGGCTAGTCATGCTTTTTTCCCGGATGCGCGCTGGGTTATTTTAATGCCGATGGCCATGTGACGACAGAAGCCAAAACTGTGTTCTACGAAGATTGAGACTTAATAGAGTTATCCGTAAACTTGCTGTCAGTTTCTCACAGCTGTGGCTTTCAGTTACAGCTGGCACTCAGTTTTTTCGTTTATCCGCAAACCTGATCAACTTAGTGTGACTGACTATCAGTCTGAGACTCCAGCGTGGGTACACCAAGAACCTCTACGTATGGGATGGAGATTATTGACAAGTGCGAAGGGCCTTTATCGAATACACTTGATCATTACAGCCCCATAAGGATACGGGTCTGCTGCCTGAACTCCTCGTCCGAAATGACGCCCGCAACACGGAGCTCCTTCAGGTTTGCGAGTTGCGTTTGCTTGATCTGGGCCTCGGTTAGGCGACCTCGATCGTGCATCGATTTCGCGATCTGCGTCAACGCCAATGGCCTGGGATAACTGAGCCTGCGCCTTGTTCTTGAGAGCTGCCGTGTCGGGGGGAGATGGCGACTCAACCCGGGGCTTCGTCTTTTCCGGCATCTGCCTCTGCACGATCGAGTCACGCAATTGGATGACGTTCCTCTTGCAGTGTCTCGATTACCGACTTGGCGTAAAGCTCCCGTTTCGGTACGTTCTCCGTGTTTGAAGTACCGGGCTTTCGCTCGAGGAGCGTGTCGCGAAGGCGAACCTTTAAAAATCGCCTCGCAGAACGTCGAGCGGCAAACTTTTGTCGGTAGTCAGCGTATACCTTGAAACGCAAATCAGTTACAAGAGCACGAGAGGTCCTCATGAACCTGACCTGTTTCCAGACCGCTCCTGGAACTACTTGCGTCACGCCTTCTTGCGGCCGTCGCAACTCCCGAAGCTTCTTTGCTTTCGGCTTGGATTCGGACTGCTCGGGCTGGTCATGACCTTCTGGTCCCGCAGCCACTTGACCACAGGTCTTGCTCTCGCTGGAAGACGACGACGGCGTGTCCAAGGCGTCCACCGCAACTCACAGTGAAGTTGAAAACTTTTTGGGGACCGTCCCAGAGGCCTTTCAAAGTTTGACTGTGAGTCTATATCTGGAACCTCCTGACGAGGCCGCGCACGCATTCTGATGGTGAACAGACTGTGACTCGCTGTCAGTATAGGGGGTTTACGGATAACTAGTAATTATGTTAATTCGACTATATTAAGGAGGAGACATGATTAGGATACACCACCACTGAAGACACCTGCAAGGAGGAGCATTTCTTTGAAGGAGGGGAATGTGCCGGCTCCAAGCTATAAGACAAGAATAGCTGTGATCCGGCTAGGCCGCCCTAAGAATGACGGACATGCACGGAGTCCGCACGGCGTCCGTGGGAGCTGCAGGTCGAGGACACAGACGATTATATTGGTCGTTTTCATCCAAAATGAAATTTTCTGCGTCAGTTGACAGCCGTGGATCCAAGTATCGCGACGGCATTTTTTGGTGATGACTGGTCAGGATCGCTCCGGATCATCACCAAACTCCGTACGTCAGCCTGCGATCAGCGCGCTCAGGTTGCCAGCTGTTCGACCAGCGATGGCGTCGTCTGGACCTGGGGATAGTGGATCAACCGCCAATGAGATCCTCGAAGGAGACGATCGTGTTCATGTCACACTTGACGTGATTGTGAAACCGTATGTAAGCATACAGCCGCGGAACACGTTGTATCACGTTCTAGGCCAATTCGACGTCGAAGTGGCCACCGTTGGCGACTTTACAGACGCCGTACTTGGTCTCGTTCAAGAAAACGTAGACTGGCCTGGCTCGCAAGTCATCTGACGACGACTCGACGTATATACTTGCTAAGGAGACCGTAACGTTAACGTCACTGGACCAGTTTGTTGCCATCAAACACAACAATCACTTCTACGCCTTCCACCGTCCACATGGCGAGGATCACCGAGATCCAATGCGTACCCCAACTGTTGTGCTAACGTTCAAATTGAAGTTAGTCACTGAATGTTGTTCTTGGCATACAGGCATAACCAAGGACACGCTTAACCGCTGGAGTAAGGACGTCCCGAGTCTATTCATTTATCAGTACGGGAAAGAGCTGCGAAACGCATCGGACTTCAAGAAGTTTCAAGCGTCTGTGTTCTCGGCTCCGCAGTTGGACCGTGCTCGCGCCGCTGCCGATGAACAAGTGAGAGCGATCGAACGCCAACTGAAGGATCACTGGGGAACGGTATATCAATCCCAGTCAGCCAACTGGCGGATTTGGGCCAGTCGCATCGCGCGCGAGCCGGTCACACGTCGAGCTGCTTTGATCGAGGATCCGCCTCCATACGAAATCGTCCACCTCTTCGAGCACTCGCCACTACAAAATGGACCGTTGCTCACGACCCTCCGGGAAGACAATTCCACAACGCTAGCGATTCTGGACACGATGGACGATCACTTGCAAGAGTTTCAGGACTTTATCCATCGCCAGATCGAGGCGTTTCGCGACAGCGTTGGGTGCCAGATGCGGCAGATGCGCGACACCGTGCGCCGACATCGAGAGTTGCTGAGGCGCTTAGGGCTAGTCTTCATCCCGAGGAACTTCCTGATAATCTGAACAGGCTGCAGAGGGCTCCCAATCAGAGTGATGTAGACCATGAGGATCAATAAATTTATTCGAATCCGGCCTCCGTCATGCGATTGGTGATGTCCTTGTAGGCGACGCCTGGATTGAACTTTCCGTTTGCGCCAAACCCACATTTCTTGAACAGACCTCTCATATCATATCTCCGAAACTTCTTGAGTTCCGTTAAGATTACAACAGGGAGGTCCTTCGGTTTGACATTGCCTTCAGCATACCAACGCCTAAGGCTTTTCTTGACAAGACCGAACACAATCTCAATCGGGTTGAACATCGGACAGTAGGCTGGCAGGAAGATGGGAATGATGCCGAGGTCCCGTAGGTACTCGACTATCGTATGATGGCAATGTATCCTGGCTCCATCCATGATCCAAACCGATTGCCGCCCAGGATGCTTCTGAACTCGGCCGGACAGAGCATGCTCACGGACGCATTCGACAAATTTCTGACGATCGAACGTGCCCTCTGTGAGAAATGTGCCTTCCAACCCATCACATCCGATGAAGCACAACAACGAGCTACGCGGCCTTCTGACGAATTCGCCTCTGAAGAGCAGTTCCTGGCCCTGCATAACGCATGTTAGGGTCCTGTATACGGATAACGTTGGGGAACTCGTCGACAGACCTTAAGCGCATAACCCTTGCGACGTAGCATGTCCCGGTTGTCGAGGCCGAACTCGTCAAGAAAGCACAGGCTGGAGTGGGTCCAGTCGATAGCGTTGAGTTCCTCGAAGAATCGGACGATGTCTGCTTCCTTGATCTGGATGGCTCGACGGACAATGAGCTATTCAACAGTAAGCCGAAACTGATAACCCATTCCTGTTCGAGTCGTACCTTTCGAGTAAAGCCGTATTCGCGAAGTATGCGCCAGATCGTGCTCAAACTGATGTCGTTCTTCCAGTTGATTTCGAATGCCAGCTTGGGCTTCGTCAAGAAAGGACAAAGGGTTGGCGAGGAAGTAGTCCCTTATCCATTCGCGGTGTTCAGGCGTGTACTTCCGCTGCGACTCTGTTGCCTTACGGGATACGGCACCGGTGCGCTCGTACCGCTCGATCCATCTGCCGATCGTCGATGGCGCCTTGCGATACAAAAAGGGCTATCTGATTCTGCTTGAGGCCGATGAAATAGTAGGCGTACAGCGCATGCAGTTTGGTGTTCTCTGTAGCATGTTGGCTTTCAATTGCTTCGGACACGTGTACACCATGAGCGGCCGCCATCTCCAACGCTGGCACCTACGCGCTTTGCAATAATTTTGTAACTGAAAAAGAGGGAGCACGACGCCACAGATCACATCTACAACCTTGAACGGGCGTTACATCGTCTGCTCGCGCTCGTGCAATCCAAATCAGGTATAACAACTAGTCTCAGGTCAACCACTACCGAACAGGACACGATTGCGAAGACGGTTGTTTCTCGAGCTCCGTTTAATTGATCAGAATCGCCGCTACGTATCTTCTCTACCTGCTTGACTGAAAGATTGCCACATCCCGTCCCTATATCTTCTGGAAGCTACAGGTTTCAAGTCAAACCAGCCGAGCAAGCGCGCTCGCGATAGTTGGGCACCAACAATCGCGAAAAAAATGCGTGGCGACGGTTGATAGTTGGGGCGATTGCATTTCGGACGGCAATCGCAATACTACACGGCTGATATACCATCACCGTTGGGACGTCACAGGGTGTACTCGCCGGCATTGCGCGAGTTGATCAACGACTTCCACTGCAGGTACCCAGACAAGCCAGGGCCTGGCCGTAAAGGGGGGGGGGGGCAATGTAACGCCCAGTTCCGAGCGGCCTTAACCTCCCAGCTCCGAGCGGCCTTAAACCCATCCCGTCCGCCGCCGGGGACGTTACATCGGAGTCAGATCGAATTACAGGTTGTTATAGCTCGTATCACCGTTGTGCCTTCGCCTCGTCCCTCGACCTTCGACTTAGTCAGCGCAACAAACGGGTTGATCGGTCAAGCCCGAATTTCTCCTCAGTTACGTGGGTCGCAACAAATTTGACGATGTGAAACTGGCAGAATGACCAGAAGATATCGGGCAATGTCGCTGTAAGGACCTCTTCGACGATACGGACCGCGTTCCAGCGATACATGATGCAAGCGTATCCTGAGGTCCTACTTGTTGACTCAACTCACAAGACCAACAGAAACGGGTATCAAGAATGTGTCCAGGACGGATTGTGCTCCTTAAAACGCTAAAAGCCGTCAACGTACCGCAGTGGTGCAAATGTCAGGTTCTTTACCTTCAGAACGGCGGTCAGAATCTCTTTCGTTGATGACGAATTCAAGGCTACAAAGAAGGGAAATCCGGACCCCAAACTTGTATGACCCAAGATGCCAAGCATTTGATACCCGTTTCTGTTGGTCTTGTGAGTTGAGACAACAAGTGGGACCTCAGAATACGCTTGCATCATGTCTCGCTGGAACGCGCTCGTCGTGTCTATTCCGTGATTATGTCTGCAACGTTTTCCGCTTACGACGTGAACTGTTCCAACAAGGTTCTGATGTCATCGTCGCAGCCCGGGGGTCCAGATTCAGACGGGCGTTCAGATTGTGGATGTCTTTCATAATTATCCGTTTGCCTAGCGTGAACGATTCAACGTGCGAAAAACATTTGACGATATTAGCAGCATGCCTATGCGGGACGCCAACTCGTCTCGAGTCAACTTATTGTTTCCCTTGGTCTCGAGCATTATCGCGGCATCCTTGAACCTTCCGGTTTTCGGACAGCATGTCGTATGCGTCCTTATAGCATTCGTGCGAATGCCAGTGTACTGAAACTTCGTTAACCATTGTCAGGATTGATTTCACGATAAGCCTGACCTGCTCGACACATCGCAGGACGAAATCCTCCCTCCCCATGTCCCGTTTGGCAGCAAACTTTATGAATGCATTGCACCCGAGATACCTATAATACAATGTTAACCGTGAGGTTTGTCGTGAGCAGTTGGTGACACACCTGTAATTATGGCATGGACGAATGCCGCTGCCCCGGGACCTTGCGACACCACCATGGGTACGCTCCAGAAGTACCATCTGATATTTAAGCGATGTGTTAGTACATCGCGACCCGACGGGCTGCTGTCCCGTATGCGAAACGGTTGGAACCTCGCATCGCAAATGATCTAATTGCAGCTTGGCATTCATGCCACGATTCAAATGTCGCTTCCCACGAAAACGTGGAATACTGGAAGAGCCCTGGAAACCCATTCCCATATTCGGGAAGGACTGCATAATAAGGCAACAGAAACGCGAACCAGACGACCGGCGAACGAGGGACGACAATCGAGAGACACGCGGGCCGACAGCGACGACTGGCGGCACGCGAAGACAATCGACAGGGGCAGGACTCGGACGACTGCGAATGAGTGACGACCGACGACAACCCACGACGATGACGACGGCACCCGACGAGAGGACCACGACCACGCCGAAACCCCAACGCCGACCGCGACAGCAAGCAAATGCGGACCGCGGCGGCGCGGCCTCCGCATTGTCCAGCGCCGCGAGCGACAGGCATGTTAGCGGCCTGTGGCCACCCCTCTAAAAACAAGACCCGCTTTGGTGGCCTGTTTGAAGAGCATGTAGGGTTCGTCGGTCCCCTACGGCCGGCGGTTCTACTTTAAAGAGGCCTAGTCACCGCCGAAGAGGTTCGGCGCCATACCTGTCGGTGTAGAGCGCAAGGCACGTACGTGTGATCGGCCACCGACCCGACCAACGCAAGTGCACTGTGCATCCCTTGCGGGAAGACATTACGTAGGCGCGTAGGGCTGGGCGGGGCCTGCTACTGACGAGTACCGTTGTCGCGGTCGCGCGTGCGTGCATGCGCGCGGCCGGCGCAATCCGATGATAGGCTGGCGCCGCCGCGTGCTGGGCCGCCGCCGTCATTGGCCAGCGCCGCGCGTCCCGGATAGTCCGGATCCGGGGCGGCGCTCCTGCGGCACGCTCCGATCGACATGGCGGTCGACGTCGAAGCGACGTCGCCGGCGCCACCTGGTGATCAGGTCGACGTCGTCGTCGCCGATCGGCGCCTGCTTCCGACGGCGCTGGCCTCGGGTACGGCGGGTCTGCTGGCGCGCATCCCGCTGCACCCGCTCGACACGATCAAGGCGCTGCAGCAGACGCACGGCGGCACCGTATGGGACCTGGCGCGTCGGACGCCGCTCTCCGTCCTGTGTCGGGGCCTGCCGCTAACGGCCTGCGGGTCCATCCCGGCCGGCGCCTTGTACTTCTGCACCTACGAGTACGCGAAGCGCTCGTTGCAGGAGCGGCAGCAGGTGCCGGCGGTGCCGGCCCATTTCCTCGCCGGCATGGCCGCCGAAACGGTCTCCTGCGTCCTGTGGCTGCCGATCGATGTCGTCAAGGAGCGCCGGCAGACGGATCGCCTGGGGCGCTACCGATCCGACCTGGACGCCCTGCGGCAGGTCTGGGCGCGCGGTCCCGCCGCCCTGTACCGCGGGTACCTGGCCACGCTGGCCAGCTTCGGTACAGACGTCGCGTCATCGGCCCTGTCGCAGTCGGCGAGCACTGACCCGGGGCGTGCGTATAACGTACAGGGCCCTTCACGGGCGTATACTTCGCCTGCTACGAGGTCCTGCGCGCCCGTTTCGTCGCGTTGCCCGGGCAGGCGGCGCCGAACCCGGGCGCCGTGCTGGCCTGTGCGGCTGCCAGCGGGGCGACGGCCGCCGCCCTGACCAACCCGCTCGACATGGCCAAGCTGCGCATGCAGGTCGGCGACGACGTCGCGTACCGTCGCCAGTACCGGACGCTGGTGTCCGCCCTGCGCGCCATCGTGCGGCAGGACGGCCCGGGCGCCCTCCTGCGAGGCATCCCCGCCCGTATCGCATTGTAAGGCGGACGCCGGTCGATCTCCCCGCATGCCTTGTATTCGCCCTGCCTGCATCTGACGCTCGCGTGTCTCTGCCCACGCGTTTGCACAGCCACGCGCCGGCGACCGCCCTCACCATGACGCTCTACGAGCAGCTCGTCGTCGCGTACCATGCCCTGCTATGAATGTCGACGACGCCCGGAGGAGCACCTACACACGCAGGCGCCCGCCCACATCCCGTACTCATATCGGCATATCAGTCGCAGACCGTGCGTATGGAATTGTTAAAAACAGAGAATGGCTGGTTGAGTGTAAAATACATGTATTTTACACGTAAAAAACATGTTTAAAACAGCAGGGGGCTGCGCCCCCCGCGCAGTACGCCTTCATACCATGGTCACGGTCCTGACAACCCGACCAGATTCGATGACCTCTTCGTCACCAACGGGGTACAAGTGTGTGTCCGAAATCGCCTCGGGAAGTGTGCCTGGCTCGGCAATGCCAACGAACCCTGCGAACTCCAGTCGAGTTGCGTCTTCGTCATCGGAATCATCGTCTGGCTCTTCGTCAAATTTGACGAAGAGCCTTAGGCGAAGCAAGCGACCGGCCGGTTCAACGTGTGAAGGGAGTCATCTCGCGTATCTTTGTACGGCGAGTCATCTGGGCACTTTAATGCGATCCCAGTTCCTTGTTCGACGTTGCATCCCGATAGTCGAGCGCGTAGCCGGGAGTGCACGTGGTTGCAGGGCTCGTGATTCCGCTCGCCCCCGACGACGACGACGCGCACGCGCAACGAAGGCTCTGGGACGGATCGGGAAACCCTTACGTTACCTGTATTTTACAGTGTAAAGTTGGTTCCTGGGTAGTGTATTTTACACGTAAAAAACAGGCTTGTAAAAAACACCCCTTCATTACAACAATTCCATAACCGTGCGCCTGGACCCGCGTTTATGTCAGTACATCGGCCGACTGTGCCCTGTGCCCATCATAGTGCAGGCCGCTGGCGCGCTGCCCCCCTTCCCCCTCGCAACAGATATGGCGCGCAGGTCGACCTTCTGGAATCTTCCACAGGATCGGCCGGCGTCGCGTCGATGGCGGGTTCGGATCGCGCGGCCATGCCGGATGCGGCGGCGGCGGCGGCGTCACCGTCGGACCACTGGGCGCCGGTGCCCGCCTCCGCCCAGGCGCAGCGCACGTACAACCCGATCCGAGCAGGCAGGTGACACGTCCTAGGTCGGCGTTCGCTGCGGGTACTGACGTCGTTGTCCCCTGGGCGCCTCTCCCCACGTAGTCGTCGACAAGCTCCGGGTCGATGGCAACCCGGACCTGCCCCTCATCCCGCTGTCCATTGGTACGCCGCGTCCCGGCCGCCGCACCGCCTTGCTGATTCGGCGATGTGTACAGGCGACCCGAGCACGTTCGGGAACCTGCCCCCGTCGCCGGTCGCCTGCGAATCGCTGCGCGCCGTCCTGGATGCTGGCCGGCATCACGGGTACCCTCCGTCGATTGGGTACGCCGATGCCCGTGCGGCCGTCGCTTCCTGGCACAACACGCCTGAATCACCACTGACCGCCAACGATGTCGTCCTGGCATCCGGTACGTAGAGCACCGACCACCAAAGTGGGCCCGTGTATATATAACGCGGGCGGCAGGCGGAAGCGGTGCCATCGACCTGTGCATGACGGCGCTGCTGAACCCGGGCGACTCCCTGCTGATCCCGCAACCCGGGTTCTCATTGTACACCACACTGGCCCTGTCGTACGGGTACGTGCCCAGGTACTACGACCTGCGACCCGACCAGCACTGGCAGGCCGACCTCGACCACGCTGCCTCGCTGGTCGACGCAACGACGCGCGTCCTGATCGGTACGGATACAACCGCCGCCTGGCGCCGCATGCAACGCGCGCGTCTGACGTGCCGCCTGCAGTGAACAACCCGTCGAACCCGTGCGGGACGGTGTACTCGCGCGACCACCTCGTCGAGTTGCTCGAGTTCGCCCAACGACATCGCCTCGTGGTCATTGCCGACGAGATCTACGGACGGATCGTGTTCGGAACCGGCGCCCAGGTCCGCTCATCGATACAGCGTTTGATTGCCCCGTCGCGGTCTGACGGTCCATTGTTGTGTGAGGTGTCCAGTTCCATCCGATGGGCCCACTGTCGCGATACACGCCGGTCCTGACCGTCGGCGGCCTGGCCAAGGAGTTCCTGGTCCCTGGTTGGCGCCTCGGCTGGATCCTGATTCACGATCGGCATCAGCAGCTGCGGCACATACGACCGGCCATCACGCAGCTGTCGCAGATGATCCTCGGGCCCAACTCGCTCGTGCAGGCCGCCCTGCCCGCCCTCTTCGGCAGCGTCCCCGACGCGTACTTTGCCGACCTGTGCCGCGTCCTTCGCGACAATGCGGAGCGGTGCGTCCGGCACATTGACCGTATCGAGGGCCTGTCCTGTGTCGCACCGCAGGGTGCCATGTACCTCATGGTCCGTCCGTACCTGTGCTATGCCTCTCAACTGGCGGCAACACGCCTGACTGTCGCACAGGTTCGCATCGACCTCGGCGCGTTCGCCGGGTTCCAGAACGACATGGATTTCAGCCAGGCCCTGCTGACGGAGCAGTCCGTCTTTGTCCTGCCGGGGACGGCGTTCCGCGCGCCCGGCTTCTTCCGCATCGTGTACTGCGCGCCGGGCCCGGCCCTCGACGAGGCCTTCGACAGGATACGCGCGTTCTGCCGCCGGCACCACCGGGGGGCGACGACCACCTGAATATGCGCCCCGCCGACCCATGGGCCGCAATGGCAACACGTCTGACTAAACTGTTTGCCCCCCGCATTGGATGTGGCCCTCCTCGTGCGTGGCCGAGTGCAGCAGTGGCTGGCTGGCAGTGGCGTCTGGCGCGGCTCTGGGGCGGCCCGCGGGCGCCGGGCGCAGCTCGCGGACTGCGCCGCTAGTCAAGGGGCGGCAACCGTTAACCGCCGTCGTCATGACCGACACCGACCGTGCCTGCCTGGGCCAGACGATCCAGTACTGTGGCGCCTGCACGATGCCGCTCGAGGTGTACTATCCCGTGACCTGCCCGCAGTGGCCCCGTTTGCCTGCCGTCTGACACGGATCTCTGCCATTGGTCAGTACTGCGAGTTCAGCCCGACGTTAGAGACGAAATGCAGGGCGTGGCGCGCCGCCCATCGCACGGACGCCCTGTCCGACGGCGTACAAGACCTGGCCATCGCCGACCGGTCTGAACCCGCCACCGACAAACCGCCCGCGTCCGCGGGTTCAGCGTCGGCGGCGCCTGCCGAGAAGCGCCCAGGTAAGGAGTCGAGCGCCGCCCCAGGCGTGTTGTCGTCCATTCGACCGTCAGACGACGACGCTGACGTTGTACCTGCTGCGTGATCGTAGCCGACAAGGCGCAGGGCACCCGCGTCCTGGTGTCGCGCCTGGTCCGCAAGAACAAGACGGTGACGGTGGTGCAGAACGTCGCCGACGAGAAGAAGGTCGCCAAGGCCCTGGCATCCCGATTCGCCTGCGGCGCGTCGATCCTCAAAGGCCCGCCGCCGGGCATCTACATCCAGGGCGACGTCGTCGACGACGTCCCACAGTACGTCCATCTGTGGGGCCAGCCGCATCCAGCGCGCGCCTGCTAACCGTCCTGCTGTGTCACGCACAGGTTCCTTGTCGACAAGTTCAACCTGGCCGAGGACGCGGTGCTCTTCTTCGACCCGAAGAAGAATAAAACATCGCCCGCGTTCTAGGCGCGCACGTGCACGTCTGTCTGCCGCTATACCTCATGCGTCGTGTGTGTGTGCGTGTATCGGGCGCGCTACCGCCGTCGTGCTGTATATGGACTGCCCCCCGTCAGTCCTCGTCGCTGCTAATCTCGTCGAGCGGGTTCCCGGATCGCTTCTTCATGACCCTGTAGAACTCGTCGGGCGAGATCTGATCGTCGTTGTCGCGATCGGCCTCGTCAATCATCTCCTGGATCTCTTCGTCTGTCCTACGGGCACGAACGCACAGAGGTCAGGGGCGACGTCGGGCCGTCGTTTGCACATCGCGCCCGGCGCCGTACAGTTTCTCGCCGAGCTCCTGGCAGACGCGTTTCAGGTTGCGGAACGTGATGAAGCCGGTGTTGTCCGCGTCGAACAGCTGGAACACCTTCATGACCTCCTCCTTCGTGTCGCGCTGGCTCTACGAACCGCGTCGAGTCACGATGGCGTCGTCGCGGTGCCCCGAGCGGCGCGGGCCACGTACCATCTTGCCGGTCATCAAGCGGACGAACTCGTTGAACTCGATCTCGCCGCTGCCGTCGGAGTCGACCTCGCTGAGCATGCGCCTGATCTCGTCCTTCTTGACGTCGAAGCCGAGCGCCCGCATGGCCGCCTGCAACTCCTTCGCGTCGATCGTCCCGGAGTGGTCCGTGTCGAACAGGCTGAAGGCCTCCTTGATCTCGACGAGCTGGTCCTCGGTCAGGTTGTGCTGCTCGCTCCCCTTCGCCGCCCGGTTGCCGAGGCCGACATTCACGGACGATGACGTCGGCGCCGCCGCTGCCATGGACGAACCGGCCGGCCGCTGACTGTCTGCCGCCGTTGCCAGAGTCGTCGTCGACGGGGGAAGGGAGGTCGCGCGCACACCACCCCCCACATCATCATCGTCTACCCTAGCGCCTACCTACCCACCAACCTACGGTACACGTATGGGCAATCGCCGTCTGTACGAGGGACAAGGCGTTCCAGGTCGGGGTCGACGCGGACGCGATAGTCGGCGTAGTCGAACGATGCGGCGACGGCGTCGACGAGGTCCTGCTGGACGGCATGCAGGTCGACGGGGGCGCCCACCTCCCTGGCGATGCTGGTGACGGAGAGGCCCTCGCCGGGCGGTATGCCGCACGGGACGATCCGGCTGAAGTGCTGCAGGTCGGGGTCAACGTTCACCGACAGGCCGTGCATGGTCCGCCAGCGCGAGCAGCTGATGCCGACGGCGGCCACCTTGCGCGTGCCGACCCAGACGCCCGGGTACTGGTCATGGCGGTCGCCCTCGACGCCGTACCGTCGCAGGACGTCGATCACGAGTTGCTGTCGTGTGCGCGCGCGCGCGTGTCCCGATCAGCAGGGCGGGTGCGCGCGCCGGCGATCGTACGTACCTCCAGGGTGCGCACGTACCATCGCAGGTCCAGGCGGTGGCGGTGCAGGTCGACCAGCGGGTAGACGACAACCTGCCCGGGGCAGTGACAGGTGACCTGGCCGCCGCGTTCGACGCGGACGACGTCGATGTGACGCAGGTGGTCGGGCGGCGTGCGACGCCCGGCCGTGTACACCAGCGGGTGCTGGCACACGATGATCGTGTCCCGGTCCGCCTGTGGCGCCGCCGCCAGCACCGCCCGCTGCCAGCGCCACGCGTCCGCATACGCCAGCAGGCGCCGCCGGAACACGTAGACCGTCGCCGCGCGCGACACCATGGCACGCGTCGTCGTCGTCGTCGTCGTTCGTCGCCGGCGGATTTTGTTGCACCTCGCGGACCTGGGCCTGGATACGCGTCCCCCTTCGGATCGATCGTGCGCGTCGCGCCCTGCAGACGCTGCAGCGCATTACTCCCCGTCACCCTGTCGGCGCAGCAACAAGCCGCCCATCGACGCTGCTCACGTCCGGGGGCGCACCTGTCCCCGACCGACGCCGAGGCCCGTGCCCCCCACACCCGACCTCCTCTTGGCCCTCATCCACATACACGCGCCGGCACCGTTGTACTCAGCACATCATCTGGGTAGGCGGGCGCACCGCGTGCCTGTGTTCCATGATGGGTACAATCGGCAGTAGATAGGTTGGGCTTTAGGGGTCGTATCAGGCGTGGTCACCGATCCAGGGTCGCCGACCGGAGGACATCGTACGTGTAGATGGACGACCTGTGCCCGTCGCTCCAGTGCACGGCGACGGCGTAGTTGCCCATCTCGACGGTGCCGACCGCGCGGACGTCGTCGGGTGCGGCGGGCCCGATCCGCTCGCCCGTCATCTCGTGCAGGCACAGCGCGCACCGGCACCGCCGACGCAGGTCCCCGGCCCGGATCACGCTGCCGTCGACGCGAACGTCGCCCTGCCCGTCGATCGTCACGGCCGGCTTCGCGTCCCCGTCCAGCAGGCGCGCCTCGACGCGCTCGTGGACGTCGCGGCAGAATTGCATCAGGTCGTCCCGCACCGCCTTCGTCGACGCGTCGCTCGACAGGGCGAACGGCGTACCCTGGTCGGCGCCGGCGGCGATGTCGGGGACGATCGGGATGTCGACGGTGAGCGGGATCCCGTACCGGTCGAGGCGAGCGGCGTGCTGCGCGCCCCCGCCGAACACGTCGTGCCGGGCCTGGCAGTGGCCGCAGACAAAGTAGGCCATGTTGTTGACGGCGCCGACGGTCGGCACGGCCAGCGCGTCGAACATGGCGAGGCCCTTGCGCGCGTCGACATGCGCCAGCACCTGCGGGGTCGTCACGACAATGTTCGCCGTCAGCGACGTCGCCTGCATCAGCGCCAGGTGGATGTCGCCCGTGCCCGGCGGCAGGTCGACGACCAGGTAGTCCAGGTCGCCCCAGGCCGTCCCGAGCGCCATCTGCTGGACGACCTGGGACGCGAGCGGCCCGCGCATGACGGCCGCCTCGTGGCGGGTCGGCGACAGGAACCCGTACGACATGAGGCGCAGGCCGAATTGCTCGGCGGGGACGGCGCCGCGCCCGTCGGGCGTCCGCTGCACGCGACGATCCACGTCGCCAATCATGGTCGGCAACGACGGGCCCTGCAGGTCGGCGTCCAGCAAGCCGACCTTCATGCCGAGCGCCGACAGGCTGCACGCCAGCGCCAGCGACACGGTCGACTTGCCCACGCCGCCCTGAACGTACGCGTCCGTCGGTCATCATTGACGAAACCGGGGGGACGCATCACACGACACGGCGACCTTGCAGGACGACACGCCCAGGATCGAGCGGACGTCGGCGAGGCCGGCGCGTCGCTCCGGGCGCCCTGGCTGCTGCTGCTGCTGCTGCGGGGCGACGGGCGGCGCCATGCGAACGTGCACGTCCTGGACGCCCTCGACATTCGCCAGGGCGGACAGGACCTGGCGGCGCACGGCGCGGTAGTGCCGGTCCGGGTCCAGCTCGACGACGACGGCGGACGCGCGCTGGGCCACGCCGCGGACAACGCCGGCGTACACGATATCGGCGTCCTGCTCCGGGTGCCGCACGCCCTGCAGCGCCGACCAGCAGCGCGCCTCTAGCTGCGTCCGCGTCGGCGCACCCGACGACAGCAGGCGACGATGACGGCGACGAACCGCCTTGGCCAACCGGCGGCGCATCGCGCGCAAATGCCCCACCGCTTGCGAAGGCACCGCCCCCTCCGAACTAAAAATATGTTACGCGCCACCCCACGCGCACACACCGCATGCGACATGGACAAGCGGCACGCCACTGTGAACTGCAGCCTCGGACACGACAGGGGGCGCGCGACAGGCGTTACACGCCGTGCACGACGCAGCGCTGACGCTGCGTCGTGCACGGTTGCGCGCCCCCATTCGGCAAAACGACGGGTTTCGGGTGGGTGGCGCTGTTGCGGGTGGTCGCGCGCGCCGCTGCCCCGTCTCCGCGTGGTGGTGGTGGTGGTGGTGCGCCGGCTGCAGCGGCAGGGGGACCCCGGGGGGCCCGCTAGCCACGTCGTCGCCGCCCCCGCCGCTGTCGTCGTCGTCGTCGTCCTGCAATGGACGATGGCGGCGGTGTAGGTGCCGCGGAGGCGTTGCGCCAGCGCATCTGGGCCGACAAGCGCCGGCAGGTCGTTGCGCGGCTCGCCGCCCAGGGCATACACGTCGACGAGGACGACCCGCTGCTGGCCATGCCGGATCACGACGACGACGACGACGACGTGAGCCCGCGGCCGGACCCTGCACCCGGCGCCGACCCCGCCGCCCCGATGCGGCCGCCGCCGGTCGCCGTCGTCACCAGGTCGATCGCATCGCTCGGTCTGGACCCGGATGCGGAAGCGCGTCACCGCCGTCAGATGCAACGGGACATGCAGGTCGCGTTGCAGCAGCAGATCGAACAGAAGCGCATGCAGAACCAGCGGCATCGGCGCGGCGGCGACGCCACTGCGACGCCGGCGGCGCGATCGCCGTCGTTGCGATCGCTGGCCGCGGGGCTCAGCCCGGACCCCGACGAGCAGCGCCAGCGTCGCCGTCAGATGCAGGAGGACCTGCAGACGGCGTTGCAGGGGCAGATCCATCAGCGGCACCCAGGACGGCGCCCGGAACCCGACGCGGGCTGGACGGCCACCAGCCTGCTGCTCGGCCAGCACCCGACATCGCCTGGCGACGTCCGACAACGCCAACGGCAGTACGCCGAGGAACTCGACCAGCAGATCCGGTCGTCGTCGTCGTCGAGGTCGTCCGGGTGTCGCCCCCGGCCAGTCGTGACAACGCCCGACGCGGACGCACCGACGACAAGCCTGCCGCTCGGGCGCCATCAGGAATCGCCTGTCGATGCCCGCCAACGCCAACGCCAGTATGCCGAGTTCCTGGCGCAGCAGATGAAGGAGCGCGCCGAACGCCAACAGGTGACGTCGGCGGCGCCTGACTACTCGTGCCCCCCGCGCACGTCACTGAACATGTCGCCCATCGCTTAGGCCACGCGACAGGCGGAAGAGGAATTCCTCATGCGGCACCTGGCACAGGCGTCCGAGCCTGCAGCGACCTCGCCGGCGCGGTCTGCATCGTCGCCGCCGCCGCCGCCGGCGAATGGTCCCCGGCGGCGTGGTGGTGGCGGGGAGCCCGTTCGCGACGACGAGGGCGCACAGCGAACGACGCCACAGGAGGCGCGACGCTTGCATGGCCGGGAGCTGGCCAGGCAGATCGAGGAGAAACGTGCGCGAGACGCCGAGCGGGCCGCCCGCGAACAGCAGCAAGAGGTCGCTGATCGGCAGCGGGTCCTGCGGGAGCTCGGCCAGATCAACAGCAACAACGGGCAGCAGCAGCAGCAGCAGCAGGAGCAGCAGCAGCCACGTGAGGTGGACAGTCGCGCCGAATCGGTACAACGCACGCCGAGCGTGCTTCCACGATCGGTGTCGCCGGCGGCGCGCGGTGACGCCGCCGGTGTCGTCGATTGGCAGGAGACGGAGGAATCCGTGCTGGGCCCGCTTCAATCGCTCCGCGAATCGATGACGAGGAACAGCGCCGAGTTCCAGCATCGCATCGCCAAGGAGCATGAACGCATCACCGCCCTGTCCCGGACGTCGCAGTCGCCGTCGATCGGCAAGCAGCGAAGTTTGTGGCTGCCCGTGCCCGACGAACTCGCCAGCGCCACGAGCCGATTCGTCCCGTTCACAGCGACGTCGACAGGCGCCGCGCCCGCACCACCGCGTCCGCTGTCCGACGCGGACACGCTGGACCAGTTCCTCAACGAGGACCGCAGTCGAGCCGAGGGCGTCCAGCCCGTCGTCACGACGCCAAGGGCGACGACGCGCTCCAAGTGGGGCCAAGTGGTGGCGCCGGCGTCGATGTGCGAACCGGGCCGGCGCCCCCTAACGCCCAGCGAGGCCCTGCTGCGGCATCGTCCCGCGTCCAGGGACGGCCGACCCGCGCCTGACAACGACGACGACGCTCTGGACCTGCACCTACGCTCGAACCCGTCATATACGATTCAGTGACGGGGCGTATATTCGGTTCGCCAGAGCGCCGCCGCGCATGCATCCACCAATGCCGGTACCGCGCGTGCGAACAGGGAAGCGAGGCACTACATGGCGTTTAACGCAGATGGCGTCGTCGGTGCGGTGATCTCGTTCAGGGACGTCTGGATGTCGATGGTCAGGTTGTGGTCGGCGCCGACGTGCACCTCGTAGATGCGCAGGGCGGTCTCGTACAGGTGCGCGGCCTTCTCGACGTGCCCGGTCAGGTGACACAGGACGCCGAGCACGTACGACACCTCGCCGACGGCAATGTGCTGGTTGCCCAGGAACTCGATCCTCGTGTCAATGATGGATCGCAGCACGTCCGCGGCATCGCCAATCTCGGCGTCGTCCAGCACGTCCGTGATCGACGAGACCGGGTGCCCTTCCGACGCCTTATCCTACGCACAGACAGCCTGAGGGCCATGCGGCGATGCGATGCGCCCAGGCCGCACACGAACCCGGGCGCCTGCAATCGTGGAGCGTAGGCCCGTCAGGAACTTGTACCATATATCGACGACCTTGTCCAAGAACGCCAGGCACTTCTCGATCTCGTCCTTCTTCAGGAACGCCATCCCCATCTGGAAGTACCCGCCCGCCGTCTTGTAGTGCTCTGGGCCATGCGACACCGACGAGTAGTAGACCTGGACGGCGGCACATCTCAGTCGCCGCCACGGCCCCGGTGGGAACGCCCACCGACGTACGTCATGTGCCAGCTGCTCCAGAGCGTCATTGTAGCGCCCCTGTGCCAGGTAGATCCTGCCGAACAGGCGCCGCAGCGGGGACCGCAGGTGGGCGCTGCTGTCCGGGTTCTTGTAGATGGCCCAGTTGGCCATCTGCAGGAACTCTTCCGCCTGCTGGAACCGGCGCAGGCCCATGTTGGCCTCGGCCAGCAGCAGGTACGACGGCACGAGCGACAGGTGCCCCTTGCCGAACACGTCAATGGCGACCTTCAGCGACTGTAGCGCGGCGGGGATGGCCAGCTCGGCCTGGCCCTGGACGAGCAGCTTCGACGCCTCGGCACGCGTCAGCTCAATCAGGGCATGCCGGTTCATGGTCAGGGTCAGCTGGCGGCGCCGTCGCTCGTCCTCATTGTTGAGCGCCTCCGGCGGGTTCCGGATCGGCGCCATGATCGAGCAGATGCGCTCGTGGATGCCGTTCCAGTCCAGCGACTGGTGCTGCTTCGAGCAGTAGTACGTCACCCGACAGTGGGCACAGGCCAGGCTCGCCGCCTGCCCGCACATCTCGCATTGGTACTTGACACCGCGCGCGCACGACAGCGGGTTCAGGCGCAGCGACATGATGACGCGCCACCGCTTTAACACGGCGATCGCGCGACGGTACCAGCCTTGGACGCACGGATCGATCTATGTAAGCGGACCCGGTCAGTAACAGGCATTTGTACTACCAGGAGGGCATTCCATACCACTGAACGCGGCGCTTATGTGGATTGTCGTCAACCGCCCTGGAATTCGGACGCGGTCGTTTGCTGGACGTTGGCGATGCAACGCCAGTTGGGCCGGACACGAGGTCAGCAGGGACGACAAGACCGGCAGGGGCGTTCGACAGCACCTCCGTTATGAACGTTCGCCAGACGAGCAGCGCATCCAGATCGGCGGGGACACGGCTCATTGCCGAGCTTACGGCAGCGGAATAGTGTGCCAGAACGCGTTGCGTCAAGGCGGCGTCTGACACCAGCTGATGGAGGGCGGGGGCGCCAACCTCGACCAGCGCGGCCACGATGGTTTCAGAGACGGCCTCACACGTTCGGTCCTGGGCCACCGCATCAACAAGAACGCCCACGTCGCCACAGGCACGAACAATGCGGGCGGCAACGTCGACGAACCCGACCTGCAGCGCCCGGGAGGCAACAAGCGCTGTGAAACGGCACGGCCGACGTCGGAGGAACCCATGGCGTTCCAGCGCAGGTAGAACGCCACATTGCCGATCCTTGGAGAGGCCGTACACGACGGCCAGGCTGAACATGGCCGGATCGGAGGCGATCGTCATGGACACTGCCTCGCTGTCCAGCGCGCGAACGGCAGCAAACACTGGACCGAGACGAGTTGCCAGAGTGGCACCCGCCGGAAGGTGCACAGCCAGAAGGGCGACCAGTTCGTAACGGGACGGTACCCGTGCATGATGCATGTACAGGCTGGCGACCTGCTCAGCGACGGCGTTATCAACAACGCCAGCGTTCGGGTATCGTGCTGCCAGCGCGTCCACGACGATGTCATCCAGGCGATCCATGTCGGCGGTATTCGCAAATCGTGCCAGGATCAGCAGCGCATCCAGGAAGCGCGCGTCATCCCCGAACGCGGCCCAGCACTCGCTGCAGACGTCCGCCATGGAACGCTCGCCAGCAACGGATAGCAACGACGGCCAGTCCACAAGCGCATCTGACAGGCAGGCCAGTTAGACCTTGGGGCAGGAACCTGAACGCCACCCCATACCTGGGTCGTTGACTGCGAGGCGCACCACGCTGATGACAGCGTTCGACGCGTCATCGGCAGAGAACCATCGGCGGACGTAACGCTGCCGGTACGCTTTGACGTACGACGCGTAGCAGGACTGGTTCGATGGCTGCAACTCGAGCGTCATCCACGTAGACGGCGAGACCGGGTGCGACATCCTGTACAAGCACACGCACGCCTTTCAGCAACGTTGGAGCACAGACACTTGGTAGACACGATAGCGATACCTCGTTATGCCCAGGCGCGCGAGCCGTCGATGTACCTCGCACAAGTGCCTGCATGAGGGAATTTGACAGGCGCGCGCGTCGTCGCCCATGACGGCAAGGTGGATGCTGTCGTGGCGGTCGGAGACGTACACGAGAATGGCGGCATACGACGTCGGGAGTTGCCGAGCCTCATCGACGACGTGAAGAACGGGCAGTGACAGCCGTATCAGGCGATCGACTGGCGCTGTAATGGGCCAGTCGGCGACGATGCTTTCGAACGGGCCAGCACATGCGCTCCTAAGTAGATTGCCCAGCAGGACGCCGAGGGCAACGATCTCCAGATCGGATCGTTCCCCGTCGGGCCACAGCAATTCGCGAATAGTATCGGCGAGGAATCCGATGCAGCGTGATGTGAACTGTTGCACTGCACAAGCCATTGCTTCCGTCCACGACCACGCGGACGGCAGCATAGAAGCCTTCGGAGGTGCACTCTCGAGCAGACGACGCAAGAACCAATCCAGCAGGTCCCGGACGTCTTGTTCGCTGCTGACCAGCGTCGACCAGATTGGCGAGCGCAACACTTCATCGGCATGCTCGGCGCGCGTGCGATCCAAGACAGCCGCCAAACCCTGCGCGTTACGATTCAGTGACCTCGGTAATCCATTCGAGGCGTATGCCATGCACCTCGGCAGGGCAACCGTTGTCGCGAGCGGCAGCAACCCGAGTGAATGCGTCCAGTATCTCGGGGTGGGCGCGGATGCTTCGGGCAGCTGACTTATGTATGCTGACAATGGTCGCGTTCGTCTCCCATTCCCGCAGCCTACCATGTTCGATTACTGTCAGAGCATCTCTGTAGGGGAATTGGCAATCTGCACGAACAACCTGGTGAACGCCTGCACAATCACACGAATGTGTTGCAGCGTGGCAACCTGACGACCGACGCGAAACTCGAATCAGAATGGAGGTACGACCAAGGGCATGACATCGGCCAACGAACCTGCTTTTGCAGCCATTTCCAGTAGAGGAATCGCTGTCCTTTAAGTTTGTCATGCGCCTCGGCCAGGCGGGCGGCAATGGCCAGCGTCAGGGCCACCTGTTCCTGATCCAGCGACGACGACCCATCAGCGAACAGGTCGCTGCATGACTTTTCAATCTGGGCGGCCAGCTGTGAATTCGGGTCGGCACGGCGACAGACGCCCCACAGGAAATCCAGCCGCAGGTGGCCGCTTCGAGCGCCAGATTCAATAACTCGGCAAATATCGCCCGCTCGGTCGACAAAGACTTTAAGCAGAGCAGCGGCGACCACTTCCTGACGCGCTGTACAGCACATAGTGAGCGAACCCGAGGCATGCGACGAGAATACAAACTCGGCTACGTACATGAGGGTAGGCGCCAGACGTCGTCCGCGTCGTCGTTCGACGCAGGCGCTAGTTCGTGACGAAGACAGCTGTCGACAAAGGCGACCCCAGCGGATGAGGGCGTTACTCGTGCTGCACAGGCAAGCACCTTTGCAGACGTCATTGTTGTACGTTAAACGAAACGTGAACCACGACAGCAAGGAAACCGTACCCGTAGAAGAAGGCTTGTGGATCGCCCGACAGCATCGTGAAGCAGGCGTTGACAGACGGCACTGCTAGGAGTACGCGATAGCAGATGGAGCAGGGTGGCATCGGGCACCGACGGTTTCAGCAGTTGCTGTATCAGCGACTCCCTGCCCACATATCAACGACGACAATGCACACATCGGCGCCCTGCTCGTACCAAGCCTGCGGGTCGTCGGGCACGTCCGCCAATGGAAGCCGCGTGACATCGCCCAGCCTGACGTCGTCGTCGTCGTGCGCGCTGTCCTGCCCCGGTCCCGCACAGACCGACCTGACGACGTCGGAGATGCGACCCATTTCCGATCTGGCGCACGAAGGGGCGCTGGAACCCCGGGCGCGCCCTCCGCCGCTGACCGCAACGTCCGCGATCCGACTGCCGCGGGCCAACCGACGAAAATGTTCCCCCCAGAGCTGCACGCAGCAGTCAGCACACCCCACCAGGGCGACATACGGCGAAGCTGCACGCCGGCCGTCACCCGAGCTGCAACACGCAGCTGCAGACATTGGCACTATACGCTGCAATCGATATCGACCTGGCCGGGTCAGCAGCGAGCGGCTCGCGGACGGTATTTTGGCTCGTGTTCCGGTACGGCGGCGTCCTGCTGATGATTCGCGTCTGCCGGCGATGCCTGTCGTCGTCGTCGTCGTCGGCGAAGGTGTCCAGGTTCCCGGGCGTCACGTGGGACCAGTCGACATGCAGGTGGGTCTATAGGTATACGTGCGCCCTGACCGAGCGGCCGGTGTCGGGGTCGTTCTCGGCCCGCATCAACGGGATGCGGACCGCGCGTCGCCTCGCTGAGAAGCAGGTCATGCATGCGCACGTCGAGGGCCGCGCCGCATTCGTCAGCCAGGAGTACTGGTTCCGCATCGCCGATCGGCTCTCCAAGACGACCGACGTCGAAGGGGTGGCCTACGTCGACGACGGCGTGGAGCCGGTCCGTACCCGTCGTCCGCCTGCGCGCTGTCCACTGTGCTCAAATTGGTCACGTAGCCCTACTGGGAGGCGTCCTGGGAGGAGATGGCACCGGGCGGCAGGAAGGTGCACCGGACGAAGAGGTTCCCGGTGGACCGGGAAAACCCGAACCAGTCCAGGATGGAGGCCGAGATCTTCCGCATGAACGTGCACCAGTGGAGATACGAGCTGAAGAAGGCGGGCTACTCGAGGAAGGTCCCCGATTACGAATCCGAATGCGACAACGTCGTCTGGCAAGGCAGGCCGGCATGCTATCCATGCCCGTGCGCCGCACCATGACCCTGCGGTCCTGTAGGTCCCGGCGGTGGCCAGACGACCGGTGGGTTCTGGGTCGCGTACTACGACGTCATCGGGTTCGGAGGCCGACGTCGCGTCAAACGCCCGTTCTCCGTCGATAGGCACGGGTTCACCGGGGCCGAACGGCTCGCCGTCGAAGCCGTCCAGAAGGCGGAACGAGCGCTGCCCGAACCCGATGCTGATGAGGGCCCGTTGGATGCCGACAGGGGGCGGCAGCAGCGTATCCGCATGGTAGTATACTGTGTTGGTGTTGTTCTTCGCGTGCCTGCCCCGTCTAATGGCTGTCGTCGCACCGCAGAGCGAAAAGCGGCGCCTGCGTATCCGGTCGTGGATGCGATTCTCGGCGACGTGCGGCCCGCGCCAAGGCGGCTACCACGTCCTGGAGGACCTCATCGACAACCAGGACCAGCGGGGCTGGCACCCGTCCATGTTCCTCGAGTGGGCGAAACACGACCTGGGCTACGTCCCCACATCGGACAATCTCAGGGAGCAACTTTAACACGTCGTTCTCTCTATCCGCGTCTGCGACAGGGCCGCCGGATGCGTCGCCCGTTCGCCCATTCGCCCCGACAGGGCAAAACGACGCGGCGGTCGATGATGCGGCTGGGTCGGCGTCGCGCGGGGTCCGGATTTTGGTGGTATTTACGGGGTGAAGCCCAGGCGTCAACCGCACGACCCGCGACCCACGTTCCCACACGGCCACACACTGACAGAGTCGCGTCTGCGGAGCTATTCCGCGCCGGCGGCAGCAGCAGCAGTCGGGGCGATGACGGTGCCGGGCGTGCCGACGCCGCCCGAGAAGGCCGCCGCCGTCGACCATGCCCTGCGCCTGTCCGATGAGCGACGGCAGCGCCTGGAGAGCATCATGGCGGGCGCCGCGTCCGTGTCGTCGGCCGGGTCGCAGGCGGCGACCACCGAGGTCGGGTTCGGCGCGCGACGATGCCTGGACCTGGACCCGGCGCCGACGCCGAAACGGCACAAGGCCACGGCGCGGGCCAGCCCCGATATCAAACGGTCGGATTCCGCGCCGTCCGGCGGCGCCCTGATCACCAGCTACTTCCGGCGGGACACCGCCCGCTCGTTATCGCTGGACGATAACGAGCAGCAACCGCAACCGGGTAACCCGCCGTTGCCGCCCATGCCGGTCGACCCTCCGCCGCCGCCGCCCGCGCTGGTGACCACCATGTCGTCGGCAACGCCGACCCCGCCACCGGCCGTCGACGACACGCTCGTCGATCGGCTGGAGTTGGAATTGCATCGCGTGCGCCAGGAGTTGCACGAGTACCGGACGCGGTCGACAGGGATCATCATGCAGCTGCTGAGGCAGCTGGCCGCCTGCGAGGCCAGGGAGGCGCAGGAGCAGCTGATCCGCAACAACGCGCAGCTCGGGTGCCGGATCCCATCGGCGTCGCCGCATATCGCGAACGATAGCTGGGAGGACGGCGAACTGTTCCGCGCTCTCCAACGGAAACATCTGCGGCTTCGCCAGGAGCGCGAGGATATCGACCGGGAGCGCAAACTGGCCGCCAGCCGCCGGCGGAAGCTGACGCCCGGCGATGCGGAGGCCATTGCCGAGGAGGACGAGAAGGAGGAGATCCTGCGCCTGCGCGCCGCCATGCTCAAACGGGAACAATTGAAGCTGCAGGCCGAAGAGATCGACCTGGAGTGCCGTCGTAAGAACCACATCCGGTTGTCGAGGCTCCTCGAGGTAGGCGCGCGCTGCGGCTGCTGACCCCTGCTGACGTTGCTGACCCCCGTCTCTGTAGGAAGAGTCGCGGTCCCGGTTTGGCAACTACCCGGTCCTGAACCAGCGTTACGTTGTGCTGCAGCTGATCGGCAAGGGCGGGTTCAGCGAGGTGTTCAAGGCGTTCGACCTGACGGAGCACCGGTACGTGGCCTGCAAGATCCACCAGCTGAACCCGGCGTGGAGCATAGAACGACGCAGGACGTATACGCGGCATGCGTCCAGGGAGTACGAGATCCACAAGCAGCTGCAGCATCCGAGGATCGTCCTGCTGTACGACGTGTTCGCCATCGACGACCAGTGCTTCTGCACGATCCTCGAGTACTGCGACGGGTCCGACCTGGACATGTACCTGAAGCAGGTCGAGGTGCTGCCGGAGCGGAGCGCCCGCTGCATCATGATGCAGATCTTCAGCGGGCTCAAGTACCTGAACAGCCAGCACCCGCGGATCGTGCACTGTACGTTCGGGGGGTTGCCCAACGCGCCATCTGTGACGACGGCCATCTGACGGCGATGCGCAGACGACCTGAAGCCCGGCAACATCCTGTTCCACAAGGGCGAGATCAAGATCGCCGACTTTGGGCTGTCCAAGCTGCTGGACAGCGCCGAGGATTCCGTCGAGCTGACCTCGCCGGGCTACGGGTCGTACTGGTACCTGCCGCCCGAGGTGTTCGACGACCCGATCAAGGCGATCGTCTCCTCCAAGGTCGACGTGTGGTCCGCCGGCGTCATCTTCTACCAGATGCTGTTCGGCAAGCGCCCGTTCGGTCACGGTACGTGTGCGCGTTGCCTGCCTCCAAGGCGGACGCGCCCTGGCGTGTTGCTGACCTGGGCGGGTCGGCTGTGCCCAGAACTAACGGCTCGAGCGATCCTGCACGAGAAGACGATCCTGCACGCGACGTCGATCGACTTCCCGTTGACGAAACCGCCCGTCTCCGCCGAGGCGAAACAGTTCATCCGACGGTGCCTGGCGCATCGCCACCAGGACCGGCCGACCGTCTTCGAGATCCTCGACGACCCGTACCTGAAGGCGAAACCCAGGGCCAGCAACGGCACGTCGGCGGCCGCCTCGCAGCACCCCGACTCGATCGATTAATAAACGCAGACGCCATCAGCGCTGCTCACCTGTGCAGCCTATACGAACCGCCGTATCGGTCAGAGCGAGACAGCGACGCGCGCTCGAACGCCGCGTCCGCGGAACGCCGGCGCTCATTCGCGTCGTATCGAGTCGGTCGAACCGGGCCCGAATGGCGTCGTTCGACACGTCCGTGCTGGTCGACGCGCTGGACACGCAGGGCGTGCACCTGTCGCAGAGGTCGTTCTCGGACCTGCTGCACCACATCGACGAGGTGGCCGTCACCGCCGAGCGGCTCGAGGCGGGCGCCGACGCCGTCGACCAGCTGCGCCAGGCCTACGCCGACGTGTTCGCCGTCCAGCAGCACTGCACGACGAGGATGGGCGCCCTGGACCGCCTCAAGGCGGCGGTGCGCGTCGCGCCGGGCGAACAGTTCACCGACGAGGCGCACCCGTTCGACTGGGCCGGCGCCGTCGCCCGCGCCCACGACGAATGCGCGGCGACGGCGCGCGCCGACCTCGACAAGGAACGCGACACGGCCCTGGACTGCTTCGACGAGTACGTGTGGAACGTGCACCACAGCGGCGAACGTCGCGTACGGACACGACGCGGTGACCACGACGACGACGACGACGACGACGACGTCATCGCCGGGGACATCACCTACACCAAGTGCCCGTTCACGCAAGGGCCGTTGACGAACCCGTTCAAATCGAGGCTGTGCGGCCATGTCGTCAGGTACGTCACTGACACGCGCGCCTATATCGCCGGTGCCTGAATGCGCTCGCGTCGTCGCTGTGTGTGTGCAGTGAGCGGGGCCTGCAGATGATGTTCGGCGGGCGCGCCGCCGCGGTCAAGTGCCCCGTCTCCGGGTGCCGCAAGCACGTCACGCGCAGCGACTTCGCCAAGGACCTGCTGACCGAGCTGGCCGTGCGTCGCCAGCAACGGGCCGCGTCCCAGGCCAGCAACGCCCTCGACCTGTCGTAAGGGGGGTGTGCGCTCCCCAGCAATGAAACCGTCCATGTCTTCAGTCGCAGACGTCGCCCAATGTTTACTTGTGGGCGTCGACGACCTGGCGGATCCGGGCGGCCAGTTCGCCGAGCTGGGTGACGCGCCGTGCCCGCTCGTCCTTGCCGCGCGCGTGGTCCATCGTGAGCATCTTGTACGCGCGCTCCATCGTCTCCGACGTTTCCACCAGCAGAGCGGTCCACAACTTGCGCTTCTCGTCGTCGACGTCGCCGGTGGCGTGCGCCACCTGGCCCAGGTACGCCGACAGGTACTTCCGCTTCGTGTCGTCGACCTTGCGTTTGCCATAGGCGATCGTCGCGCGGATCCCGCGCTGTGCCCGCGCCTCCAGCACGGACGCCACCGTGTCCAGCATCATCAGGTCCAAGGGAGCGTCGCTGCCGACCGCCGGCAGCTGGCTGGCGCCGCTCATCACCGTCAGCAGCTGTTTCGCGCATCGCCATTCGCGCTGGGCTTGCACGATCGGGTCGCTGCCGTCCAGGTCGACGTGGGCGCCGCACCCGGCGAGCTCCTGCCACACGCTGCTCGTGTCCATCCAGGCCAGGATCCGCTGTGCCGCTGGTGACGCGCCCCGGCTCTGCCGGATCTGCCAGTCGACGGTGACTCGATCGCCGACCAGGACGTCCTTCGCCCACGCCTTCACCGCGTCGTCCCCCACGTCCACGTTCCGGATGTCGTCATCGCTGGCCGTCTCGCTGATCCGCAGGACGTCGTACGGGTTCCTGCCGTTCATGTGGACGACGTGCCAGGACGTCCCGCTGTCCCGGAAGTACTCGTCCCAGTACTGGTCCTCCGCGTCCATGGAGAACGTCTTCCAGACGCGCGACGGTGGCGACCGGCCTGCTGTCCGCCCAGTGTCGCTCGCCGCTCGCCGCACGCCGCTCTGGGCGACGCGACTGGCGGCGTCCTTGGCGCCTGCGACGCCGTACATGTCCCAGCCCGCCTTGACCGATGCGGCCGCGTCCCGCACCGCCTGTCACATCCGAGTCGTCAGATCGAGCGCGGGGGACACGCATCCGGACGGGGGCCGGGTCCCAGACATACGCTGAACACGCGGGGCTTGCCCGCGTTCGCCACCAGCTGGCACGGGCCAGCGACCAGCAGGAGCAGTGCGATCGTCGTCGTCGTCGTCGTCATGGTGCTGCGCGTACGCGCCGCCGTTAGATTACTTGCGCCCGGCCTGGATACGATAGAGGAATGGCGAGCGGCGGCAGGCATCGGGGGCGGGCGAGCAGGAAAAACCAGGAGGGGGGCTCCCGGAAGCAGGCCGTGACGTCACGCGTCACGCGCAGTCCGAGCTGCACGCACTGCAGCGCGCGCGTTACGGGCGTTTCCGCGCGCGCCGCCCCCCACATCGATGCGGTGCCTGGCGGACGGCATCCGGCGGCGCCGGGACGCCGACGACCCGTTCTTCGACCTGGGCGACGCGTCCCGCCAGTGCTACGTGGAGTGGTGGACGGGCGATGCGCGCGCCCGGTTCCAGGACCTGCACCGGCAGCTGGCGTCGGCCCCGGCCGTCCCCTGCCGCAAGCCGCTCTGCGGGCACGTGGCGCCCAGCGTCGGCGCCCTCGTCGCGCACATCGCCGCCGAGCACCGCCACCCGTGCTACGTCTGCGGGCGCGTGTTCCCCTCCGACCACCTCGTGCACCGGCACCTGCAGGAGACGCACGACCCGCTGTTCGCCATCCTGGCCGCCCGCCAGCGCATGGTACGTGTGTGCTCGCCTCGCCTGGGCGCGCTCACGGAACACCCACCACCTCCTTGCAGTACGAATGCCTGGATCCGTCCTGCCATCGCAAGTTCAACACGGGGCGGGGGCGGCGCCTGCACATGATCGACGGGCACGGCTGGCATCCCACGTACCGGTTCGATCGGCGGCACCGGCGCCCGCCCAGCGCCGACGACAACGACGCCGCCGCCCTGGCCGACGCCCTGCGCGGCATGCGCGTTCGCGACCGGGTCCCGGCGCGCCTGTCGTTCGGGCGTCGTCGCACGCCTCGTCGGTAATGAACGGCGCTGTCCCCATCGCATCGGTCGTCCCACAGGTCGTTTTATTTCTTGGAGGGGGCGCGCGTGCGCCACATGCCCTCGCCGTCGTCCGCCATGCCGCCGCTGGTGGGCGCCGACTCGTCCGACCCTGTGGCGCTGGCCTTGCCGCTGGCGACCGTGTTGCCGCTGCTGGCGCCCTTGCTGCCGCTGCCGGCGCCCTTGTTGCCGCTGCCGGCGCCCTTGTTGCTGCTGTCGTCGCCGCTGGTGTTGTCGTTGCTGTCGTTACCGTTCGCTTTGTTGCTGCTGCTGCTGCGACCGCCGCTCTTCTTGCTGGGCGCTGCCGCCTTCTTCGACCGCTGTCGAAAGTTCGCGGGCTGTTGCTGGCGTTTCCGGCGTGTCGGGCCGCGCTGCGCCTGCGTCTTCTTGGGCGCGACGGGTGCCGCCCCGCCCATCATCTTGTGGACGACGGGCACCTTCCGCTCCTGGACGTTGACGACGACCTCGGCGGGGCGATCCGCACGCACCGGGACACCGACGACGGTCGTCCCCGGCCCGACCGTCGTCGTCGACCCGTTCGTCACCGTCGTCGTCGCCGTTTGCGCCAGGGCGCCGGCCGACAGCGTCGCGGCCACGAGCAGGCAGGTCTTCGTGAACGTCAGCATTGTTTTTCCCCCGAAGAACGACGGTCCAGACGCGCGCGCTGTTGCCGGGAACGCGTTCGAAAGCAGAATGCCCGGTCGGGGGGGTCGACCCGCCCATGGACCGATACGGCTGGGCCCGCGAGTCCAGACCGATGACGTCACCGGCCACCGGATCGTCGTGATTCACACAGTGGGCACACCTGCGGCGCCACGTGACGTCACCGCTCCAGGGGGACGGGGCGGCGTGGATGTGCAATCTCGATACACGTACGCGGCGGCTGTATTGATATACGACGGGGGTCCATACACGACGGGCTCGCTAGATGATGTCCTGCATCTTCTTCAGCTTGATGACGCACTTCCAGTCGTCCTGCGACAGGTAGTCCTTGAAGTTCGTCTTCAGGACGTCGATGGCGGGGCGGGACAGCCGGCTCTGCAGCGTGACCGTGTGGTCGAACTGGCGCCCGTACGTGACCGGCGCCTGGCCGGGGCGCGGCTCGATCTTGATGCAGACCTGCTGGCCGGCGCGCGCCTCGTTCACGTCCTTGTTGTTCAGCTCCAAGCCGGTCACCTCGCCGATCGGGATGTTGCCCTTCTCGAAGCAGACCAGGGGTGTACCTGGGCGCGCCCGCCGGCGAGTCAGACCGCTGCACCGACGTCGACGACGACGACAGACCTTTGCGCAGGATGCCCTCCTTGACGGTGACGCCAATGACGATCGGGTCCTTCATGCGGAAGATGTGCTCCTTCATGACCTCGAGGACGACGGGGAAGACGACGGTCGACTCGGCCTGCGCCTGGTTCTCCGACTCGACCTCCTTCATGTACGCGGTGAACTGGTCGAACAGGTGGTAGATGATGTCGGCCGTGAAGACGCGCACGCCATGGTCGGCGGCGAACTGTCGCGCCTCGGCCGACACCTGTCGCCCGCGTCGTCAGCACCGACGGGGACGACACACACACACACACACGCCCCGTACCTTGACGTCGAACGCGAGGATGACGGCGAACTCTCTCTGGCGCTCCAGCATGACGGAGGCGCGCATGACGTCCTTCTTGTGGACCGGGCCGATGGCGATGCCCGAGACGGGGATCTTCATGTCGGCCAGGAACTGGAGCAGGGCCTCCAGCGAGCCCAGCGTCGACGCCTGCACGCAGACGCCCTTGCCGGACTTGTCGACCTTGGACAGGACCGACGCCAGGTCGGTCATGACCTCGTCCTTCAGGTCGTCGATGTCGTCGCCCGGGCCGCACACCAGCAGCTGCGAGCCGGCGACGGCGTCCTCGAGGCCGGACGCGGCGATCTGGACAGGCAAACGCGCTGGTCAGACCACCCGGGGTCGTCGTCGTCGAGCGGCACCCCCACCTTGATGCCGGCGGCCGCCTTGACCGACTTCAGCCGCTGGTACTCGCCCTTGACGCGCAGCTCGGTCATCGGGAACGGCGTCAGCAGCGCCCGAATCGTCGTGACGATCGGCCCGGACAGGCCGCACACGACGATCGTGTCGTTGACGTGCAGGTACCCGTTGCTCAGGATGACGTCGATCGTCGTGCCGATGCCGTCGACGACCTTGACCTGCACAGAGACGAACGCACAGGGTTACCACGACCGCCTGCGCGTCGGAGCGTCGCCGATGGCCGGCCCTACCTCCAGGACGGTGCACTGGAGCTCGGAGATGTACTGGAGCCGTTCGCTCATCATGCTCTGCGTCAGCTGGACGAGCAGCATCAGCAGGTCGGGCAGGCCCTCGCCGGTGATGGCCGACGTGGGCACCAGCGACACGTTCTTGCGGAAATCCGTGTTCTTGTAGTACAGGGCACAGTTCAGACCTGCCCAGGCGACAGCATCAGCAGGGGGGCCCGGCCGTCCGAGTGAACGCGCGCGCGCACGCACCCTGTTCCGCGAACGCGACCATGGTACTGGTGACGCGCTCGTCGAACTCCCGCTTGGCGTGGTCCTCCTGCTCGGCCAGCGTCGTGTGCAGGGGCGCCCACGAACGCGGCTTCCACCCATAAATACGGTCGATCTTGTTCAGCGCGACGATGAACGGCGTCTTCCTCGACCTAACACGGGCAGGGCCAGGTTACACACACACACGACCAGAACGCGTACGATCGAGGGCCCTACCTCAGCAACCGCAGCGACTCCAGGGTCTGCTGCTCGAGGCCGTGCATGATGTCGACGACGAGGATGGCGATGTCGCAGAGCGACGACCCCCTGGAGCGCAGGTTCGTGAACGACTCGTGCCCGGGCGTGTCGATGATCAGCAGGCCCGGCAGGCGGTACTCGAGCGGCTTCTTCTGCAGGCTGTTCAGCTCGGCCGTCTTTGCCTTGATCGACTCCATCGGGAAGTACGACGCGCCAATCTGCTGCGTGATGCCGCCCGCTTCGCCGTCCTGCACCTTCGTCTGGCGGATCTTGTCCAGGATCTTCGTCTTGCCCGTGTCGACGTGCCCGAGGATGCAGCAGATGGGCGACCGCAGGTTCGACGCCGACCTCTCGGCCAGCGCGCGCTGCCGACGTTGCTCACGACGATCCCGACTCTCCTGACGCGCTTGCGCTGTTCACAGCGGCCCCACCGTCAGCGGGGACCCATTCACACGCAGCCGAATGACGACGACGAACCTGCGTCCGCATCGTCACTATCGTGATCCTCATCAGAGGTCGCCGGCGTCCCGTTCGTGTCGGCAGCGGCAGCAGCAGGAACGGCGTCGGCTTTCGCAGGCGACGACGCCTTCGCCGGCGTCCTTGCGCCAGAGGTCTTTTCGGCAGCCAGACGCGCCTGCTCGGCGGCCTCCTTCTCGCGTTGCCGCTGCTGCCGGCGGTACAGGCGTTCGCGGTGGCGCTGCAGGCGAGCCTTCTGGCGCGCCGCCTTCCGCGCCTCCTTCTCGCGACGTGCTTCCCGCTCCTCCTCGCTGTCCATGTCCCAGGCGTCGAGAACGGACTCGGACGACGACGCCGGCGACGGTTCGGATAGCGCTTCGTCTTCGTCGCCCTTCTCCTCCTGCTCCGGTTCGGGCGCCTCGGGTTCGACGACTTCTGCAACAGGAGGCTGAGGTTCCGGCTCCACCGCGGGAGTCGGCTCAGGAGCGGCGGGTTCCTCCTGCGACGCAGGCTCGGCCGCGGGTTCCTCCTCCTTCTGCTCTGCGGCAGCGGCACCGGGCTTGGGCGCCGGCTTCTTCCCTTTGCGCCTGACGATCGGCCTAGGTTTCTTGGCAGCCTCGGCCGGCGGGAGGACGCCCTGCGCTCGCATCTGCTCGAGGAACGCCTGGTTCTTCTCGGCTTTCGCCTTTTGCGCTGCACAGACGACACGATTGAGAGAACGGTGGGGCAGGGGGCACCAGGCGAGACTCGCCGCACTCTTGCTTAACAGTTTGCCCTGCCGACGCAGCTCCTCCTGCTTCTTCTTCTTCTCCTCGACCCGCCTCAGGCGTTCTTCCTCCCTTCTGCGCTCCTGATATTCGCCCGACGGTGAACGACCAATATGCCAGCGCTCAGCGTGGCCCGCGACGTACCTCTTCCTCTTCCAGGCGGCGCTCCTCCTCGATGCGTCTGAGGCGCTCCTCCTCCTGGCGCTTGAACTCCTCCTCGGCGCGCTTCTGCGCCTCGAGCTGCTCCTTCAGACGCTGGATCATCGCCGACGGTTTCGCCGCTTTCGACGGCGCGGGCGCGGCAGCGGCAGCGCCCTCCTCCTGTACAAGGTTCGCGTACGCCGTCAGCACCAGACCGCTACACGGCACGCTCGACGGCGGTCACCTTCTCCTTCTTCTTCTTTGGCTTCTTCTTCTTCTTCGGCTCGTCGGCGGCCGCCGGTTCAGCGGGTTCGGCCAGCTGGGCCAGCAGGTCGTCCAGCTCATTCGGGGCGGCGCCGCCGGCAGTCGTCGCCCCCTGTCGTTGATGACCATCGGTCAGCGCGAGTTGTGGAACAGCAGCGATAGACAGGGCACGCGGCCGACCTGCTGGGGTGCGTCGGCCACCGGCGATCGTCCGGCGGCGGTGACGGGCGCGCCCGCATCCTTCTTCCCCTTCTGCTTCTTCTTGGACTTGGACGGCGCGTCGCTGACCTCCAGACCGGCCAGGATCGCTTCGATGTCGTCGCCTGCCGCCTGCACGGGCGGCAGGGTCAGCACGACATCCGCAGATGCGCAGCAGCAACGCGGGCGAACCTTCTTCGGCGCCACGTCAGCAACGCGTGCCGCCGGGGCAGGCTCTGCGGCCGCCTGCTTCTTCCCCTTCTGCTTCTTCTTGTTCTTCCCCGGTTTCCCGGCGGCGGGCTCATCCGCGTTCAGGTCCGCCAGCAACGCATCGATATCGTCACTGGCGGGCTTCGCCGCCGCCTGCTTCCTGGCCGGCGGCGGCGCCCGTCGTGTCGCGGCAGGCGTCGGCGCCACGTCATGCTGCGGCGCCTCATCGCTGTGTTCCGCATCGGAATCGCCGAGCATATCGAACACGTTGCGCTGCGGCCGACTCGACAACGCCACGTCGGCGTCGTCGCCGCTCCCGGAATCGCTCATGGTTGCCGCGCGCGTATGCGCCGTCTATATATGATCCAGCAGCAGCAGCAGCAGGGCGGGCAGAGCGACCTGCAGCGACCGCGACGACGAGCTACAACTGCGCAAGTCCGCGACTCCGCCGGGCCCAGACCGTTGTCCGACGCTCCCCCCCGCCACTGTCGCATTCCGTCGCAGGCGTCCAGGGTGAAAATGTATTCATCGGCGGGTCTTGCTGCCGCGGCCGTCGCTGGCACGCGCCACGACGGATTCGACGGCGTCGATGCGCTCGGCGAGGATCATGACGATCTCGCTGATGCGTTCGTACTGCTCGCGGATCTCGCCGAGCGACAGCAACCCGCGGCAGGACGCCGGCGCGGACGGCGTCCCGGACCCGGTCGTGTACCTACGCGGGCGCGGGTCAGAGCGCAACGCTAGCATGGACGACGACGGGCGTTCGCCGGGGCACCCACGTCTGGATTGCCTTGGTCGAGAATGTGTACATGCCCCTGCGACACAAACGTGAGTCTCTACGTACGTTGCCCCGCGCTGGGCAACCCTGTCGTACCTGGCGAGGTCCAGGTGCGGCGGCGTGCTGATGTACTGCCTGCCGATCACGTTGTTGCAGGCGGCGCACGCGACGACCTGGTACGTACTGATGGCGTCGTACCCGACCGATGATAGCTGGGGCTGTCGACAGTGTTGTCAGGAGCGATGCGCGCATGGACACCGCGTGCGCGGGGCGACGACCTCGGCGCCCACGGCCACGCCGACCGCTGACCGGACCGTGATCAGGCCGAACCGGTCGTCGGCGCCCACCAGCGACGTCGTGTCGGCGACGATCGCCCGGCACTGCCCGCACGACAGGACGACCACCGGGTCAGCGCCCTGCTCGGCGGTGCCGTCGGCATCAGCGCCCATCGTCACGCCGCGGGATCGACCGCGCAACGGCTAATTGGGTTGCCAGACGTGGTGACTGGTGCTCGTAGCCAGGCCAGCGCCGTCAGCGACACGCGAATGTATTAACGGGCGCCAGGTCGACCGCCTGCCTACCTGTCCGACAGCTGTCAGACCCTGTGCGAGCCGTCGCGGACGCCTCCACGAACGTCGCCCGCCCCGGGCCTATCGAGCAGCGCCGCGAATCACAGTGACGGCGGCAGAGTCGACCCGGTGCGCCAGGTCGCGATCGGTCTGCGCCGGCGGGCGCAGCAGGCCGCACAGGCGGAGGAGGTCGGCGGCCAGGTCCGGGAAGGCCTGGGCCATCAGGACGAGCGCGGGCAGGCAGGCGCGCAGCACGTCGACGTGCGGGGCGACGGTGTCGACCGTGTCGTCGGCGAACCGCTCGGCGATGATCAGGCGGCAGATGCGGTGCGCCCGGTCGGACGGGTACCGTGTCGACAGGTGGGCCGTCAGCCAGATCGCGCGTACTTGCGCGTCCTGCCCAGGACGGACGTCAGAGGTACGCGACGGCGCACGCGTGCATCGAACGCGAATACCATGTCCGGGTCGGACAGCAGCGCGGGAAGCGACTCGACGGCGTCCTCCAGAGCGGGCACGTTCCCCACCACGCGCTGCACGTCGCCCAGCGACAACCTGGGGAGCAGCGCATCGAACAGCGACGGGCGGCGGCGCAGGCGCCGATCGACGAATTCGTGCTGGTCGAGCGCCAGCGCCCGCGCAACGACAGCGACCTCATGGGACGGGTCGCCGTTGTGGTCCAGGAAGACGCCGAGCGCGTCGAGCAGGACGGCCAGGTGCGCGTTGCGCTCCAGACGGACGGCAGCGGACGGGTGCCGGCACAGCGTCGTCACGGAAACGTGCCGCCCGACGATGGACGCGATCGTCGTGCAGTAGAACCGCAGGCCGCCCACGATCGGACGCCACGACCTCCACATGCGACGGAACCGCCCGGAATCGATGCCGTCCGCGCCCGCCCTGATCCGGTCCAGGACGGCCGCGACGCAATCCACCCCGACCGCCTTCACGTTCGTCGGGCCTGTTCAGACGGTGGTTAGCGAGCGCGCGCGCGCGTGCGTACAACGCAGAGCGAAACCTGGCGCCCTGACTGGATCGCACAGCTCGGGATGGTGGGTGGCGAGCAGCGTCAGCAGCGGGGCGGGCGTGTCGGGTCGGTGCGCCAGGGCCTCCAGCGGCGCCGACGCCAGTACCGTGCGCGAGTACTGGGGCACCCTGTCGACGCCCCGCCTGCGAACGGCGTCCGCATGGCACAGGACGTAGTAGGCGACCAGCGACAGGACGGCAACCTCGCGGTCGTGTTGCAGCGGTCGCAGGCCGTCCCCGCCGATGGCACCGAGCATCGCAGCAATGTCATCGGCGCCCAGGTACAGGGTCTCCCGGGCGACCGACTGCTCAGCGAGCTCCTTCAGGGCTGGCATCCACACCTAACGCGCGGGGTCGTATCAGCGTTCCAGGCGCCAAACGTCGTCAGTGACGCCACGAACCGGGTGGACGGGGAGCGCAACGCCCGGCAGGGTCTGGACAATGAAATGCCTCAGCTCGCGCGGATGGGCCGTCGGCGACACCTTCCGGTGCAGGAGCGCATAGTGGAACAGCGACGGGTGGGAGAAGGCGCACAGACTGCCGGACGACGATTCTGTGGCGACGAGCGCGCCGTACACGGCGTCGATCTGCGACGCCAGCGGCCTGACCGTGATGGAGACGGCGTCGGACAGGGCCTTGCCCAGCTCGTCGCGTTCGTCGACGAGCGCGAACAGCGTCACACGCTGGAACAGCAGGCTTCGGGGGCAGTTGCCGAGCGAAACGGGCGCCTGCGGGCACGCGAGCATGAAGCACAGCGCTTCGTCGCAGGACGCGTTCGCCGATGCCGCCGCGGCGACCAGGTCCCGATCGAGGTCGATCGGGACCGTGGCAAGGACCTGCAGGACGAGACGCAACGCGATGTTCGCGTCCGCCGTCTGGAGCCGTTCCCGGATCGCGGGCAGGACGCGGGCCAGCAGGCCCGGGTCGCCGCGCATCGCCACGACCGTCGGGTGCGACCGATCCGTCAGGATGCTCGCCAGGTAGACATGCTCGTCGCCGACAATGTCGCACGATACGCGCAGGACGACGTCGGCCAGGTGCATGTGCCGGCAGGCGACGCGGCGAACGCGACGCGCGTCCAGCTCCGATAGCGACGCCAGCTGGAACAGGGTGCCGCTCGACGACGCCTGTTGCACGCGAGACACGTCAGTACGGGCATGGCGTGGCACGCGTCGACGTACGTCGTGTTGGGCGTGATCGCACAGCCAGGAGATCAGCGCCGCGGCCGTGTCCGAGCGTCGAATGTTGGCGTACAGGTCCTGCGCGTACCCATAGCGGACGGCGTTCGCGAAGAGTGTGTCGCGCGCGTCAGCAGGCAGGTCGAGGTCGTTCACCGCGCCCGCCACGATGAACGAGATCTCCCGGTGGAGGATCGGGGCGGACAGGAGGCGCGCGGGGCCGTCGCCCTCCAGCTCGCCCAGGACGTACGCGACCCGATCGGGGAGGCTGGCGCGCGAGTATTCCGCAACGGAGCACGCCGCGCGCCGTCGTCGCTGCCGGCTGGCGGGCACGGCCAGCAGAACGCGGGCGGCGAGGTTCGCATCCCCGGCGACACGACCGAGCGCGTCCGCCAGCAGGCGCGATCGCCCGCGCCACGCAACGCCGACCAGCGACGGTAGCACCGACCGCAGGTCGTCGTCGTCGGCGGCGGCGGCGGCGGCGCGCCCGATTGCATCACGGTCGCCCGATCGTAACGCCGCGTGCATGACGCGATGCGCGACGCCGTCGGCAGACAAGTGCGCGCGTCCGACTGCGACCGAGGGAGGGGTACGGGGGCCTCAGCGATACAAGCCTGGCAAGTGGGAACGGCAGGTAGGATCCGGATGTCAGGGCTTGCGTTGGCACGTTCGGTGCCCGTCGTCGTTGTCCCCGACTCCCCGCCGATGACACAGTGCGCCCGGATCATCTCAGCAGGCCCCCTGCAGCGAGTGTAACGGGCTGATCTCTGTCGGGCAACTTTAGCGCACGCGCCACAAGGGACGCTATGTCGTGTATTGGACGACGGGGGCCCGGTGGACCCGGCGTTCTTAGGCGGCGATGGCGACGACGACGACGGCAGCGATGGCGCTGACGGCGACACGGGACGACACGGCGGCGTTACTGTCGTCGTCGCCGGCGGCGACGTCGTCGAGGTCCGCCTGGGCCTTCTCGAACGCCTGGTCCAGCTGGGCCTTGACGTCGGCGTACGTCGCGACGCGCTTGGCGACGTCGTCATACTCGGACTTCAGGGCCTTCTTCTTGGCGTCGACGATCTGGGACACCAGGGCGCGGCGCTGCTCCGTCGTCTGCTGCTTGGCGCCCGCGTCGGTATCCTTAGGCTCCGTCGTCTGCTGCTTGGCGCCCGCGTCGGTACCCTCGAGCACCTTCTCCACCTCGGTGCGGGCCTCGCCGACGAGGCCGGTGGCGAACGTCTGGAACTCGACCACGTCTGGGTCATCGACCAGCTCGGCGAGCTTCTTCTGCGCGTCGTCCAGGGCCGCCTGCAGCGTCTGCTTGGCGTCGCCTTCCTGGACATCCTTGACGATCTCGTCGTACTTCTTCGACAGGTCTGCACGGCCCTTCTGCACGATCGGGGTCGCCTCGTCGCGACGTCGCGCCCAGGCGGCCTTGTCCGCGGTGTCCTTGATCTCGGCCAACGCCACGGCGCCCCTCGTTAACACGACGATGCGATCGTTGGCGAAATCTTGGAACCTCTGCAGCAGGTCCTGGTCGGTCGGCTTCGGCTTGGCCGTTTTGTCGCCGCTCTCTGCGCCTTTCGTCGCAGCCGCCAGCTGGACGGCCAGGGACACGACGGCGATCAGGACGACTTTGCGGGTGTACATTGGGTGGCGGTGGGCGAAGGTGACGTTAGTTGATCCGTTCTAGTGCAGGGCGTTCAGGCTTGCGATATGGCGAATAGATATGGATATGGCGGGCAGACAGGCGGGTCGGGCCTTCCGACCATGCCCGCCAGACCGATCGATCGATCGATCCACGTTCGACATTCGGTCGGTCTAGTTCCGGCCCTGACCTGCCGGCCGGATGTCACGCCATGGCCTCGACGTGACTCACGCAGCCGCCAATGATTTCTGCCCCGACGCTTGCTGGACAAGGCACGGCTAGCCCGAGATATCGGGTAAGCAGGGTGCATGTGCCCCCAGCGCGGCAATCAGAGGACGACCAGGTGCACACGGTGCACCCCGCCATGTACCGCTGATGCAACCCGCTGATCCTTTGTAGACGAGCAGATCAACACCGCCCTCTGTCAATTCAACCGAGGACGCCTTGGTAGCAGTTCTTGTGAACGTAGGCGGCCCCGGATGAGGAAGAGTAGGGGGGACTGCCCAACCTGTCGCCTGATCCGGACAGGTGACACGAACCTAACGTGGCCATTGCGGCATTGGCGACATCATCTGCATCATCATATCCGAATGGACCTGCTAGCAGACACAGCAATCGCGATATGCACGCCGGCCAACATCGCAGTGGTCGTCCGCGCTCCCGACGACGGTTAGAGTCGCTGCCGGACGGCTGTTGCTCCGTCTCGTCAGCGTCCATGTTCGCAGAGAATCGATCTTTGCGAGTAGAGGAGTGCTATCGCTTCCAGAGCGAAGCGCCGTCTGGTCGACTGGTGATCACAACACCCGGGTGTGATACCAGGTATCAGAGGGCGTATCAGGTGCACACCGCCCCCTCTCCCCGCCGGCGTTGCAGGGGATACAGATGCATCGAGGCGGGGCGACGGCGTACCCATTTGTGCATCCGGTACAGCGTCCAGCGGAACCGGGGTTCTCCACGACGACGTCACCGTTCGACAGGAGCCGGCTGCCGGAGACACGCAGACGCGCCAGGCGCGACCGCAGAGACGTCAGCCAAACCAGCGCCCGCCCGGGCGATCGATCGACCCGGATCAGTCGAACCGCCTACTGCCGTTCCTCTGCGGTGCTGACCGGCCAGCGTCGTCGCGCGCCATGCCTCGTGAGTCATGCGCGGGCGAATTAATTCGATCGATGCCGACCTGTGGGCCCGTCCACGAGTGGGTGTGTGGCGGCGGCGTGAGTCACGTCGAGGGCGGGTGGCGTGTCAGCCGGCCGGTCAGGGCCGGAACTAGTCCGACCGGCTGTCGACGTGGATCGATCCCACGATCTGGCGGCCATGGTCGGAAGGCCCGATCAGCCTGCGCCCCCCATATCCATATCTATTCGCCGTATCGCAAGCCTGATCGTCCCGCACTAGAACCAATCCACGTCGTCCCCCCGCCGACCTGCACCTATTAACCACCATGTACAACGGCAAGCTGCTCGTGATCGCCGTCGCGTCCCTGGCCGCCTGGGCCGCTGCAACAGCGGACAACAAAGTGGTCGACGATTTCCAGAACAAAGTCAACGAGTTCGTCAAGACTGCCAAAGAGGCAGCGGGCAAGCAACCGGTCAACGACCCGAGGGACGACGGAGCCCTGCTTAAACGCACGGAGCAAATGACGTATGGCGTTCAAACCAGCTATGCGCGGACTGCAATCGGCGAGGTCGGGAAGGCCCACAAGGCGGCCGTCAAGGGTGCCAGCGACGAAGACAAGGCCAAGCTGAATGAGATTCGCGATCGCGCAGAGACAGACGTCTATTGGCTGATCTACGATGATGACATGGTCCAGTTCCAGAAAGAGGTGAACGACATCGTCATCGGCGCGTGCAGAAATCCCCTGGATGCGATGACCCCGGCGCCGACGGACGACATGAACGCGGCGGATGCTCGTGCTCCGCTGAAGGATCGACGCCGCCTGGCGATCGCGCTGCGGCAGCCTGCCACACGGCAGCTGCAGGCGCGGTACGACGCCGCCGTCAACAAGGTCGAGAAACGCGACGGCGCCATCGGCAAACTCCACAACGGCGACTATAAACTCACCGGCGCCAACGGCGCACTGATGGCCGAGGTCACAAAGCGGCAGATGGGGGACGCGCTGAAGGTGGCCATGAGCGACCTCGACGCCCTAGTCCCTGCGCATCCCGACGTGACCGAGTTCCAGACCGCCGCCGACACGATCTTCGCCAAGGCCGAGACCGACGTCAAGGCGGCAGCCCCGAGCACGGACGGCGCGGACGCAGCGCAGCTGAAGGAGCAGCGCGACAAGGCGCGACCGATCGTTGAGGCCGCCCAAGCCGAACTGGAGGCGACGTACAAGAAGGCCGTCGAGGCCTGCAAGGACGCCGATGACGCCGCCAACGATGACCTGAAGAAGGCATTTGAGGGCGTCCAGCAGCAGATTGGCGCGCTCAGTCCGGACGCGGGCGCCGCCGAGTCGAAGGAGAACGCCGTCGCCGCACCGTCGACCACGATCGCCTTCAGCAGCGCCGTCGCCGCCGTCCTGGTCGCCGCGGTGGCCGCCTGAGCGCATCCCGGCCGGGCGCCATCCTGCAGGTCAATAAACGGGCAGGCTTGCTGATCCGTGTGTGCCGACCCATGAAATGTGTCTGCTATGGTCGTCTCCCCCGGAGGCAGTCGTTGTTGAACGCACACGTGCGTCATTCGAAATCAAGCGCGAGAAGACGTCAGAACGTGTGTATGCTGTAGTCCACACTGCCTTTTCCCGAACTCAGAACCGGAGTCAGAGGAGCCAGGTCAGACCGTGGTTACGTGGCCGTCAAGCAGGTTGCCTTCAACCGAGGACTAGACCAGGACGACGTCGTACGTCTCGCGAGTGATTTCGAATGACGCACGTGTGCGTGCCTGGATGCATCTGTGTCCCTGCAACGCCGGCGCGCCTGGATCACACGCTCGGCTCCCGTACCCGGCCTTGACCATCAGATGCGGCACCCTGCGCACGTTCAGCAGCTGGGCTGCCTGATCAGTGACAGTCTTCCAACGCTTTTAGCTCTTGGGTCATCCGGGAGCTCGTGCCTTGAACTGGGAACATTGCGGGGTCCCACAGTTGCCTTTTGACCAACAGCTCCCGGATGACCCAAGAGCTAAAAGCGTTGGAAGACTGTCACTGATCAGGCAGCCCAGCTGCTGAACGTGCGCAGGGTGCCGCATCTGATGGTCAAGGCCGGGTACGGGAGCCGAGCGTGTGATCCAGGCGCGCCGGCGTTGCAGGGACACAGATGCATCCAGGCACGCACACGTGCGTCATTCGAAATCACTCGCGAGACGTACGACGTCGTCCTGGTCTAGTCCTCGGTTGAAGGCAACCTGCTTGACGGCCACGTAACCACGGTCTGACCTGGCTCCTCTGACTCCGGTTCTGAGTTCGGGAAAAGGCAGTGTGGACTACAGCATACACACGTTCTGACGTCTTCTCGCGCTTGATTTCGAATGACGCACGTGTGCGTTCAACAACGACTGCCTCCGGGGGAGACGACCATAGCAGACACATTTCATGGGTCGGGCACACGTCAGCAAGCCTGCCCGTTTATTGACCTGCAGGATGGCGCCCGGCCGGGATGCGCTCAGGCGGCCACCGCGGCGACCAGGACGGCGGCGACGGCGCTGCTGAAGGCGATCGTGGTCGACGGTGCGGCGACGGCGTTCTCCTTCGACTCGGCGGCGCCCGCGTCCGGACTGAGCGCGCCAATCTGCTGCTGGACGCCCTCAAATGCCTTCTTCAGGTCATCGTTGGCGGCGTCATCGGCGTCCTTGCAGGCCTCGACGGCCTTCTTGTACGTCGCCTCCAGTTCGGCTTGGGCGGCCTCAACGATCGGTCGCGCCTTGTCGCGCTGCTCCTTCAGCTGCGCTGCGTCCGCGCCGTCCGTGCTCGGGGCTGCCGCCTTGACGTCGGTCTCGGCCTTGGCGAAGATCGTGTCGGCGGCGGTCTGGAACTCGGTCACGTCGGGATGCGCAGGGACTAGGGCGTCGAGGTCGCTCATGGCCACCTTCAGCGCGTCCCCCATCTGCCGCTTTGTGACCTCGGCCATCAGTGCGCCGTTGGCGCCGGTGAGTTTATAGTCGCCGTTGTGGAGTTTGCCGATGGCGCCGTCGCGTTTCTCGACCTTGTTGACGGCGGCGTCGTACCGCGCCTGCAGCTGCCGTGTGGCAGGCTGCCGCAGCGCGATCGCCAGGCGGCGTCGATCCTTCAGCGGAGCACGAGCATCCGCCGCGTTCATGTCGTCCGTCGGCGCCGGGGTCATCGCATCCAGGGGATTTCTGCACGCGCCGATGACGATGTCGTTCACCTCTTTCTGGAACTGGACCATGTCATCATCGTAGATCAGCCAATAGACGTCTGTCTCTGCGCGATCGCGAATCTCATTCAGCTTGGCCTTGTCTTCGTCGCTGGCACCCTTGACGGCCGCCTTGTGGGCCTTCCTGACCTCGCCGATTGCAGTCCGCGCATAGCTGGTTTGAACGCCATACGTCATTTGCTCCGTGCGTTTAAGCAGGGCTCCGTCGTCCCTCGGTCGTTGACCGGTTGCTTGCCCGCTGCCTCTTTGGCAGTCTTGACGAACTCGTTGACTTTGTTCTGGAAATCGTCGACCACTTTGTTGTCCGCTGTTGCAGCGGCCCAGGCGGCCAGGGACGCGACGGCGATCACGAGCAGCTTGCCGTTGTACATGGTGGTTAATAGGTGCAGGTCGGCGGGGGGACGACGTGGATTGGTTCTAGTGCGGGACGATCAGGCTTGCGATACGGCGAATAGATATGGATATGGGGGGCGCAGGCTGATCGGGCCTTCCGACCATGGCCGCCAGATCGTGGGATCGATCCACGTCGACAGCCGGTCGGACTAGTTCCGGCCCTGACCGGCCGGCTGACACGCCACCCGCCCTCGACGTGACTCACGCCGCCGCCACACACCCACTCGTGGACGGGCCCACAGGTCGGCATCGATCGAATTAATTCGCCCGCGCATGACTCACGAGGCATGGCGCGCGACGACGCTGGCCGGTCAGCACCGCAGAGGAACGGCAGTAGGCGGTTCGACTGATCCGGGTCGATCGATCGCCCGGGCGGGCGCTGGTTTGGCTGACGTCTCTGCGGTCGCGCCTGGCGCGTCTGCGTGTCTCCGGCAGCCGGCTCCTGTCGAACGGTGACGTCGTCGTGGAGAACCCCGGTTCCGCTGGACGCTGTACCGGATGCACAAATGGGTACGCCGTCGCCCCGCCTCGATGCATCTGTATCCCCTGCAACGCCGGCGGGGAGAGGGGGCGGTGTGCACCTGATACGCCCTCTGATACCTGGTATCACACCCGGGTGTTGTGATCACCAGTCGACCAGACGGCGCTTCGCTCTGGAAGCGATAGCACTCCTCTACTCGCAAAGATCGATTCTCTGCGAACATGGACGCTGACGAGACGGAGCAACAGCCGTCCGGCAGCGACTCTAACCGTCGTCGGGAGCGCGGACGACCACTGCGATGTTGGCCGGCGTCCACATTGCGATTGCTGTGTCTGCTAGCAGGTCCATTCGGATACGAGGATGCAGATGATGTCGCCAATGCCGCAATGGCCACGTTGGGTTCGTGTCACCGGTCCGGATCAGGCGACAGGTTGGGCACACCCCCTTCCCCACTCCTCCTCATCCGGGGACGCCTACGTTCACAAGAACTGCTACCAAGGCGTCCTCGGTTGAATTGACAGAAGGCGGTGTTCTGCTCGTCTACAAAGGATCAGCGGGTTGCATCAGCGCTACATGGCGGGGTGCACCGTGTGCACCTGGTCGTCCTCTGATTGCCGCGCTGGGGGGCACATGCACCCTGCTTACCCGATACTTCGGGCTGGCCGTGCCTTGTGCAGCAAGCGTCGGGGCAGTAATCATTGGCGGCGGCGTGAGTCACGTCGAGGCCATGGCGTGACATCCGGCCGGCAGGTCAGGGCCGGAACCAGACCGACCGAATGTCGAACGTGGATCGATCGACCGATCGGTCTGGCGGGCATGGTCGGAAGGCCCGACCCGCCTGTCTGCCCGCCATATCCATATCTATTCGCCATATCGCAAGCCTGAACGCCCTGCACTAGAACGGATCAACTAACGTCACCTTCGCCCACCGCCGCCCAATGTACACCCGCAAGGTCATCCTGATTGCCGTCGCGTCCCTGGCCGTCCAGCTGGCGGCTGCGACGAAAGGCGCAGAGAGCGGCGACAAAACAGTCAAGCCGAAGCCGACCGATCAGGACCTGCTGCAGAGGTTCCAAGATTTCGCCAACGATCGCATCGTCGTGTTAACGAGGGGCGCCGTGGCGTTGGCCGAGATCAAGGACACCGCGGACAAGGCCGCCTGGGCGCGACGTCGCGACGAGGCGACCCCGATCGTGCAGAAGGGCCGTGCAGACCTGTCGAAGAAGTACGACGAGATCGTCAAGGATGTCCAGGAAGGCGACGCCAAGCAGACGCTGCAGGCGGCCCTGGACGACGCGCAGAAGAAGCTCGCCGAGCTGGTCGATGACCCAGACGTGGTCGAGTTCCAGACGTTCGCCACCGGCCTCGTCGGCGAGGCCCGCACCGAGGTGGAGAATGTGCTCAAGGGTACCGAGGCGGGTGCCAAGCAGCTGACGAAGCAGCAGCGTAGCGCCCTGGTGTCCCCGATCATCCTCGCCAAGAAGGGCGACCTGAAGGCCAAGTATGACGCCGTCGCAAAGGTCGTCGAGACGTACGCCGACGTCAAGGCCCAGCTGGACCAGGCGTTCGAGAAGGCCCAGGCGGACCTCGACGACGTCGCCGCCGGCGACGACGACAGTAACGCCGCCGTGTCGTCCCGTGTCGCCGTCAGCGCCATCGCTGCCGTCGTCGTCGTCGCCATCGCCGCCTAAGAGCGCCGGGTCCACGTGGGCCTCGTCGTCCAATACACGACATAGCGTCCCTTCTGACGCGTGCGCTAAAGTTGCCCGACAGAGATCGGCCTGTTACACCCAAGTCAGACGGGACCCGTTCGGCCCGCCGCATGCGCTCGTGGAGGGCTCCTTTACGACTACTGCTTGCTTGTCGCTGTAATTTGTCCTCCTGATCATCCGGTGTCTGTTGCTCTATAGCTCGAGTCCTACCCAGGCGGCGTCATTGCTAACCTCACCTGAACTAAGCGTCCCACGTTCGCACAGGTTGCTCGCACGCTGCAATACAATAAATAGGCGTGTCGCATTGGCACGGTTCGCCCTTGTCAGGACGAGGGCGGGCAACCCGTCTCCGGATCTGCATCGGCAGGGACGTGTACAGCGATCTGTCCGACGAGCTTAGAACGGTCCGGGCGTCGTGCCTGCACAGGGACACCAACCCATGACGACAGGCCCGTGTGGACGAGTTCCCAGCGCATCCGGCCACCCGACTGGGCATTCGCCCACTGCAGGCGCCGGCGAACCTCGTTGCGCGCCTACATCAACCACGCGAAACGATTCAGATCACGTCGGGCACATAACGGGCAACGCGAACAGCGGCGCCTACCTCGACCACGCACTGGCCGGGCACGATACAAGACAGGCCCAGCGTGCACGGCGCGCACCCCATGCCATACGACATGCAGAGGACCTACGTAGGCAGGGCACGACGGTGAGTCGACAAACAGGGACGGCGCGCGCAGCGCCCGCGTACGCATGGGAAATGCACGTCGAGCGTGTCGTTGATCTCCTCAATCAAGTCCCGGAACTGGTCCTTGGACATCTGCAACGCGTCTGTCACGATACCGCGTATAGTACGAATCGCCGCCCCGGGCGTACGTACGTGCTTCTCGAGCTGCGGCGGGAACCGCTCCGAGTACGCGTGGTAGACGCCGCCAATGCATCCGCTAGCGCGCACCGGCGGTACGATGACGCAGGTGTCCGTCGAGGGCGGCACCGCTCCCAGGCAGGTCAGGACGGCGCCCATGCCCCACGCGACAAGCGCCGCCGGCGCGCCCAACCCGCCTTCGTGCTGCCCTTTTTGCGTTGTGTGACCCGTGACCCGTCCGCCTGCGGGCTGCACGCGCCTGACCTGTGCGCGAACTGCAGGACGCGCACTGGACCCGTGACCGATACGTACCATCGCCACTGACGTTCCCGATAAAGTCCGGCTCCTGCTGACGGGAGCGGCTGCCGCGGGCTGCAGACACGCACGCACAGTCGCACACACGGACAGCGCGGGCTCGGCAGACATGGCAGGGGACGACGGCAAGGCGGGCGGCGGCGGGCTGTTCGGCCCGGATCGATGGGCGACGCTGGAGACGTATTTCGTGCGCCCGTTCATACAGGTGCGTGTATCGCGTGCGGGTCGCCGGTCGCGGGCGCGCGTCCGTTGACGTCGTCAATCGCAGGGGCTCGCCTGGGGCATCGCCACGAACGGCGCCGCCCTGCTGATATCGACGATCTGGTTCAAGTCGGCCGGCATCTACGTCTGCGCCAGCTGCGGCGAGCGTGAGCGACAGCGTGCGGCGGTCGCCGCGCCCCACCCATGACATGACCAATGACGGATACGCCCACACCATTAAACCGTATTCCACGTGCCGACTGATTCCGCACGACGATATGGCCGCCGGTCGCTCCTCACATTTGAACGACGACGACGACGCGTAACGTGTCGGCAGCGGCGGGGTCCTCGTATCGTGTCGAACCGTGATTTATTATTTGGCAGTGACCGGGCCGGGGGGCGGCGAGCGACACCGTCATTTCAAGTTGGGCGGACTGCGGGCGGGATTGGTCATGGCCGGCGGGGGTGTGCGCCCGAACCGCTGGATCGAGGACGTCGCCGCCAGGCGCGAGCGCCTGCATGAAACGTTCCGGTACGCATGCGTGCGTGCCGGACCGGCGGCGCGCGCGTTGCTCAGTGTGCCACCTGCCTGTCTGTAGAGTGACGCCGCGTAACGCGATGCTCGGCATCGTGTTCGGCATTATGGTCCCGGTCGGCATCTACTGTATGGTGAAGACCAACCAGGTACGCGACCGTTCGGGATCGTGCTCGCGGTCATCGCTTGACGTCGGTGAACAGTACCGTCAGGATGAGTTGATGGGGCGCGGCAAGAGGGAATACTTCTGATGTGCGTGTGTTCTATTCATAAAGTTTGCGCTTCGCCTGCCATTGTTCGGCCGTCCACGCCTTGATCGACAGCGCGTGAATTGCCCGCATCGTGTCGCCCAGTCCCGACTGGACCATGCGGTGACGCTCGACGAGTGGCACGCCGTCGAATTGCCGCGACACGACCACGACGTCGAACTTCGCGCCGCAACCATCCGACACATCCTTCACGATCTGAACACACGTCGTTCACCAAGTGGTGGGCGGCGTCCCGATCTCACCGACATACAAGGGTGTCAGGCGACAGCGCCTGCTGGAGCAGGTCCCTGACTTGCGCTTCCGACGACATGACGATGTGCCGATGCCGGTGCCCGACGGAGTCCGTCACGGAGTCCGTGGCGCAGTCGTCTCCCGCGTCATCGTCAACGGCATGGGGCGCCCGCGTCGCTTCGCAGACGAAGCCGATAGCGATGATTTCATGGACGGCGGCGAGGACGTTAACATTGCGCTGGATGCGTCGGACGACGACGACAGCGATTCGTCATCGCCAGAGGAAATTGGGCAGAATGTCGTGCGGGAGGCCGCCAGGGAGCAGCGTGCGCAGGAGCGTGCCTCGCACCGACAGATGCGGCAGGCGCGTATCGACCGCGTTCGGCAACTGACTGCAAGGATCCATGCATCTGCCGACGAAAAGAGGCGTGCAGCGCTGTCCGAACACTTGCCGCGCCAGGCACTGGACCTGCTGGAATCGCAACAGAGCGCGAATGACGACGTTGACGCTGACGAAGACATGGCATCCGTCCCCGTGCCGGTGGAACGCAGGCCGGCACCCACGCGCGTTACTGTTGACGGGTTCCAACTGCAACTCCTGTCTGCTACGAAGGCGTCGGTGTCTGCCCACGCCGCTGCACTGGAAGCGTACAAGAACGCGATGAACGGTCACCGGCGGGCCTTCCCGAGGTGCGTTGGCAGACCCGCCGCGAAGTTCGCCACTCTGTCCGCTCGGCCAGTGCCCGAGTTCGTCCGCCGAAGACGTGGCGAGCGCAGCGAATAAACCTGCGAATACCATGTCATGCGCCGCGCGTTGTCCGAAAGAAGACAGGTCAAGCGTTCGATCAAATCGGCATACACTAGGAAAGACTGCTGCAATCGTTTACAGGATATCAATTCGGCTGCTTTTCGTCCGGGTCGTCATTTATCGCCACGTTGGAAACGTCCTTGGTAAGCTCTTCTGACCGAAGACATAACCTGTCAGGGCGACTCTCCTGAGATTGCGTTAGGCGTTAGACCTTCCATTGGTATCTGCGTCTCCTTGGTGTCCGCCGCCGTCGGACGCGGCTCCGCCTCCTCAGGCTGCTTCGCATCACCGGTATTCTTGATGGCGAGTCGTTCGTTGTAGTTCAGCAGCGTCTGCAGTCACAACCCAGTCAGGACAGCAGCGCGTGGGATCAGGGACGACAACAGCGAGACCCAGTCGAAGACGTAATCGACCTCGTACTGCTGCCTGAAGAACAGGTCTCGGAACAATCTGCGCAGGTAGGCGTAGTCGGGCTTGTCGTCGAACCGCAGTGTACGGCAATAGTTCATGTAGGTGGAGAACTCGGTCGGAAAGTTCTTGCAGAGCACCTCGATCGGTGTCGACATCTTCTTCTCGGATATCTTGTCATACTTCTCCTTCTTGGTATTTGCCTGCGCAGACCGCCGCGGTCACAACACACAGCCATCGGGCAAACGAATTGTTCGTCGGCGCGAACCTTGAGGCCCTGCCAGGGCAGACTCCCTCGGTTGAAGTACATGAGCAAGAATCCGATTGATTCCAGGTCGTCACGGCGAGATTGCTCGATGCCAAGATGCGTGTTGATCGACGCGTACCTTGCCGTGCCGGTCAGCGACTTGTGTTCCAGCTGAACAGCAACGGGGGACGTAAGCCATCGGAAACCCGCACACGACAAGGTGAAACGAAACAAAGACGTACGTATGGAATGTGCTGGTGCGTCTTCGGATCCCGGTACTTCTTGGCAAGACCGAAATCGATGATGAACACCGTGTTGCATCGTTTGCCGAGCCCCATGAGGAAGTTATCGGGTTTGATGTCGCGGTGAATAAAATTCTTGGCGTGAACGTATTCCACCCTCTACGAAAACGGGTCAGGTCTCAGATCGGGCGACTGGCTTTCACGTCCAAACGGAGACCGACCGCCAGCATCTGGTCGGCGAGGAGAAGAACCGTTTTCAAGGAGAATTTCCGACCGCAGAATGTGAACAGATCCTCGAGGGACGGCCCGAGAAGCTCCATGACCATGATGTTGAAGTCGCCTTCCTTGCCGAACCATTTCACATTCGGGATCCCCACTGACGGGCGACCACGTCAGTACACCCCCCGGTCAATCGTTGTCTCCCAGGCAGAAGAACGACGAACCTGCGCCCTGCAGCACACGATATAGCTTGAACTCGTATGCCAGCTGCGGGTGCCTGGTCTTGACGGATTCCTGTCCAGGCGAACGGTCAGTACGGGCAATGCGCGCCCACGATTGAACAGGAACGCCGCCCGTACGAGTTTAACAGCAAACTCTTCCCCGGTGTGGATATGGGTCCCTGTACAGGTATATCACTCTTCGCGGGCGCATACGTGGGCGTCGCTGCACCGACGTACCATGATACAAGTCGCCGAACGACCCCGACCCGATCTTCTTGCCGAGGCGGTACTTGCCACCGACGCGCAGCTCGAGCCTGGGCCGCCGCGACCGTGACGCCGACGTCTGCGACTGCGTGTTGCCGTTCGGATCCGCCATCGACGGCTGCTCGCGCCGGTGCCGGGGGCCCGCCGACCTGACCAACCAACCAACCGGCCGCCCTCTCTCACGCGCTTCTCTACCACCGGAACACTCGGCGGGCGGAATCAGCCCGCGCCACCCCTTTGACTCCGCGAACAATAAATAATTCCACACAGCCCGCTCCAACGCAAAAAATCACCACACACAACCTCCGCCTGTATTGCACTTTTAACAACAATAATATCGTTTTGTTTTTCAAGGCCACCCTTGCTGTGCTTGGCTCGCGCATACGACGAACGCACTCACACGCGACGGGGGCCATTGTACCATTCGATCCCGGTTCATCACCGCAGTCTGAGGCTGCGGATCGTTGCAAGAAGAGGGCGCGACACGACAGAATCGGGTTTATCGCAGCGTCTGCAGGCGGTCGGCGTTGCCCTGGGGCGCAGATTCCCGGGACCGTTCGGGGATCCACCTCGTGGCGATTCGACTGGCGAGCTGAACGGATTCCAGCCAGGCCGGGAGCGGCATGGCGCACGCGTCCGCGCATTCGAACCGGACGTGGACGAAGAGGATGTCCTTGGCGACGTTATGGGTCGTGCGCATCAGCATGTGCAGGTTGGTCCAGGACGATCCGCGCGGGTTCGAAAGCAGGGCGGCCTCGTTGACAACGACAACGGAGAACCGGGCATGGTAGAACGACGGCCCCTTCATGTAGACGACGAAGTCGACGCCGAACTTCAGGCCGCTCTTCGGCACCCAGCCCAGTTTCCGGAGGTGGCGATAGGCGGCGTACTGTGCCGGAAACTGAGGCGATACTCGGCAGAAGCGATCCCATAACGCATCGTCCGTGAGGACGGCGCCCGATTCCGCGTCGAGTATCTCCAGGCAGTGCAGACCAGATTGAGACGATAGATACAATGCCTCGACATGTAAAAGGACGAGGCGCTCGCCGTCTTCGAATCGCGTCGGCGCCGAACGCGACAGCGACCCCTTGCCGAAGAACCCGCCACGGTACAGGTCGACGGCATCATCCAGGTCGTCGACAACGACCATTCGGCGCTGCAACACCGCCCGGTACGCGCGCCCATCGCGGCGGCCCGGCGGCGCCTCCACATGGTCGTACACGAGCGGCGCACCGCGCTTCGCCCTCGAACGCAGTGACGGCGTTGCCATCGCAGGTGCGAGGCTTCGGACACGTCTGGCACGTTTTGGTACGTTGGCGACGTCGACACTGTCAGTTAGAGGTTGCATGCGTGTCTGCGCAGTCAGGAGACAAATCGTGGGCACATGCAGCGTCCAGCGACGCTCGGGAACGGGTAGAAATGCACGTATGGGATTCGATTGGTATCGAGTGGCGCAGGCCCGGATATTGTTTTATTCACCCGACCTTCACACTGCAACATACAGCGCCACGGACTCCGCGTCGCATTGGGCACGGACTCCGTGGGCCGGCCACCCTGCACTGAGCGCACGCTGCAGCGCTATGGACTTCCTACAGGTGCTGAATCGCGCCGCTCGGTTCCAGCGGAAGCCCCCAGCGGCAGCTCCGAAGACAGTAAGACTAGTAACGCGTCAAGCTGGCGCGAGTCATTGATTGAAATCGTATTCGTAAAGCAGGCCGGTCCCTCCGTCCAGGCATCGCGTAGCAAGCGGCCTCGGCGGCAACGAGTTCAAGACAGTAAAGATGAGCCTACTGTGTCCATCTTCCCAACGAAGTCGGGAACCTCAGACCCAGTGCCGGCCGGGGAACCTCGGTCCACCAATGACGTCGATGACTACGTCCACAGCGTTCGTAGTAGGCAACGCATTCGTGTCAAGGTTGGTCGAACGACGACGCCACGTTTGAGAAGGACGCGGTTCATCATTGTTCTGCGTATGTAGGGATCCGCCGTTCCTGCGCCGGTGACCTCGTTCGCTGACCTGAACCTGCCCGACTACCTGCACCAGAACATTGCCGAGCAATGGGCAACGCCTACTGCCATACAGATGCAAGGTGTGTTGCCCTCGCGTCCTTGTTGACTCTGCGCCACTGACGACATGGGATTAGCGATCCCCGTTCTAATGGCCGGGCGCGAATTGCTAGCTGTCTCGCCGACTGGGAGCGGTTCGTTCCCCATCGTAATCGATACGTCACAGTCCTACCAATCTGATTTCGAATGCGTTTCAAAGGCAAAACCGGTGCGTTCATGATCCCCATTCTGGCACAGTTGGACACGCCGCATCCCGACGGGTTGTTTCGGGCGGTCGTCGTCTCGCCCACGATCGAGCTCGCCCAGCAGACGTACCGTCGGTTCCTTCGCGTCTCTGCCGGGCGATCATTCGGCATCTTTGCGTTGACGCGGGCGAACGCCGATGCGGTTGCCAAGCCCGACGGCAAACGCGATATTGTCGTAGCGACGCCGGCGCGCCTGGCATCCCTGATCAAGGCCAACGCTATCGACCTGTCCCGCGTTGAGTACCTCGTGTTCGACGAAGGCGACCAGCTGTGGGACGCCAACGGGTTCGTGACAGACGTCGACGAGATCGTTGCCGCGTGCACGAACCCGAACGTCACGCGTGCGCTGTTCAGCGCCACGATGCCGGAAACAACCGAGAACCTTGCCAGGTACGAGGGGGAGCGGGTCTGTCGACCGCACGGTTGTGAACGCGCGTGCCAACAGAACCGTGCTTCGTGACCCGGTCAAGGTGGTCGTCGGCGCAAGCGAGAACAGCGCCTGTGACAACATCGAGCAGCGGCTGGTGTTCGCGGGTACCGAACCTGGCAAGCTGATCGCCCTGCGGGACCTGCTGGTGAAGGGCATTCGCACGCCGTTGCTGATCTTCGTGCAGACCAAGTCGCGGGCGCGCCAGCTCGCCCATACGCTCAGGCAGCACCCGCACCCGATCAAGGTCGGGTACATCGAGGCCGACCAGACGCAGGCGCAGCGCGACCAGGTCGTCCGACAGTTCCGGGGCGGGGACCTCAACGCCCTGATCACGACCGAGGTCTTGGCACGCGGCATCGACTTCCTCGGCGTCAACTGTGTCATCAACTACGGTAAGTACTCTACTGCTAGGGCGTTCGCGCGTGCATCGAGCGGTCCTGACGGTGCTGCACAGATTTCCCCCAGACGACCGTCAGTTACATTCATCGCATCGGGCGAACGGGTCGTGCCGGGCGCCGGGGCGAAGCGATCACGTTCTTCACGCACGAGGACGTCGTGTTCCTCCGCAGCATCGCCGGCGTCATGCAGCGGTCCGGGTGCGACGTGCCCGCCTGGATCCTGTCGATGCGGAAGCCGAACCGCAGCCGCGTCAAGGAGCTGAGGACGCGCCCGCCCAAACGCAAACGCATCGGCGCGAACTGACACGCGAATACAACTGTATCACAGCAGTCGCTGGGCGGCGGCGACCGCGACGAACAGGACGAGGACGACGATGGCGACGACCGCCACAGGGTACTTGTACATGTACAGGTCGAGCAGGTGCCGCAGGTAGTGCACGATGACCTTGCCGGTCAGCTTGCTCTCGCCGTGCGTGCGCACCCCGAACCGGATGGGCACCTCGGCGTGCGCCCCGATGCCGCACTTCACGTAGAGCTCCAGGGCGATCTTGAACCCGATCGGGTTGACGCGGCCGGCGCCGCGCCGGAACACGGACGCCGGCAGGCCGAAGAAGCCGGACATCGGGTCGGTCAGCGCGCTGAGCGGACGGGCCAGCAGACGCGCCCCGGACGACACAACCTGACGGTACAGCGGCCAGTCCTTGTCGACCTGATCGTGCAAGCGCGTTTCAGAACCGGTGGCGACGGATCGCGGCGGCGCCCTACTTGGAACGTCCCGCCGGCGTAGCGCGTCCCGATGACAAAGTCGGCGTTCTGCAGCACGCCGATCATGTCGGGCAGGGATTCGGGCGGGTGCTGCAGGTCGGCGTCCATGCAGATCAGCAGGCGGCCGTTGGCGTCGGCGAACCCGCGCAGGACAGCGGACGACAGGCCGCGTTCGTCGGTGCGGACGATGATGCGCACGTTCGGGTACGTGCGTTGCAGGTCGGCCACGGCCTCAGCGGACCCATCCCTCGAGTTGTCATCGACGATGATCAGCTCCGCGTTCGCGTCGCGCCCCAGCGCCGCGAACACGCGCTCGGTCAGCGGGCGCAGGTTGGCGCACTCCTTGTACGTCGGCACGATGATCGACACGTCGCATTCGGACGGTTGCGCGGGCGCCCCCCGAGACGACGAACGCGTCAGACGTTGCGACATTGGCTGATGCGCGCGCGACGGACTTTCACGATCCGGAAGCCGCGTCGCCCGGTGGCGTCGTGAGCCGCCGCCGCCGCCGCCTCCAGCATCATACGGCGCGTATCGCCCGTTCGGTCGAAGGCGGCGTCGGGTAGCGCCGGATACGTACGCACCCGCGGCTCATTGTTTGCAATGTAGTATGCTTCGCACTGTGCAACCATCGGACGAAGTATTCAGGACGCAGGAAGGAATATGTTTACCTCCGTATTGGCGCTGCGGAGTCCGTGACGGAGTCCGTGGGCGCCATCGCACTGACACCGGGTACCGCCATGGCAACGGACGGGTCCGATTACGAAGACCGCCTGCATCTATCCGGCGCATCGTCCGGATCCGACGACGATGCCGACTACGAGTCGTCCCCCGTAGTGGTCGGCGGGCACGCTGGATCAAATGATCGCGCTCTGTGTCGCTAACGGGTCGTTTGCGCAGTCTGGCAGCGACAGCGATGGCGAAGTTGCGGGCGTCCCCTGGCGGACCGCTCCAGGCGAAAACGTTGCCGAACTGTCCGATTCCGAAGACGAGGATGGACCGCTGCGACGCGTCGGAAACGTACCTGAGGAATGGTTCGCGCTGAATGTGTCGACCGGGCGCTGCATCGTTTTCACTTGCGCCTTGTAGGTACAAGGACATGGACCACATCGGGTACAACATCGACGGTGCCCCGATTACACGTTCGGCAGCGAAGGACGCCATCGATTCGTTCCTGGCGTCGCAGACGAAGGAGGGCCGTCGAACGATCTACGACCCGGATAACGACCGGAACGTCGTCCTGTCCAAGGACGACATTGCCATGCTGCGTCGCGTACGCGATGGCGCTTTCGCCGATGCGGCGTTCGACGAGACCGCTGACCACTTCAATGTCGACGTCCCGCGCGAGATCCACCCGTTAGGCAACCCAACGTATCCGAAGAAATCCAGGTTCGCGCCGTCTGCCCACGAGGCGCAGATCGTGCAGAGGCTTGTCGTCGCGCTTCGCAACGGGTGGATCCGACCGCGAGCCGAGGAAGCGGCCAAGAAGGACGCGCCGCCGCCCGTCTACCTTTTGTGGGGCGGCGACCAGCCCGAACACGTCGACACCCGCCATCGGTATATGACTCGTTACTCTCCACCTGCGGTGGTGCTGCCGTTGCTTCTGCTCACTCTGCTGCTGCCAGGCCGCCGCCGTACGTGTCGGCCCCGAAACCGGCTCTGCCCGGCCACGCGTTGTCGTTCAACCCGCCTGCCGAGTACCTGCCCAACGAGGACGAGCTCGCCGCCTGGGAGATGATGGACGAGGAGGACCGCAATGGGAAGGTCCTGCCCCAGCAGTTCCCGTCGTACAGGTCAGGCACACGGGCGCCCTGTGAACAACCATCGTTTCGCTAACGGTAATCGGTAGGGCCATCCCGAGCTACGACGACTTCATCAAGGAGCGGTTCGAGCGATGCCTAGACCTGTATCTGTGCCCGCGTCGTCGTCGTACGAAGCTGAACATCGACCCCGAATCGCTGATCCCGCAGCTGCCCAAACCGAGCACGCTGCGCCCGTTCCCGACGCAGCGCGCGCTGTCGTACCTGGGCCAGCACACGTCGGCCGTCACGTCGCTTTCCGTCTCCGCCTGCGGCCGGTTCCTCGCGTCCGGATCCCTGGACCAGACCGTCGTCGTCTGGGAGATCGACACTGCCCGTGTTGCCCAACGCATCCAGTGCACTGACGAGGTACGTCGTCGCTCGCCTGTGCCTGCTGTCGCATGGCGCTCAGGAATCGGCAGGTGCTACATGTGGCGTTCAACCCGGCCATGGCCACGAAATCGTTGCTGGCGGTCGCTGCCGGCGCCGAGGTTCGCATCCACTGCGCTCTCGACGCCGACGCTGATGACGTGCGCGACCTGCTGTCCTCGGGTGCGTTGTCGCAGTGGACCGTTTGATGGGCGCGTCCGATCTGACATAGTCCTTCAGGCGGGTCAGGCGACAACCAGGTCGCGGTCTGGCAGGCGGACGGCTCGTGCTTGTCGATCCGTTCGTCGTCGAAGGTAAAGTCGGTGTCATGGCATCGCGCGGGCGACTACCTGGTGGCGCGTTCCGATGGCGACCCTACGCTGCTGATCCACCAGCTGTCGACCAAGTCGTCGCAGGCGCCGTTCAAGAAGGCGAAGGCGGACATCCAGGACGTGTGCTTCCATCCGACGCGTCCGTACCTGGTTGTCGCTGAGAAGCGCCGCGCCCGCATCTACGACCTGCAGAAGCAGGCCCTGGTCAAGAAGTTGCAGTGCCCGGCCCGGTGGATCTCGACGGTCGACGTGCACCCGGGCGGCGACCACCTCCTGCTCGGCACGTTCGACAGGTATGGAGCGGGTCCGACGAGCGTAACCGCGCAGCCTTCTAACCATGCATGGGCGCAGGCGTGTGTGCTGGTACGACCTAGACCTGTCGTCGCGGCCGTTCAAGACGCTCAAGTACCATGCGGGCGCCGTCAGGCGTGTCCGGTACCATCGGCGGTACCCGTTGTTTGCGTCGGCGGCCGATGACGGCAAGGTGCACGTGTTCCACGGGCGCGTCTACAACGACCTGATGCAGGACGCGCTGATCGTCCCCGTCAAGGTCCTGCACTGCCACGACGTCCAGGACGGCGTCGGCGTCATGTCCTGCGCCTGGCACCCGAATCAGCCTTGGCTGTTCACGGCGGGTGCTGACGCCGCCATACACATGTATGTCCCATAAACCGTTTCCGCGTCACACGATCCCCAGCAACCATGCTTCGTCCGGCGGAACCTCCGCGTCCCACAACGATGCGCTCAACCGGTGAACGACGTTGCTGGGTAGAGCAGTTGCTCGCCCGTGTTCACCGTGTTCCAAACCCTTGACGTCGTGGGCACTGGCGACCGTGAACCACAGGCCGAACCATCGGAAGCGGAGGCACTAAGGAGGTGCATGCATTGAGGAGGCCCCCGGGGGACAAGTCCCGTGGCCTGCAGCTGCGCGACGGGTCCGGTGCATTCCGGATACGCCCTTCTTCGAGCGTCCCTACCAATGACGATGGCGCATGGCACCCGGGTCCGTCGTCACACACACATATATCGTGGGCGCACGCCTGCCAAACCCCACGCTGAGCAGGTCACGCGCTCAGGAGACCCGTTCGGTCCTGAATGGCTCCGTCAGCGCGTATCAGCCGGCGTCAATCTGTGAGCCGTCGTCGATTCTTTTTTGGCCGTCTGCGCGCGCGTCCGACCGACCGACCGACCTCGTCACGGGCAACCGGACAATCGTCGTGTTCTGCGTCGGGAGAGCTGCGACTGCGGCGGACCGCTGCGGCCTGCGGGGCACTGTTCGCCGATGCGGCCGGAACAGGCGTCGACGCCCGCGTCCGGACGTACTGGCAGCCGGCGGTGGCTGCGACGGCAGACCAACCTGCCGTTGTTCAGCGCCGACCAGGTGCGCGAGTCGCCGTCGCGCACCATTGGCATGACCGAAGAGCAGGAGACGCGCATGCGACTGTACGTCGTCACGTTTCTGGCCGATGTACGACGCCACATCGAATCGTTGCCCCGGCCAGGTCTGCTGACCGGCGTTCAGGTTGCCAAGAATCTTGGCCTGCATCGGGAAGCGCTGGCAACCGCCACGACGCTGCTGCAACGGTTCTACATGGTGTTCCCGTTCAACAACGATTATGACAAGGTCTGTACCCCCGCCAAGCGTCGGCGTGCACCCGACTCGCATATCAATTCGTGGCACAGTACCATGTCATATCGGCATGCATCTGTCTGGCCGGGAAGCTGGAGGAGGAGCGTCTCCATGTGCAGCGGGTCGCCGAGGCGGTCCTGTACCATCGCCACAGGGTCAAGGTCGACCGCCGGTCGCCGGAGTTTGCCTCGTTCCACCAGGCGGTGCTGTCGATGGAGGTCCTTCTGCTGCAGGCGATCCGCTTCAAGCTGTGCGCCTCGCATCCGTACGACTTCCTCGACGAGGTCGCGCGTGCCGTCCTCACCGACAGGGACGACCAGTTCCCGGTCGTCGTCGAGTACGCGGCGCGGTTCGTCCACGACTCGTTCAAGACGACGGCGTGCGTCGTGGACACGAGCGAGAACATCGCGATCGCCTGCGTGCACATGGCGCTGATCTGGACGAACATGGGCCTGGCCGACGACCAGCGCATCGAGTACGCTCGCGACTGGTTCCTCCAGTACAAACGCGACGCCGACGCCCGCGCCATCGAATCCATCTGCGAGCTCGTCCTGCACGCGCTGGAGCACCCCCTGCACGACAAGGCCGCGAAGCGCGACCCGTCGCGGCCGCAGGGCGCCGCCTCCCTGTCGCCCAACCGCTCCGACGCCGCGAAACCCCGCGCCACCTCGCCCTCACGAAGAAAACCATCGCCCGCGCCTTCCCAGTAAATTGCCAATGTTGTTGGGCGTGCCCTGTGCTGCTGGCCGTTGTGTGGGCTTGTAAGGTGTAACGCCTGGCGCAGTCGCGGGCGCGTCTTCCGCGGTGCTGCAGCTCGCCGTCCGTGGAGGACTGCGTCAGTGGTTGCGATGGTGCTGGACGGGGCGACGCGCGCTGCCGTGGCGACGTCGAAGGTGCTGGTGGTCGGCGCCGGCGGCATCGGCTGCGAGCTGCTGAAGAACCTCGTCCTGACGTCGTTCGTCGACATCAGCGTGGTGGGTTTGGGGGTGCGGGCCGCTGTGTATACCCTGCCCGAGGTTCAGCGCGCGCCTTGCGCACAGGTCGACCTGGACACGATCGACATATCGAACCTGAACCGGCAGTTCCTGTTCCGGAAGTGCCATGTCGGGATGTCGAAGGCCGAGGTAGGCCGGGGGTTGGCGCCTCGCCGGTGGCAGACGCCGTCTGATGTCGGCCCAGGTCGCACGCGAATCCGTTCTCAAGTTTAACCCGAGCGCGAACATCACCGCGTACCATGGCAACATCAAGGACGAGCGATTCGGGGCGGCGTTCTTCGGTGCGCGTGCGCGCTGCCGTCGTGTCGTTTGCGTTCCTCTGATCCTGGGCGGTTTCGCAGAACAGTTCGACCTTGTGCTGAATGCGCTGGACAACGTCGCCGCGCGGCGCCACGTGAACCGGCTGTGCCTGGCGCTGGGCATCCCCCTTGTCGAGAGCGGCACCCAGGTGGGCGACGCGCCATTCGCACGCCCCTCGCGCCGCGTTCTGATTGCCGCGCGCTTGCCGCCGCCGCCAGGGTTACAAGGGGCAGACCACCGTGATTCGCAAGGGTCATACGGCCTGTTTCGAATGCGAGAAGATGGTCGGGTCGTTCCGGGATTCCGCCCTGGTGGCCCAACGCGGCCCCTGACCGACGGTTCCCCCCGTTGCAGGAAGCGCCTAAAACGTTCGCCGTCTGCACGATTCGGAACACGCCCGATCAGCCGGTTCACTGTGTCGTGTGGGCAAAGTACGTGCTGGCCATGCTGTTCGGGCCGGCGGACCAGGGCGACAACATCATGATGGAGAAGGCGGACGAAGGCGACGGGCTGGTGCACGCGTCGCTGCTGGCCGGGCCGGTCGACGACGTCCCGGGCAGGATCTTCACACAGTTCTTCAAGGTCGACATTGAGAAGGTTCGTCTGTGGAGGGATTCGGAGCGTCGGCAACCACCCACACACACTGCTGCTTGGTCAGTCCCTGCAAGTCAAGGATCGTTGGGCGACGCGCGCGCCCCCGGTGCCACTCGACCTGGACGACCTGCTGCAGAGCGAGATGCCGACCGAGGTTGCGGGTGCGGCGCGGGACCAAACGGCCCTAACGCCTGCCGAGAACGCCCGGGTCCTCGTCGACTGCCTGGCGAAGATCATGACGGAACGCTCCGATGCGATTGGGTCGTCAACGCGGGCGCCCGTCCCCCGTCTGTGAACGTCCCCACCTGACCTGTCGAATAGGTCGATCGAGTTCGACAAGGACGACGACCTCCTGATGGACTGTGTCAGCGCGCTGGCCAACCTCCGCATGCACGTATTCGGAATACCAACGTGCAGCCGGTTCGAAGTCAAGGGAATCGCGGGTCGCCCACATGTGCTCCATGGTTGCTGGGCCAGCGTTCTCAAACCTTTGTTGACAGGCAATATCGTACATGCAATTGCGACCACGAACGCGATCGCTGCGGGTACGTGAGAGGCGGGCGCGTGGGTGCACAGGGATCTTCCGCATCTGACCGTGTCGTGCTCTTCAGGCCTGATTGTCATTGAAGCCATCAAGGTCGCCGGCGAGTCGTCCCTGGCGGTTCACTATTGGCTGACGACTCCGAGCGCAGGTCGTAACGAAACAGTTCGACAAGTGCAGGACCGTTTGGATCAAGCGCGAGGGTCCCAAGATTCTCGTGCCGCAGGTACGAGACCGGCCGTTGTGCTGTGGCGCGCGTCTCACCAGCCGTCGCAGATGCTTGATCGCCCGCGCCCGTCGTGCTTCGTCTGCAGTAAGAGCAAGCTGGTCGTCTCGGTGGACACGACGACGTTCCGCTTGCGCGACTTCTTCGCAGGCGTCCTGCGCGCCCACCTGGGCATGAACACGCCGTCGATCGACGTTTTCAACCGGGAGTACGCCGGTGTGTCGTTTGGCACGGCTCGCCTCTGATATCGTGCGTCGCCAGCAACTACGTCGGCAGCGAGGACGATCACGAGGACAACCAGGCGTACCTGGACCGCGTCCTGAGCGACCCTGGCGTTCGTATCGGGGACGGCGCCATCCTCTCCGTCGACGACCTATCGCAGAAGTTCCAGGTCGACCTTCTCGTCAGGCACCGGTGAGCGCGTCGCCGGTTGTGCCGATCTGCGACGGTACCTCCTCAAACGTATCGCAGGGCGACGGGCGACGACAACGAGTCCAGCGGTGGACCTGCGTTCGAGGTGGTCGGCGATCTGGATCCCACACCGAGAGACGTCATCGGCGGTGACGACGACGCCGCCGCCGCCAGCCTGTCCGGCAAGAAGCGGCCACGGCCGCCCGCTGACGACGGCGACGACGTTGTCGTCATCGTCGACTGATTCGAGTACGGCGGGCGCCGCCTCGATCAATGAGATACGCGTGTAGATTCCCCTGTGCAGGATCGTCGCGTGCTGTGCCGCGTACCGTCGTAGAGCATGGCCGGCGACGGCGTCGACACGCTCGCGCTGTGGCACATCGCCCAGCCGGGCTACGCCGAGTTCACCAGGCGGCTTCAGGCCCGCCTGACGACGCGTCGTCGACGTCGAACGCTGCGCGAGTGGTTCCAGCATGCGCGATCGCCCGTCGTCGCAGCAGGCGACGACGCCAACAACGCTGGCGGCCACGACAACCGCAACGTCGTCGTCGATGGCGACACGATCGGCGCCTGTCCGGTCGGTCGTTCGCCGGCCGCGATCGCGTACCGCGCCCCGTTCGTCCAGCGCCTCGGCGGCCTGTCCGATTGCCCGAAGCACCTGCTGACGCCGCTGGCCACGTTCGGCGACCTGCGCCACAGCCCCCACCACGAACGTCGGCTATCGCAGCGTCGCGATACGTTTGGTTGCTGAGGCGCCCGCCGGTTTCGCGCAGGCATTGTCTCGGCGGGCGCCCCGGCCGAATCCGTCGTGTTCGTCGTCACGGGCGTCGTCGAGTTGACGTGCCGCGACGCGGTACGCGCGCGTACGACGACGAACGACGCCGTCCCTGAACGACGCCGCGCGTGCAGGACTGGGGCAGCCGGCACGTGGCGTTCGTCGGGCCCGGCGAAACCTGCACCGAGTCCACCGTCCTGTACCTGGCCGACAAGCGATCGTCGTCGTCGTCGTCGTCGCGGACGGGTACCGCGTTGCTGCGCGGGTGGTCGCCACCGAACCGGGGCACTGATTCCGCCCGCGCGATCGCAGCGACGACGACGCCGCCCGTCCACGCGCACACGGCGACGACCTTGACGCCCTGCCTGCTGCTGACCGTCGCCCGCGACGACTTCCACGCCTGTACGCGGCGTCGTGCGTCGTTACCCGGGACTAACGCGCGCTCGCGCAGGCTTCCGCGGCGACGTTGCTGAACGCCTCCGCCGACACATTGTCACGAAACGACGGTGGAGAGGGCGTGGGCCCGCGCCGACGACCGCGCGCCGTCCAGGGCGTCGTCGTCGGCGGCAGCCGCCCGGCGACGACGACGATGCGCCGCGAACGGCGCGGGCGGACGATGCCGCGTTCGCGTTCCTGTCGCCGGGACGCGTCGTGCAGGCGCCGTTGTCGTCGTCGCCGCCTGACGACGACGACGACAGGCGGGCGGTGCCGGGCGGGCGTCGATCTGGTCGGGCGGAGGCGCTGTCCCGGCGGCCGACGAGCGAGGTGGCGGCGGCCGACGACCCTGCGCCGATCCCGAACGTGCTCGTCGCCGGGTGGGGGGCGCTGTCGACCCCGCGCGCCGCCGTCGACAGCGACGACGATGACGACGGCCCGACGACGACGACGACCACCAGCCACGATTTCCGGCTCCTGAAGTCGGCGGGGATGTTCGTCCGGATCTAGCGCGGTTAACAACGACGAACGAGCGCACGATGGCCGTCGCCCTACAACGATCGTCGCTGACGCGGTGTGTAATCAGTGGCGAGGGGCGATGGGCCACGACGCCCCCACGTGGGCCAGCGCGTGCTCCATGGTCGCCTGGAGAGCGTCGTCGACTGCCACGACGGCGTCGTCGTAGTCGTCACTGTTGTCCCTGCTGCCCTTGTTGCGCCGGTGGGCGACGTCGACGGGCGCCGCCTTGCGGGCGAGGCTGGCCTCGGCGGCGACGAGCGGGTCGTCGCCGCCGGACGACACCGGGCCGACCGCAATGGCGATCGTCCTGGAGCTCTGGTTCGCCGGGTACGACGGCAGGAGGCTGGTGAGCGGGCGGCCGCTGCCGGTCGGCTTGTGCACAGAGATCTGTGCGTCGCCGCCCTGGTGGTGCCCGACCCGTCGTCCGGGGGCGCGGTCGGCGCTGCCCGACCCGGCCGCGCTGGCCTGGGCCGCGATCGACACGGTCCTGGAGCAGAACGCGACGACGAGCAGTACGCAGGCGAGGTCGCCGGCCAGGAACAGGGCGTAGAACAGGACGAACCCGGCCAGGTAGATCGTCGGCGACACGATCGACAGCAGCCACAGGGCGCTCTGCAGGCAGAGGGCCGCCGAGAACAGGGTGCAGACGGTGAAGACGAACCGGCCCACCTTCCGGTAGGACGCCGCCTGCCCCCGCTGGTGCTCGACGATCGTGGCGGCCGCCTCCACCAGCATCTTCAGCATGGCCCGGCTGTAGTACAGGAAGTGGACGCCGCACAGCAGGCAGACGACGGCGACCAGGGCCGACGCCGCGTCGAACAGGAACGTGGGCAACGGGACCACGCCGACGAATGCGACGTCGATGTCGTCGGCGGCGAAGACGACGCCGCAGACGACCAGGGCGGGGACGGCCAGCGAGATGACCGCGTTGCCGATGAAGTAGGGCCTGGCGATGCCGCTCAGGACGTTCTGCGGCACGCTCGTCGACATCTTCTTGATGCGGTCGCCGATCGACCAGATCATCAGGATGAAGTAGGTCAGCAGGAAGAATTCGCACATGGACGGCAGGACCGACAGGACGGCGAGCGTCACGATGGGCGTGTCCAGCGACAGGTTGAAGGCGCTGATAGCCGAGCGGGCGGCGCAGGCGACGATGGACAGCGACAGCAGGACGTAGACGGATCGACGAGCGTGCACCTTGGTGATGTGTCGTCGGGCGCGGGTCACCAGCACCAGGGCGATGCAGGCCGTGCAGATGTACAGGACCAGGAACACGCGGTGGATGGCGTTCGCGTTGCTGATCACGTCCGCCAAGGCCTGCTGGTCGACGAATCGACCGGGGCGGCCGCCACACCCAGGCCCGCGTTGCGCCTCCTCCAGGTACATAACCAGGGCGAAGTCGGTCAGGTGCGTGCACGAGCACGTCACCGTTGCCGTCGCATTGCTGTCGCCCGACGACGTCGGCATGATGGACGTCGTGCACCCGGCCGCGGTCCAGTTCTGCCCAGCGCTGTCGAACGTGACGCAGACCGGAGGCGATAGGGACGTCGACGGGCAGGACGACAACGAGGCAAGTCCTGCGGCCGCTCCTGCTGCGGGCGTTAACGACACGTTGATGGGCGAACCCGGCGACAGGCTGCGAACGACGATGGGCTCTGGCGACGACGTTGCTGCTTCTGCTGCTGCTGCTGCCGGCGACCTGATCCTGAACGTGCGGACGGTGGTGACGGGCGATGCCCCGTTCACCAGACGGGCCGACGTGTGTGGGTTGTCCGCCCAGATGGTCATCTGCACGCCAACGTCGCCGCTGACGTTCATGGCCGACCAGAAATCGGGCGGCAGGACGACCGACGCCTGTTGGGCTCCCGTCCCCGCACACGTGCCGTTGGCGTGGGCCAGGCCGTCCAGGGACCAGGCGTGCGATCGGAAGTTCGCCGTCGATATCGTCGATGCGGGTCGGCACGGTTGCGTCGTGGCGACCTGCGCCGAGGCGATCAGGTCGACGACGGCGTGCTGGACCGCCGACGTTGCCGACGACGTCGTGTTGGTCAGACGCGCGGCGGTCATGGCCGATGACACCGACTGGGCCACCGCGGTCAACCCCTGCAACGACAGCGATGTCGTGCTCGACAGGGATTGCTGGACGAGCGTGCCGGCGAACGCCATGACCTGCTGGGTGGCGTTGACCGACAGCTGCTCAGGCTGGGCGGTCAGCGTCCCCAGCAGAACAGCGGCACTGTCAGCGTTGACGTTGCTGGCATTGGAACAGGCCGTCACCAGCGTGGAGATGAGGGCAGATCGGGCGGCCACAACCGCCGACGACTGGTTCGCGGACGTGGAATAGTTGGCGACGGCGTTCAGGGCCAGCGTGGCCAATTGCAACCGGTTCATGACGACCTGTGGTGGTCCGACAACGGTCGTCGCTGACGAGAGGACGCTGTCGAGCACTTGCTGTGTCGAGGCGCGATGCACAACGATGTCAGTCCAGACGGGAGCGGAGCGGACGCGGGACCCGGGTGCAATGGCGCAAACGAGAACGCGGACGGGGTCGCCCGAGGGCAACGTCGTGAGGGCCGATGTGGACCTTGGTGCGGCCGTCCCGATGCTGAACTCGCTGGTCCCAGATGCGCCCCCGACGACGACGTACGAGAAGACGAATTCTAACGGGGCGGCGGCGGCCTGCCATCCCCGGGTGCTGATGTTGAACACGGTCGACAATTCGACGGGCGGGCCTCCCGCCCAGGTGACGTTGACGACGCCGCCGGTGGGTCGCGGCGGAATCACGATCATGGCCGAGGCGCTGGATGTTGACGTTGCCAGGCGCGCTGTGATCGTGAACCGGTACGACGTGGCGTACTGCAGGGCGTTCGGTGCCAGAACGAGCGACAACGTGTCCGTCGGCGACGTCAGGACGTTCCCGGATGCGGGCGACAGGTCCAGCGCATCGCACGTCCACGACGTTCTCAGCGATTGTCGGTCGGTGCCGGACGCAATCGTGGCGTACAGGGCCAGCGACGTGGACGGATCCACGACGGTCGGTGCTTGAAGGCGAACCCAGAAAGACGAGGCTCCTGGCGAGGACTGTGGCCTGGACGTTTGTCGTCTTGTTTTAGTCTGGACGTGCGACGAGAACGGTCCGCGTGGCCGGGTGGTCGTGGGGCGTCTTGTGGTGGTCGTCCGGGCCGTGCACAGGCCGTCGACGCAGACCGGGTAGGCCGACGGGCAGGTGCTCATCGTGCAGGACGAATTCGTCACCGACGGCGTGTACGGGTGCGCGTTCGAGGTCCAACCGTTGAACCTGGACCGGGGGGTTGTCAGCGCCGCATGCCCTCCCGACCTGCTGGGGCCCGTCTTACGCGCACACGTAGATGTTCGACTGCCCGCCGCATGCGGTCGACGTCTGCTCGCCGCACCCGACGGCCGTCGCCGCATCGTTGACCAGGGTGGTCCAGTCGTTGAAGCACGGGGTCTTTGGGCACGAGCACGTCAACGTCGAGCCCGTCTGCGTGCACGGCCACTGCGACTTCTGTGCCCCACCCGCGTGCGGGTACCTTGCTCAGAGCCCCGACCTGGCGCGCGCATCGGCCGATCACGTACCCCAGCGATGAAGTTGCCGGCAATGACGTCGAGGATGCCCTGCGACCCGTACGACGGCAGCTCGGCGTCGGCGATCCAGGTGACACAGTTGGCGCAGGTGGGGCCGGTGCCGCTAAAGGCGCCCGAGCACTGTGTGGCAGCGTAGCTGGCCGCCGCCGACGCCAGTGTCGCGTTCCATTGCAACTTGACCATCTTCGCCGCCGTCGGGACCACGTTGGCACGCGCGCTGTTCATCAGGTCCAGGATCTGCTGGACGGTGACGCCGGCGATGAACGCGTCCAACCGGGCCGCCAGCAACGTCGCCACCGCCAGCAGCACCCATGCCGACCGCATAGCGCACGTCCTGGCAGGTCGTCGCCAATCTACGTATGCCCCGATCGGCACCCGGCAACCACTCGCGGGTATGCCAGTGCAGCCGACGACCGTACTAAGCGGGTATATGCACGATCAGGGGGCCCTGAGCGTCAGCAGGTCGCCTTGCGGCGCCTCGACCGCAGAAAGATCCGCGCCATCCCCTGATGCCTCGCGCCCGCCCAGGGCACTGCGGTGCGCGACGACACGTCGTCCTGACTAAAGCATAGATTGGGAGACTGTCGACCAGTTCTGGCGGTACTGCAGCATCGCCACGGAAACCATCGAACATCAACTAGTTCACTGCACAGTACTGCGGCACAACTCAACCAACTTCAGATGTCGTTGCGTTTCCTGCCGACAGCACCGGCGATGACCTGCATGGTAGGCGCGCGCTGCAGCGGCTTCGCCATCTCAAACGCGGTGCCGAACCACCCCCAAGCGCCGATGTGGTCGACACCCCTGTGTCCCCGAATCTCCTGTCCCGGCATTCTGGGCGCGGCTGTCGTAACTGTTCCGGACGGCGCAGTTTGCGGAGTTCCCGCGGATTGCGCGCGCGGAGTCCGCACCCAGGCCCGGCCCTGGCCCTGGAAACTGCGGCCCGGTGCGGCCGGGCGCCGGACTCATTCTGCAAAGCTGCTGCTGGTGCACCCACGAGCGACTTCGACAATATGGCCCCGCTTTGGAAATCATGCGCGTTGCTCTTCGCGTTCCTAGCCGGACGCCGCGCTCTCGGCGCCGGTGACGACGACGTCGACGGCGACGCAGTCGAGACTTACTTTAACATGGATGCGTACCAAGAGGCTTATCGATTATATGATATGACGTCGAACAAGGTGCCCTTACCGCACCCACGCTCCGGACATGGTCGCAAATGACATCTTACAGGGATTGAGCGACATCGGCAACCTGCGCGATGCTGGCGACGTCGATGTGGCGACGTCAACGGCCGGGTCGAGCAGAGGAGATCGCAGTCAGGGGGTCGTTGACGAGCAGGAAGCAGCTTTCATTGGGACCTCTAACGGCGAAGGCAGTGTACTTGACGTCCTCGACGTTGATGAGTTACTAGCCTTGCTGTCGAACGACGACATGCACAGCCCGCCAACCGCGGGCGACGGGCCGACGCACAGCTGGGTAATGGATTACAACCACAACTCGTTTAACAGAGTCGACGGAACGTGGGTACCTGATCCAACGCCGCACGCCATCGATCACCAGTTCAGCGGCACGTCAACCTGGTCATCAGCGGACAACCTCCGCTACATGTTCTAGGCAGACGTGGTTATCGGACGGTCAACGGCAGCTCATGTCGTGGTCTAACGTTGATGCTGGGGCGACAACATCCAGCTCGGCCCCGACGGACGTCACCAAAGTCCAGTGTGAGCATTGCGCCAAGACGCTATTGAAGAGAAGCTTACCGCGGCACCAGAAGCACAGTTGCCCGGCACTCGACGTGCGGACGTTGTCGTATTGCCCAAATTGCCCAAATCACCCCGGGTTCAAACACGTCAACTCCCTGCGCGTACACCTGAATACCTGCTGCCCTAACAAAGTCCTTTGACCTCCGCTTTAATGAAGGCACCGGAATTGGAACTCGTCACCGGCTGGCTGGTGGTGTGTCGCTGGATGGTCTTATCGAACGGCATGGCTCACGCGGAACGTCACTTCGCTGCTGAGCGCGCCCATGTTCGGCAGGGGCCACAAAAGCATGGGTATCGCTGGGAACGTCGATCACTGGGCGCGCAGACGCTGACACGTAACGTCGACATCGCCAGACTGGATCTGTCTGCACGCAGGTGACAGGCAGGTGAGCAGCATACCGACAGGCGCAGGACGCGCGTCATCTTGTGGTCAAAGGACGACCGCGCGACTGACACACCCTTCGACAGACGCCGGTTCATGCCCCGGCCGAGCACCGGCTCGTTGCCAGTCGACCGCAAGGGGCGTTTACTTCGCCGATGGCGGACGTCTGGGCCCCCTCATCAACGGCGATACCGTTGATAAGATGGTCCACCCACCTTCGAGCAATTCCACGACTTCGAACAAGGCAGACCGGAGCTGACTGACGTCATCGCGAATGCACAGCTGTCGTGGGACCTGGCCGGGAGCCTTCGCGAACGACACGTTGCGCGCCTTCGACGGCGACCGGCAGGCGTTGGCGCTTGGGGCGGATGGCGCTGGCGTCGGAACTCATTGCAACTGAGCGGTTGCGGACCCGTTCGGCGGGGCAACGATAACGACGAGCGTCGAACACTTCGCCGACAGGTTCCGATAGGTAGCTAGAAGTCGGGACGCTTTCGTCATCGGGCGAATATTGGCGGCTCTCAACGAGACGACAAGCCTACCGCCGATCGATTCCAGCAGGCCATGCAGTAAGCGTACCCCTAACGGGTAAGGCATTCGGCGATTCACGCTAAGCCATATGGTGCACACGTTTAGTATGGATCGTCGGTACGCCCAAGTGAATATCCACGTTGCCGCCCGGCGCCGATCAAAGCTAATCTCAGATCGGCGGGCGACGCGCGCGTGACCTGCAGAGCACACTATGCGGTCGGCATGGGTGCTGCTGGCGGCGGCGACGTTGCTGACGGCCGGCATGGACGCGTTCATCGCCGGGGTCACGATCCAGCAGATCCTGGACCTGATGAACAGCGCGCGTGCCAACGTGGTGCCGACGGCGTCCCAGATGGTCAAGTTGCAATGGGACGCGTCGCTGGCGTCGGCGGCGGCCAGCTACGCTGCCACACAGTGCTCGGGCGCCTTTAGCGGCGCCGGCCCCACCTGCACCAACTGTGTCACCTGGATCGCCGACGCCGAGCTGCCGTCGTACGGGTCGCAGGGCATCCTCGACATCATTGCCGGCAACTTCATCGCTGGGGTACGTGATCGGCCCGGTCGTGTCGCCCCAGCCGTGGTGCCCGTAATGACGATGGGGGGCGCCCCTGCGGCGTAGAAATCGATGTGGCCGTGCACACAGTCGGGCTCGACGCTGACATGTTCCTGCTCTGGCGGCGGCTGCTACGACGACTGGAACAACCTGGTCAACGATGCGGCGACGGCCGTCGGGTGCGGCGAGCAGACGTCGACCGCATGCGGCAAACCGAACAACATCTACGTGTGCGTGTACGTGCCCCGCTCCCCCTGCCTCGTCTGATGATTTGCTGTCGGCGTGCTGACTGTTCTGCTGGCAGGTTCAACGGGTGGACGTCGGACGCGCATCCGTACACGGCGTCGGTGACGAATTCATCGTGCACGAAGGGAACCTGCCCGTCGGCCTACCCGGTCTGCGCCGGAAACCTGTGCACGGCCAGGACGACCACGAAACGCCCCACGACGAGGCGCCGCACGACAAGGCGCCCGACAACCAAACGCCCGACAACAAGACGCCCGACGACACGCCGACCAACAACAAGGCGCCCGACGACGCGGCGGCCCAGTACAGACGCCCAACGACCCGTCGCCCTACGACCCGTCGCCCTACGACCCGTCGCCCTACAACCCGTCGCCCTACGACACGACGGCCTACGACACGTCGCCCCACGACACGACGGCCTACGACACGTCGCCCTACGACCCGTCGCCCTACGACACGTCGCCCTACGACACGACGGCCTACGACACGTCGCCCCACGACCCGTCGCCCTACGACACGACGCCCTACGACACGACGGCCTACGACCCGTCGCCCTACGACCCGTCGCCCTACGACACGACGGCCTACGACCCGTCGCCCTACGACCCGTCGCCCTACGACACGACGGCCTACGACACGTCGCCCCACGACCCATCGCCCTACGACACGTCGCCCTACGACACGACGGCCTACGACACGACGGCCTACGACCCGTCGCCCTACGACCCGTCTCCCGTCGACCCGCCGCCCTACGACACGTCACCCGACGACACGACGCCCAACAACAAGGCGACCCACGACACGACACCCTACGACGCGACGTCCAACGACGCGACGCCCCACGACTCGACGTCCAGCGACGCGACGCCCCACTACAAGACGCCCTACGACGGGACGTCCCACAACACGTCGCCCTACGACACATCGCCCAACGACCCGTCGCCCTACAACCCGTCGCCCTACAACCCGTCGCCCTACGACCCGTCGCCCTTCGACCCGTCGCCCTACGACACGTCGCCCCACGACACGACGGCCTACGACCCGTCGCCCTACGACCCGTCGCCCTTCGACCCGTCGCCCTACGACCCGACGCCCGACGACACGACGCCCAACAACAAGGCGACCCACGACGCGGCACCCTACGACGCGACGTCCAACGACGCGACGCCCCACGACTCGACGTCCAACGACACGACGCCCCACTACAAGACGCCCTACGACGGGACGTCCCACAACACGTCGCCCTACGACACATCGCCCAACGACCCGTCGCCCTACAACCCGTCGCCCTACAACCCGTCGCCCTACGACCCGTCGCCCGACGACACGACGCCCAACAACAAGGCGACCCACGACGCGGCACCCTACGACGCGACGTCCAACGACGCGACGCCCCACGACTCGACGTCCAACGACACGACGCCCCACTACAAGACGCCCTACGACGGGACGTCCCACAACACGTCGCCCTACGACACATCGCCCAACGACCCGTCGCCCTACAACCCGTCGCCCTACAACCCGTCGCCCTACGACCCGTCGCCCGACGACACGACGCCCAACAACAAGGCGACCCACGACGCGGCACCCACGACGACGCGACGTCCAACGACGCGACGCCCCACGACTCGACGTCCAACGACACGACGCCCCACTACAAGACGCCCTACGACGGGACGTCCCACAACACGTCGCCCTACGACACATCGCCCAACGACCCGTCGCCCTACAACCCGTCGCCCTACAACCCGTCGCCCTACGACCCGTCGCCCTTCGACCCGTCGCCCTACGACACGACGCCCAACAACAAGGCGACCCACGACGCGGCACCCTACGACGCGACGTCCAACGACGCGACGTCCAACGACGCGACGTCCAACGACGCGACGTCCAACGACGCGACGTCCAACGACGCGACGTCCAACGACGCGACGTCCAACGACGCGACGTCCAACGACGCGACGTTCCACCACAAGACGCCCGACGGGACGCCGTACAACACGTCGGCCCACTACAAGGCGCCCCACGACACGACGCCCTACCACCAGACGGCCCACTACAAGACGTCCAACGACTAACCGTCCAACCACACGACGCCCCACAACTGGCCGACCAACTACAGGGCGCCGAACCACAAGGCGCCCTACGTCACGACGCCCCACCACTCGACATCTTACTACCAGACGTCCCACCACCAGAAGCCGTACAACACGGCGCCCGAGCACAAGACGCCCCACGACACGACACCCAACCACTAAGCGCCCCACGACAAGGCGCCCAACCACCAGGAGACCAACGACAAAGCGTCCGACGTCTCGACACCTAACTACAAGACGTCCATCCACTAAGCGCCGCACGACAGGGCGCTCAACCACAAGACGGCCCACAACACGACGGCGCACAACAAGACGCCCAACCAGTAACCGTCCAACGACACGACGTCCAACGACACGCCGGCCAACCACAAGGCGCCCGACGACTCGAAGGCCAACCACAAGACGCCGCACAACGCGACGCCCTACGTCGCAGCACCCTACTACAAGACGCCCAACTACTAATCGTCCAACGGCACGGCGGCTAACCACCAGACGCCCAACAACACGCCGGCCGACCACAAGACGGCTCACCACAAGACGTCCAACTACCAGGCACCCTACGACACGCCGCCTAACCACGAGACGCCCTGCTACAAGACCCACGACCACTAAGCGCCGCACGACACGTCGCCCCACATCACGCCGCCCCACGACTCGTTCGCCTACTACAAGACGTCCGACGACTAAGCGGCGCTCAACGACATCGCGCCCCGCCACAAGACGCCGATCGACGGTACGCTCAACGACAAGGCGGCCATCGACCAGGCACCCAACGACGCTGCGGCCGGCTGGTACGAGACGACCGTCGACAAGAAGCCAATCGACAAGGCACCCGACAACCAGACGACCTACCACACGGCGACAGACCACAAGACACCCGTCCCGACGTCCGACCACACTCCACCCAACCTCCAGGCAGCCTACGATAAGGCGCTCAGCCAGCAGGCGCCAGACCACTAATCGTCCAACCAGCAGGCGTCGAACCAGCAGGCGTCCATTGACAGCACGGCCAACCACAAGGCTACCGGCCACGAGACGCCCGACCACTCGACGTCATACGTCGAGGCGCCCAACCTTGAGACGATCCGCCACAGCCCGCCCAACAAGGCACTCTACAACAGGACGACCAGGCACGAGAAGACCAACCAGTGAGCGTGCAACAACAAAGTACACGACCACAGGACGACGTCGGCGAACAACTAGTCGAAGGACGTCAACCAGCCGCAAGGCAATGGTGCATTCGACGTCAACAAGGCAGGCCACAGCGAAACATCGATCTACGAGGTCATTCACGAGACGTCCGTCGACGAGGCAACTCACGATGCTCTCCAAACGACACCGGACGTCGAGTAAGGCACCACGACGACCAACATCGAGGCAGCAGGGTACGAGCCAGCCTGGAACCGGACGGGGGACGACAAGACGTCCTTCTACAGGCAAACGTACACGACGGCACTCGACCAGACACTCGACACGGAGGTTCCCGACCACGAAGAATCCGACTTCAACGGGGCGGCCGTCGAACACCCCAAGTACACGTTCGAGGAATCCCACATCCCGACGTCCTTCGACGCAGCGACCTGCAGCGAGGCACCCATCGCAGGTGACGTCCCGTACGCCGCCTGAGGTCCTTCATCCGACGACATCCAGAGCACAAAGCGCGACACAAGCCACGTCGTTCTGGGTTCGCCTTCAAGCACCGACCGTGCTGGATCCGTCCACGTCGCTGGCCCTGTACGCTACGATTGCGCCCGGAACCGACCGTCGACTGCTGACCACGTCGTGGACGTGCGATACGCTGGACCTGTCGCCCGCATCCGGGAACGTCCTGACGTCGCCGACGGACACGTTGTCGCTCGTCCTGGCACCGAACGCCCTGCAGTACGCCACGTCGTACCGGTTCACGATCGCAGCGCGCCTGGCAACGACGACAACCAGCGCCTCGGCCACGATCACGATTCCGCCGCGACCCACCGGCGGCGTCGTCAACGTCACCTGGGCGGGAGGCCGGCCCGTCGAATTGTCGACCGTCTTCAACATCAGCACCCGGGGATGGCAGGCCGCCGGCGCCCCTCTGGAATTCGTCTTCTCGTACGTGGTCGTCGGGCGCGCATCTGGGACCAGCGAGTACAGCATCGGGTCGGCCGCACCGACGTCCACGTCGGCCCTCACGACGTTGCCCTCGGGCGACCCCGTCCGCGTTCTCGTTCGCGCCATTGCACCCGGGTCCCGCGTCCGATCCGCTCCCGTCTGGACTGACATCGTTGTGCAGCGCGCCTCGACACAGCAAGTGCTCGACAGTGTCCTCTCGTCAGCAGCGACCGTTGTCGGTCCACCACAGGTCGTCATGAACCAGTTGCAATCGGCCACGCTGGCCCTGAACGCCGTCTCCAACTATTCCACGTCGGCGAACACGTCGTCGGCCGTTGTGGCCGCCCGATCTGCCCTCATCTCCACGTTGGTGACGGCCTGCTCCAATGCCAGCAACGTCAACGCTGACAGTGCCGCTGTTCTGCTGGGGACGCTGACCGCCCAGCCTGAGCAGCTGTCGGTCAACGCCACCCAGCAGGTCATGGCGTTCGCCGGCACGCTCGTCCAGCAATCCCTGTCGAGCACGACATCGCTGTCGTTGCAGGGGTTGACCGCGGTGGCCCAGTCGGTGTCATCGGCCATGACCGCCGCGCGTCTGACCAACGCGACGTCGTCGGCAACGTCGGCGGTCCAGCACGCCGTCGTCGACCTGATCGCCTCGGCGCAGGTCGCCACGACGCAGCCGTGCCGGCCTGCATTGACGATATCGACGGCGAACTTCCAATCGCACGCCTGGTCCCTGGACGGCCTGGCCCACGCCAACGGCACCTGTGCGGCGACAGGAGCCCAAGAGTCGTCGGTCGTCCTGCCGCCCGATTTCTGGTCGGCCATGAACGTCAGCGGGGACGTTGGCGTGCAGATGACCGTCTGGGTGGACAACCCACACACGACCCGTCTGGTGAACGGGGCATCGCCCGTCACCACCGTCCGCACGTTCAGGATCGCATCGTCCCCTGGGTCTACAACGTCATCGGCGGCAGCACCGCCCGAGCCCATCGTCGTCCGCAGCCTGTCGTCGAGTTCGCCCATCAATGTGACGTTGGCGCCCACGACTAAGGGGGGCGGCATACGGGCGGATTCGTCATGTGACGCGACGAGCCGCCCGGTCTGTGTCACGTTCGACGGCGCCCTTCAGAACTGGACCACGGCCGGGTGCACGACGATTACGATGCCGTCGACCAATGTGCTCACGTCTTCGGTGACGTGTTCGTGCACGCACCTGACCGACTTTGCCCTGGTTATGTACCTGGAGGAGGCGCAACGTGGGCCTGGGTGTGGCGGCACCGGCCGATTCGTCGACCAGAAGGCGCTGGCGGACGTGATCAACAACGCGAACGCCATCCACCGCGTGTTCCTGGGCCTGTACATCTGCACGGCGCTCATCGCCCTGGTGTTGGTCTCGCGCGCCCGACGACACGTCACGAAGGTGCACGCTCGTCGATCCGTCTACGTCCTGCTGTCGCTGTCCATCGTCGTTTGCGCCGCCCGTTCAGCCATCAGCGCCTTCAACCTGTCGCTCGACACGTCCATCGTGACGCTCGCCGTCCTGTCGGTCCTGCCGTCCATGTGCGAGTTCTTCCTGCTGACCTACTTCATCCTGATGATCTGGTCGATCGGCGACCGCATCAAGAAGATGTCGACGAGCGTGCCGCAGAACGTCCTGAGCGGCATCGCCAGGCCCTACTTCATCGGCAATGCGGTCATCTCGCTGGCCGTCCCCGCCCTGGTCATTGGTGGTGTCATCTTCGGCACCAAGGACCCCAGCGCCGCTCTGTTCGGGCCGGTCCCGATGTACGCGTTCCTGTTCGACGCGGCTTCCGCCCTGGTTGCCTCTGTCTGCCTGTTGTGCAGCACCTACTTCCTGTACTACAGCCGGGCCATGCTGAAGACGTTGGTGGAGGCGGCCGCCACCATCGGCAAGCAACTGGAAGGGCAGGCGGCGTCGTACAGGAGGGTGGGCCGATTCGTCTTCACCGTATGTTCCCTGTTCTCGGCGGCCCTCTGCCTGGAAAGCGCTCTGTGGCTGCTGTCGATCGTCGCTCCTCGGTTGTACCTATCTGGGTTCGTCGTGTTCTACTCCACGTTCCTTGCTGGGGACCTGGTGTGCATCGCCCTGGTCGTCGCGTTCTGCTACAGGACGGTGTCGACTGCGGCCCGCAGCAGCGCCTCTAGCTCTGCCAGTGCCGACAGAACGCAGGGGAAGCGACAGCGGCATCACAATGCGGAAGTGTCGGTGCAGAACGCGTCTGCGATCGGCCAGCAGCTGTCGAGCCTGGCACCATCGCATCGCCGGAATCACAGTTCCGGTTCCGTCGCCATCTCGTTCGGGGCAGCGTCGACGTCGTCGGGGGAGTTTCTGCCTGTTGCTGCCCAGTACAAGGTTCCCAAGGACGTCGCGATGCAGAACGCAATTGGCGTCGACCGCAACCAAGCGGCGCCCGTCCCGTTCGCTCGAAACCGGGCGAAACTCGATGCCGAGGCGGCAATGGACATTCTGGAATCGACAATGGAAAACGCGCTGTCCCATGTTCGAGGGCCGGCCAAGGACGCGCCACCCGTCGCTCCTCATTACTGAATGAAACCCCGCGCCATCGCGCGTCACGACATCAGAACATGGTCGCATCATATATCAAACACAATATAACGACGTGACAATTGCATCACGAGCGAACGCCATGTAGAAGGCTATAAACTCGCGATGTCTAGAAGTTAGTCGCCAATCTGTAGATTGTTGGCGATATCGGTCCGAATGCGCTACGAATACCACATTCATATCCGGCCGGTCGTGTTGTACCGGGCAGCGGACGCGACGCCATCAGTCGTAATGTCGGCCGATTGTGGATTACTTGTGAACGCGACCGCTCGTCAGCGAGCGTGCCCGTCCCAAGTCGGAGCGCTCGCTGTACGTACGCTGACGAATCAAGTGGTCGTGCACTGATCGCAACGTGCAGACCATGGTTCGGTGGCGTTTCCTGGTATGTCGAAATGACGATCATAGACATCGGAAACCTTTGAAACGCGCTGCTGACCATCTCGTGGCGCACCTGGTGTGGGACTGTCAGAGTCCTGGAGAGAGTACATATCGACATACGTGGTCATTGGCCGGTCGACATGACGCAGAGACGCCGCAGCAACAACCTGACATCTGCCTGGAAGCCAACCATGACCAGGTCTTGCCCCGGTTCCTTGCATACCTCGGCGATGGAGTGACGGCTTCAAGGTCACCGGAGCCGCGGTATACCGCGGCTCCGGTGACTATTCGCCGACAGACCGGATCGGTGATGCGGCTCTGCCCGACCAGCGCGTTCGCGATCAACCATTGACTCAGAATGAGCTTGAAAAGATTCTCGCTGACCTGCGCAAGCTCAAGAAGGCCCGGTGCAAGTACGGCAAGCGGTGCCTGCCGCGTAAACACGAACATGAGTGAGTGGTGATGTTTGCAGCGAAGACCAACCCGACGCCTCAGGAGATGAACATTTGCAAGTCGTTGTTGACTCGTTGGTCTTTTCAGCTGCGGCGGACACTGACAGAGGCCGCGGCACGATGCCTATATATAGGCCGGCGGACTTTTCCAAGGGTCAGACTGCGCCGCGGTGGTCGCTGTGTTCGTTTTCGCGCTGACATAGAATATTTATTTACGTCCTGATTGATGCCATGACGAATGATGGAGCGTTCCCGTTCAACATATCGTCGCCGGAAGCGTACGAACCCGTGGAGAGCGGGCTGTGGGACTCGGCACGATCGGGGGACGTCGTCGTACTCCGCGAGCAATACGACGTCTTCGGTGGCCTGTTCTTTCACTCGCACATGGCTGTCACCGCACTGAATCACCGCCACTTTGACTGGTTCCTGCATTTCCTTGATCTGGCATTCCCGACGTTCTACATCGTCGGCTGCGGTCCTGACACGGACGTTGTCCTCGAGGCGCCTCTGCATGGGGATTGGGATTTGGCGCTGGCACCATCCGGGCGACTGACCCCGATGGCCTCTATCGTCCTCGCGGAGTTACCCGATGCAGACGCTGTCCGCCTAGTCCAACAGGTCAATACGCGCCTGTTTGCACGTTTCACGCGCGATCATATCACGATGGAACCCCTCTGGCCCGAACGTTTCGTGGAGTATGACATGAACATGCGTGGAGAACTCGTCGCGTATGCCGATGATGCTCGGCCAATCCTGGGCGACAGCGCTCCGGTTTACAGCGATCCGAATTTTCCGCTGATGACGCGCCCGGAAGCGCAGCGGCTTCTTCTATTCGCAATAATGGAGGAGCATCGCGTCATCGTGTCGTATCTGCTCGAAGCAGGTCTGGCGCATGCGACACCTGAGCTGCTGCGGATCGCCAAGCGCCCAGTTTACTGGCACGTGTACGACGTGTTGGCACACGACAGCGGCCTGTCGGGTGATGCGGCGCGCTTTCCCTGGTCAGAGGTCGATCAGGAAAGGATCCGTCGCCGTATCTTTGCCTATTTCTGTGATGGTCGATTTGAGGTATTCCGCGACATGATCCTCGACATGCCTCCGTCGCTGGCAGCTGAAGTCTGGCGCGGTGGGCTGGCCAAACTCGAGTTGTACTCGACGCAGACGTCAGTCCCGGGGACCGACCGCCTTGCCGAGATGCTGCAACGCGCGAAGGACTTCATGAATACAACGAATATTCTGTCCTGAAGAGCACGACAAGCCTGGGGCATTGAGCTTGGGTCAACGTGGAGAGACCCGGATGACCTCGCTCCATTGCCAATACACGTTGCCTTCGACTGTGACAGTTCATGATGATGTGCATGGTCTTGCAGTGACGGGTAAAAGAACAAGCCGCGGCCGTTTGTTACGGGCAAAGGTGATCTAGTACCAGTCAAGCAGACGTCTACTGCCGACATCGTATCACGAGCATTTGGTAGGTGCGATGGGATGAAAGGCGCCGCTCGCCACGCCGATGGCCGGTAAGTGGGCTTGGCGGGTCTGCCCCCGACGCATGGTGCAGGGCAGGGGTACGTGCTGCTCCTGCAGCGATCGGCGCGCCGCACTGCCAGACGCCACCGATCAGATGAAGAACATGTCGGCGTGACAATGTCCACGCGTCGCCTAGGCAGCAAGATGGCGCCCTTGCAGGTGCTCAATGCTGAACATGCGACTGCAGGTTTCCAGCGTGTTAGTGAATTACCTGCGCGCCTATACTCGTACCTGTCCTGGATGTGCAACGCCAGTCGTGTGGGGGAGGCGTTGCAGGCGTCAGGAAGGACGTGATGTGGACGTACGTAGTAATAGGTCCTTCGGCTCGTTCTACTGGTCGGCGGCGACACGTTCCTGGTGCAGGCAGACTAGGCAGTGCCGCAGTGGCGTCAGGGAGTCGACGGCCGACGAAGGACGATGCAAACAGAACGGTATGTGGGTGGGCCAGATGCGACGTCACAGTGGGCGTCGCTGTCCCCAACCGGCAGCGTCGTCCGGTCGGCGATCGCGCCGACGACGCCGATAACGGAGTCGGCGCCCGCCTCCCGTTAAGGAACAGGGCCCAGCTTTCACGCGATGGCTTGTGCACAGCCCTTTACTCTGTACGGGATCGCGCCGCGACATGAGGCGCATGCTATCAACCGGCACAACCACAAGATCGGTCGCATCCCCGATCGATTCTGTGCCGCCCAACCAGGCCGACTGCGACATCGGCCTGACACGTACGCGAACATGGGCGGCACTGGACGTGACGCGTTGCTGGGCTTCGGCCGCAATCAACTTCCAGCATGCGCGCTACGATGACCGATAAGCAGCACAATCCTCAGTTCGACCGCGTTGCCAGCAGCCTCCTGAACCGGAAGATTCGGGAGTACCGTACGTAGGCGAGGAACAAGTAACGGTTGATGCATATACTTCCGCTCAATCCGTGTGATTGCTCTAATACGTGATTGTTTCTAGCTGTGCCACGTAAGTGGGTGTCCGGTGCTGACGAAGAGGGCGATGATGACGACGACAGTAAGTGCGGATCATTATCGGCAAACCTCTTGTCCCGGTCCGTCTCCGTTCATGCTCGTGCTCGCAGCAATCTGCGACAACATCCCGGAGACGACCACACATCGTTCTCGTCGTCGATGAGCACTGCGACGGTTTCTCGCTCCCCATGCCAACCGGTCATTCTGGTATAACTGGCCGGAAACCTGCAATACGTCCTATATAGAGAAAGGCGCCTGCCTGAAAAGCGCGAAACACAAATAGAGAAATTACGGCCGCATCAAGCGCTTGTGTCAGCGATGCAACCCGGTCAAGAGGCCCATTTTCGTCACTGATGCCACGACCTCATGCCCCACCTTTCTCGGTAACGGAATGCGAAGTATAAATGTTTCTTGTTCCTTCCCCTCGAAGTAGCTCGTGCAAGACCGACTTGGGATCCTCTATTGGAGCGTCTGATTAGATGTAAAAGTACTGCGGGCCGACGTACCTGCCCGTGTATGTTACGACCAGTGCACGACCACTGGATCCGACGGCGTACTCGAGTAGATGGTTCGCCACCATTGACAGGAATATGCCGCCCCGGGTACCCGATATCCACCACACAACCTCGAAGAGGCGCAGGTTGGACTCGAAGCCGCCGAGGCGCGTCATCCTGGTACTCCTCGGAGCCGTGGCACGAATGACGTCGTCGTCAACGGGCGGCTTCGCGTGACCGGTCGACTTGTCAGCACTGTTGCCGTCTTCCCCATCACTGTCTTCGTCAACACCGGAGGCCAGCGTATGCGGCACAGCTAGAAACACACGCACAGTAGAGCAATTTAAGGCTTGAACGGCAGCATAACTCGCTTACGGTACTCCTGAATCTTCAGATTCAGGCGGTCGAACTGAGGATCGTGCGGCTTTACCGCGGCCCCGGCCCGGTGCCGACGAACCCGTCCACTCCATCGCCGAGGTCTACCGGGACTCGGGGCAAGGCCCGGTCATGGTGGATGTCTCAGGCAGACGTTGCTGCGGCGTCACCGCGTCATGTCGACCGGTACAACGAACGATATACTGACTCCAGCACTGGCAGACCCATCAATTGCCGGCCGCCCATTGCGTTTCCCGAGCCGCATGACATCGGGATTTGTGTGGAGCCCCGAATTCAACGTTGGCCGAGAGCCGCCAGACGCCAAAAGCAGCGGTTGACGAATACAGTCGCGACCGGTCGAGTCTGTCCGACAATTTGCATCGAGTGATGCTCGGTATGAATCCACCGCTTGGCGCATGGTGACGAATGCATCGATGAGCAGGTCGACATGTAAGACAGGCCGGTTCTAGGCAGGAACGACAGAGGTCCCCGCCGCGAAGAGCCAGAACCAACGCGCGTGTATTGCCATGGCGCGACCATCAAGGGACAACGGCGGCGCTGGCCCAGTTACAGGCATGGCCATGAATGGCAGGCATAGACGCGGGCGATACCGGGCAGACAGGCAGTAGACTCACGCGCGTGTGCCCCATGTGCGACAGACGGAACGTTGGGGCACACGTTCAAGTACGGTTCGTCGGTACCTCTATTGAATATCCACGTCGCTGCCCGGGGTCGATCGAACGGCGACGCGCGCGTCACCTGCAAAGCACACTATGCGGTCGGCATGGGTGCTGCTGGCGGCGGCGACGTTGCTGGCGGCCCGGTTGGACGCGTTCATCGCCGGCGTCACCGTCCAGCAGATCCTGGACCTGATGAACAGCGCGCGTGCCAACGTGGTGCCGACAGCGGCCCAGATGGTCAAGTTGCAATGGGACGCGTCGCTGGCGTCGGCGGCGGCCAGCTACGCTGCCACACAGTGCTCGGGCGCCTTTAGCGGCGCCGGCCCCACCTGCGCCAACTGTGTCACCTGGATCGCCGACGCCGAGTTGCCGTCGTACGGGTCGCAGGGCATCCTCGACATCATTGCCGGCAACTTCATCGCTGGGGTACGTGATCGGCCCGGTCGTGTCGCTCCAGTTGTCGTGCCCGTAATGACGATGGGGGGCGCCCCTGCGGTGTAGAAATCGATGTGGCCGTGCACACAGTCGGGCTCGACGCTGACATGTTCCTGCTCTGGCGGCGGCTGCTACGACGACTGGAACAACCTGGTCAACGATGCGGCGACGGCCGTCGGGTGCGGCGAGCAGACGTCGACCGCATGCGGCAAATCGAACAACATCTACGTGTGCGTGTACGTGCCCCCGTTCCCCCCTGCGTCGTCTGATGATTGGCTGTCGGCGTGCTGAATGCTCTGCTGGCAGGTTCAACGGGTGGACGTCGGACGCGCATCCGTACACGCCATCGGTGACGAATTCGTCGTGCACAAAGGGCACCTGCCCGTCGGCCTACCCGGTCTGTATCGACGGCCTGTGCACGGCCAGGACGACCACGAAACGCCCCACGACGAGGCGCCCGACTACCAAACGCCCGACAACAAGACGCCCGACAAGGCGCCCGACGACGCGGCGGCCCAGTACAAGACGCCCAACGACGCGACGGGCCACAACAAGGCGCCCGACTACACGACGCCCAACAACTAGGCGCCCGACAACAAGGCGCCCAACAACAAGGCGCCCGACAACAAGGCGTCCGACAACAAGGCGCCCGACAACAAGGCGCCCAACAACAAGGCATCCGACAACAAGGCGTCCGACAACAAGGCGCCCGACGACACGCCGCCCAACAACAAGGCGCCCGACAACACGACGGCCAACGACGCGACGTCCTTCGACACGACGTCCTACGACACGACGCCCGTCAACCAGACGGCCAACCACGAAACGCGTCTCAACAAGGCGGCCAACAACAAGGGACCAATCCACCTTGCGTCCGAGGTCTACCACCAGAAGACTGGCTACGCGACGGGCTACGTCGGGGCAGTCGGCAAGCCGCTCTAAAACGAGGCGCCCTGCAACGAATCGTCCAACAAGCGGAAACCCGACCCTCCGGCGCACGACCAGCAGACGCCCATCCTCGAGGAGGATAACAACACGGCGGCAGACTACGAATCGCCCGACTACACGACGACCTAGACAGCGCTCATCAACGGGACGGACCGCAACGAGGCGCCCGGCGACAGGTACGAGGCGCGCAGGTACAATGCGACCCACGACAAGGCAGCCGACGACACATCAACCCACGGCGAGGCACCGGACAGCAAGGTCGTCGCCGAAGTCGACGACGCGGCCAACTTCATTCCAGCACACAACGGGACACCCGTCTAGTCGAAGGACAAGGCACCCCGCGACAGCGCAGCCGACCGCAGGCCGCTTCTCACCAAGACGGTCGACCACCAGGAAGCCGTCAACGGGACTGCCGAGGTCCGCTTCAACGACGGCAAGGTACCGGACGCATACGAAGCAGCGGACGACTACATGGCGACCTTCAACAGGTTGGTGGCTCATGCCACGTACGAGACATTGTGCATGACTTTGCAGCAGGGGCGCCGTTCTGGGTTCGCCTTCAAGCACCGACCGTGCTGGATCCGTCCACGTCGCTGGCCCTGTACGCCACGATTGCGCCCGGCTTCGACCGTCGACTGCTGACCACGTCGTGGACATGCGATACGCTGGACCTGTCGCCCGCATCCGGGAACGTCCTGACGTCGCCGACGGACACGTTGTCGCTCGTTCTGGCACCGAACGCCCTGCAGTACGCCACGTCGTACCGGTTCACGATCACAGCGCGCCTGGCAACGTCAACATCCAGCGCCTCGGCCACGATCGTGATTCCGCCGCGACCCACCGGCGGCGTCGTCAACGTCACCTGGGCGGGAGGACGGCCCGTCGAATTGTCGACCGTGTTCAACATCAGCACCCGGGGATGGCAGGCCGCCGGCGCCCCTCTGGAATTCGTCTTCTCGTACGTGGTCGTCGGGCGCGCATCTGGGATCAGCGAATTCAACATCGGGACGGCCGCACCGACGTCCACATCGGCCCTCACGACGTTGCCATCGGGCGACCCCGTCCGCGTTCTCGTTCGCGCCATTGCACCCGGGTCCCGCGTCCGATCCGCTCCCGTCTGGATCGACATCGTTGTGCAGCGCGCCTCGACACAGCAAGTGCTCGACAGCGTCCTTTCGTCAGCAACGGGCGCTGTCGGGCCACCACAGGTCGTCATGAACCGGTTGCAATCGGCCACGCTGGCCCTGAACGCCGTCTCCAACTATTCCACGTCGGCGAACTCGTCGTCGGCCGTTGTGGCCGCCCGATCTGCCCTCATATCGACGTTGGTGACGGCGTGCTCCAATGCCAGCAACGTCAACGCTGACAGTGCCGCTGTTCTGCTGGGGACGCTGACCGCCCAGCCTGAGCAGCTGTCGGTCAACGCCACCCAGCAGGTCATGGCGTTCGCCGGCACGCTCGTCCAGCAATCCCTGTCGAGCACGACATCGCTGTCGTTGCAAGGGTTGACCGCGGTGGCCCAGTCGGTGTCATCGGCCATGACCGCCGTGCGTCTGACCAACGCGACGTCGTCGGCAACGTCGGTGGTCCAGCACGCCGTCGTCGACCTGATCGCCTCAGCGCAGGTCGCCACGACTCAGCCGTGCCGACCCGCCTCGACGATATCGACGGCGAACTTCCGATCGCACGCCTGGTCCCTGGACGGCCTGGCCCACGTCAACGGCACTTGTGCGGCGACAGGAGCCCAAGAGTCGTCGGTCGTCCTGCCGCCCGATTTCTGGTCGGCCATGAACGTCAGCGGAGACGTTGGCGTGCAGATGACCGTCTGGGTGGACAACCCACACACGTCGGCCCGTCTGGTGAACGGGGCATCGCCCGTCACCACCGTCCGCACGTTCAGGATCAGGTCGCCGCCAGCAGCCGTAGCAGCAGCAACGTCATCGCCCGAGCTCATCGTCGTGCGCAGCCTGTCGTCGGGTTCGCCCATCAACGTGTCGTTAACGCCCACAGCAACAGCAGCCGCCGCAGGATTCGCCTCGTTGTCGTCCTGCCCGTCGACGTCCCTATCGCCTCCGGTCTGCGTCACGTTCGACAGCGCTGGGCAGAACTGGACCACGGCCGGGTGCACGACGTCCATCATGCCGAAGTCGTCGGGCGACAGCAATGCGACAGCAACGGTGACGTGCTCGTGCACGCACCTGACCGACTTCGCCCTGGTCATGTACCTGGAGGAGGCGCAACCGGGGCCAACTGGGTGTGGCGGCCGCCCCGGTCGATTCGTCGATCAGCAGGCCCTGGCGGACGTGATCAGCAACGCGAACGCCATCCACCGCGTGTTCCTGGTCCTGTACATCTGCACGGCCTGCATCGCCCTGGTGCTTGTGACCCGCGCCCGACGACACATCACCAAGGTGCACGCCCGCCGATCCGTCTACGTCCTGCTATCGTTGTCCATCGTGGTCTGCGCCGCCCGCTCGGCCATCAGCGCCTTCAACCTGTCGCTGGACACGGCCATCGTGACGATCGCCGTCCTGTCGGTCCTGCCGTCCATGTGCGAGTTCTTCCTGCTGACCTACTTCATCCTGATGATCTGGTCGATCGGCGACCGCATCAGGCGGATGTCGACCAGCGTGCCCAAGAACGTCCTGAGCGGCATCGCCAGGTCCTATTTCGTGGGCAACTCGGTGATCTGCCTGGCCATCCCCGCCCTGGTCGTCTGTGGCGTCATCTTTGGCGCCCAGGACAACGATGCCCTTGTGTTCGGAACGGTCCCGCTGTACACGTTCCTGTTCGACGCGGCGTCCGCCCTCGTCGCCGTCGTCTGCCTGCTGTGCGGCACCTACTTCCTGTACTACAGCCGGGCCATGCTGAAGACGTTGCTGGAAGCGGCCGGCACGATCGTCAGGCAGCTGCAAGGGCAGGCGGCGTCGTACCGGAAGGTGGGCCGGTTCGTCTTCACCGTCTGCACCATGTTCTCGTCGGCCCTCTGCATCGAGAGCGCCCTGTGGCTGCTGTCCGTTATCGCCCCACAAATCTACCTGGCCGGGTTCGTCGTGTTCTACGCCCTGTTCCTGGCCTGCGACCTCGTCTGCGTCCTGCTCGTCGTCGTGTTCTGCTTCAGGACTGTGGCGACCGCCGCCCAGGCCAGCGCTGCCGGGTCGGATAGCGCCGGCGCAAGCCATGCCAAGCGAGGGCAGCACCACGATGCGCAGATCTCGTTGCAGAACGGGTCCAGGACCGTGCGCCCTATGGCGACCAGTGCACTACGATCGCATCGACCGAATCAGAGTTCCGCATCGATCGCCGTCTCGCTTGGCACCGTGTCGTCCGGGGAATTCCCTCCCGTCGCCGGCGAGGCCACCACGACCAGCATGCCGGACGTCGTCGCCGACCTCGGCCATGGTCCTCCTCCGCTATTCACGAACCGGGCCAAGCTCGACGCGGAAGCGGCCATGGACGTTCTGGAGTCGACCATGGAACACGCGTTGTCGCACGTGCGCGTGCCGGCCAGGGATCCCGTTGACATCGTCGTCCCCGGCTATCACTCCGTCCGTTCAGTGTCGCAGATCAGCGACGCGTTCGGCACACCCGCCTGAGCCGCCCAGGAACATCACGCTCGGTGATGACGTCATCAGATCCCCTCGATCGCACCTCACCACTGGCGAGTTCGGGTGGGGCGCCCCATGTCATTCACAACAATGCAATACTGTCGACAGCACTGCTCGTCTGTTCGCCACTGATCGGATCCATCGCGAGCGTGGTTCTATAGAGGAAGGGTGTGTGGCCCCTCGTTCAGGGGATGTACGAATCGGAGACGTCCTCGCTCGCATCGTGGCTGGCCGGCAGGGCCAGGTCGTCGACATGGATGCCCCGGGCGGACAGGACGTGATTCTGGAGGTGGAAGTCGAGCGCGGCGTGCCCCGGGCCGCCGTGCTGGTGCACCGCCACCGGCGTCCCCGCCGACCCCGACCTGGCCAGCACTATCACAAACCGACGTCAGCACCCATCACTGCCCAGGCAGTTGCACGAGCAACAGGCCCTGGCCTCGGTGAGCGGCAGAATCGCTGCCCGGCATGGCGAACCCGTCGGACGACACCGAACGGGCCGACGACGACGTCAGGGTGGCACCGGCGCCGTCCGGGCCCGGCGCGTCGGTGACCTGCGCGAACTGGTCGGGCGCCCACGAGTTCAGACGGTTGCCCAGGATGGCGGCGCCGTGCTCGAACGGCACCTATGCGAGCGCGCACGTGTGCCCCCCGGTTCAGTACCGGGCCGGCGCGTACGTGCGCCGCCACACGCATTGTCACCTCGTTGCTCATCAGGATGGCGCCCCGCATGTAGCGCACGCAGGCGTCGAGCGCGAACTCGATCTCGCAGGCGTGCTTGACCTCGGCAAGCTTCCGCCAGGTCAGCACCTCGGTACGGCGCGTGCAATCCTGCAGGCGCTCCGGCGTCGGGTTCGACAGCAGGAACAGGTAGTCGGAGGGGCGGAAGTCGGGCAGGATCGTGATGTCGCCCGTGTACGTCTGCCCGAACGCCGCCGGGATGATCGTCAGCCTGCCGAACGCGGGCAGGACCAGCGTGGCGTTCTGGAACAGCAGCATGATCGTGTGGCGCAGCTGCTCGCCCAGGTAGGTGCACAGGTGGACGAGGACGCCGCCGATCGACCGGACGCGCCACTCCTTGCGGACGGCGAACGGGATCACGTGCGGGTTCACCTGCGACACGATGTACATGTTGACGTTGAACAGCTCGGCGAGGCGCTTCATGGGCAGGTCGGAGTGGAAGCTCCCGTCCGACCAGCGCACGCCCCGCGTGTAGTACGGCACGATCTTCCCCGTCCGGCTGTCCTTCATCTGCAACTCGACCGACTCGTAAAAGTAGGGGATGGCCGAGCTGGCGACGGCGGCGCTCCACAGGACGACGTCGGGCGACGTCAGGTAGTTCAGCAGGCGCGGCACCTCCTTGGACGAGTTGGCGGGCGCCACGACAATGTTGGTGACGCGGCCGGATCGCGCGTACGCCTCGGCGAACGTGATGTCGCCAATGTTGGCGCGCAGGCACCGGGCCAGCGTGCGCACGTCGAACACGACGCCCGTGTTCAGCAGGCGGTACAGCTTGCGGAAGACGGCGCCGGTAATGGGCGGGAACAGGTCCAGGTTGACGCGCCCGGGGTCGGTCACGTGGTCCAGCTCCTCGTCGGTCATGGCGCCGACCCAGGAGGCGATGATGGCGCCGGCGCTGGCCCCCGAGATGATCTTGGGCAGCAGGCGGTTCTCGTGCAGCGCCTTGATCACGCCGACGTGGTAGCAGCCGAACGAGGCGCCCCCGCTCAGCATCAGCGCCGAGCGGCCCATCGAGTGCCGCGTCTCGTTGAAGAACGCCAGCTTCTGCCGGATGGTGACGCTCGGCGTGTTCTCCAGCGCCACCAGGTTCAGGGCGCGCACGACCTGCGGCACGTGTCAGACGCCGCCTGTTGCTAGCATCGACGACGACGACGACGACGACGACTACCTCTTCCTGGAACTCCTCGATCAACCGTTTCGTGCCGGCGCGCAGGTGGGCGAACAGGCGCTTGTGGCCGGTGCCGGCAATGTTCCGGAGCAGGCGCGACCTGCCGGCCAACCAACCCGGTTCAACGATAGCGCTGACAAGGCGGCGAGCAGGTCGCCGTACCTCATGTACGACATGATGCCGAGGACGTCCTTGGCGTCGATCAGCTGGCGTATGTCGGCCAGCATGCGCTCGATGCGCTTGTAGTCGTACAGGGCGCTCTCCGGGTCGTCCTTCCACCTGTACCGGCCCTTCAGCACGTCGACCTCGTCGGCGTACAGCTTCCACCTGGACAGGGGACACGCGAGTCAGCGTTGCCGGCCCGATGGTCGCGCGCTCCTCGCCCTCCCGTACTGTGCATAGGTCTCGGCATCGCGCATCTGGTCGCTCAGCATCCGGATGCGACGGTAATGCCCGGAGCCGAACGCCAGGGCGACCTTCTCCTTGACGTAGTGCCCGAGCGCCTTGTACCACCGGCGCGACGACTGCGACGGTCGATCGTCAGGCGTCGCTGATGAACGAGGGGAGCCGCCACCCAGCCAAGACGAGGTACCCTGTAGACGATGAACAGGGCGTAGAACGTGACGAACGCCTGCAGGTGCTGTCGGGCGAGGGTGAACACCATCGCGGGCGAGAACAGGCGATTGAGCCAGGACGCGATCATCAGCAGGGCGAGCCAGGCGGCGGGCAGGGCCGTCCTCGTCGCGTACCGGTACGTCCGGCGGAGGATCGGGGCGCGCCCGACGACCCGCTGCAGGGCCTGTGCACACGCGGCACGTCAGCGAACGGGATCAGGGCGGCCAGGGCCCGGGCCCCGTACCACGACCGATGACGACTGCATGACGCCGTCCAGCGACAGGTACAGGACGTCGACGGCCGCCTCGACGACCTTGCGGATGTCGTGGAAGCCCATGGCAGCGCGCGCGCGCGCGATCGACGACGACGACGACAGACGTCGAAAGGTCCCGCCCGCGTCCGAGTCCACCGGGCCATCCTGTCACACGTGGCACAGGGCGCTCTTTCATCAGCGCTCGTCACCACGGTCGGCGAAAGCGCCCCTCGCACGCTCCACCTCGTAGCGCCAGCGACGGGGACGCTCTCGAACGATACCCATCGATGGCAACTAGACCTGGAGAAGCGCGCTTCGCTGGTCGCCGGAAGCGACCGGCCGTTCATTAAGGACGATCGGGTGACGGAGACCGCCCGTCGACGACGCTCGCTTTGTGGTCGTCGCCAGCGACGTCGTCGTCGTCACGACAGCTCCACAGTCGCCAGTTCTGTTCCAGCGTCTTGGTGGACAGGCCTGCGAAGTGCCGAGCGAACGACGCGTCATGCGCAAAGTACCTGCCCGCGAACGCGAACGAGTACAGCAGGAGGAACGGGAAACGCGACGTGAAGTAGAACAGGAACCCGGACGGGTACTCGCCTAACGACGCCTGATGCAGACAGAGCATGGTTCAACGGCGAGCAGCAACGGGCGTCGTCGACCAGGTCGCCGACAAACCTGGACGTCGACGGGCAGATCCCGGTAGTGGTTCTTCTTGTTGCGGATGACACGTAGGCAATCGCGAATCGACCCGAAGTTGTACTTCCGGTACTTGCCGAGGTTGTCGAGCAGGGCCGGATCGATGGCGCGGTCCCACGACCGCCCGACGACTCGAGGCGCCTGGCACTCGAGCGCCGTGCGGATCGGCGATTCCGGCTTCTCGACCTCGACCCGGTCAGACATTTCTTGCAGAAACTGCCAGGAGCGCACCTCGTCAGCGGCACGAACGACGGCCCGCGCGTTCACAGGCAAACGCCGCACCTCGAGTTTCGCTTCGTCCGACCAGAAGAACGGGTGCTTGAGAATCTCGGCGCAGGACGGCCTAGGCATCGCGCGGTCAGTCGGCCGGGAATGCACGACAAGAACGGAAACCCCCCACCGCTGCTCTGGAACAATGCTGATCATGGCCTGGATGAGATTGACGGCCTCGGGCAGGTGACGTATGCGGTCGAGATTGTATGCCCCCTTGAGGATGGCAGCGTCTCGCTGATAACTGGGACCGCAGGTCGGATACGACAAATAGGAACAGACGTGTCCAGCGGCACGTACCTGTCCCCGAACGGGTGCTGGCCGCGTGTGAGCACGTAATAAATAATGCATCCCACTGAGAAGATGTCGACGGATCGGGTCAACCTGGACGTATCTACGCGGGACTGTGTCAGGACGATCATCGTCGTCGACGACCGACACTGGCGCCCGCAGCACCAACCTGGCTGCATGAACTCTGCCGCATGCCATCCGGTGCTCCCGCCGCCAGCGCTGGCGAAATCAAACGACGACCTGCTCTGCTCCAGCCGGGTGGACAACCCCATGTCGGCGATCTTTGCTCTACAGGTACGAGGTTAGCGTCGTGACGTCAATGACGCCTGACGGCCTTACTTTAGATCTTCGGTGATTAATATGTTGGCCGGCTTCAGATCCTACAGGCATCATCATCCGGATTAGTGTGGCTGGCAGGGCGACGCCAGCCGGACACGGTGCAACCTTGTGCACAATCGACATTGAATGCAGGTAGTGCAAGCCGCCGATGATCTCCGAGAGGAGGCGCAGCGTGACTGGTAGAGGCGCGCCAGTTGACGATAGCAGGGGCGGAACCGACGACGCTGTTCCGCTAACGACGTCACCTAGCAGAGAGCGTATCCGCTGTCAGTACTGGCCGATCCCAACGCGACACGTGCGAAACGTACCCAGCGAGCACATGCACCGCTCGATGGCTACATAGATGAAGTTGTCGTCATCTTCACGTGCAAAGTACCGCAGGACGGCCGGGTGGCTATCGCTTTCGATCATCAGCGATATCTCACGGCTGGCATGACTGTACAAGTGTCGCTGCAATCGTTTCACAGCAACAGGACGCCCTGGTCACCGACGTTCAGTGTACAGATACGAGCTGACAAAGACCCACGAAATAGACCATACCTTCAAAGAACCCGTCGAACACAATGGTCCCTTGGCTGCCAAGCCCGAGCAGCGACCTTGTCTGGATCGATATTTTCCCAATGGCCAATACGCCCGAGGCGTTCGAAGGCTGTTGCGTCTGGGAAACGGGTTCCGAAGGCGCAGGCGATATAGCAGTCGCCGAAGTAATGGGCGCTGCGTCATCCGGCTTCACAGTAGCGGGGCGCCTGTGCACGGCGACCCAGATGGCCAGCGCGACAATGACGCAGGCAATCGCAATAAGGATGCGGTGGGTCGACGTTGGCAGGTTGACAGTGATGTGGATACTGTCGCCGACACGGCCGTGCGGTGGCCTCGGTGGTTCAGGTAACGGCAGCGCCTGACGATGTTCTTCGGGCATGGCGAGCTCCTGAGGCGGTTGCGGTGCAGGTAACAGATGTGTAAACTGCCGGCGGTCGATGACTCCGCGTTTCTGCAGACGAGCGTAAGAAGCGCGGTTGCCGTTGCTCACAACGAACGCCTGGCCCGTCCTGGGTACCCGAGCGACAACTGGAGCTGGACAGGCGCACCTGTCAGCCGACGGTAAACGAAGTGGCACGGGAAGACGTACTGTCGTGGGTGCGAAGCAGGGTCGTCGTGCTGCCCATCGATTTCACGTTCGCATACCGATGCGGGACGCGGACGATGTCGGATCGCACCTGGGCGTGCACAGACGCCAGGCACGAGCCGAGCTTAACCTTCCACAGGACTGCATGCGTCTGCCGGTCACGCGCCCAGACGTGGCCGCTCGACGAAGCGAATATCTCAGGTAGCGTATCTGACCAGCGGGTCGTCAGACACGGCCCAAAGGTTACGATTCACAGGGCAGCCGGACCGAACGCCGTGTCGTCCGCATTGTGCAGGAACGACGTGATCTCGGAATACGATATGTTCCAGGAGGGCGCCAGCGGTTGCTGCAGGTCGATAGCACTGACGACGACGTCCGCCTTGCCGATCCAGAGCGTCCTCGACGGCATGGCCGGTTTGCCGGACGCGCACGTGTCATCCGAATCAGCGAACCCGGCGTCGGTATCATCGGGAGCCCCTACCGCACAGGCGTCAGCACACGTCGTCGATGGCGTGAACCGCGCCTGCTACCCCATCCGTCAGGAGAGAGGCGCTTGACGATCATGCCTGTGGTGCCGTCTACCAGCACGACATGCGAATGCTTCGTGGCAATGAATCGGGTGCCTTCGCTGGTCTGGAACGGGGTGCGCTCGGCAATCTCCTGCAACGACACGTCGATCGGTTCGACCTGCGTGATATTCAGACCATCATTGCACACACAGGGCCACCCGGCACGATTATCCTGACAGCGTCGCCGTTCATGTAGAACAGGTTGCCATCGACGCCGGGCAGGATGACGCCGGCCTGCGAGTCGCGGGACGCCCCGATCGGGATACCGTCGACGTGCGACGCGGACAGGAACGGCGACTTGGAGGGGATCCGCCACAGGACGTTACCAGTGTCGGCCCGGATCGAGACGAGCATACCGTCGACGGCCGCCAGCAGCAGGCGCACGCCGGGCCGTGGCGGCGCCATCGGCAGCGCGTCCGTCCCGAACACGCCGGCGGCCAGCGCGCACGCGGCGACGATCAGCAAGGCGGCGGCCCACGTCATCGCGTCACGCGCCATGCTGCATTCCGGGCGGCAATGGCGGCGGCAACCCGTCGTCCGCGACAAGACTGCCACTGGCCCGTCGTCTAAAAATAGATCCAGGCCCGCGGACATATGGGGGATGCGCGGGGGGGCGCTACTGAACGGACCTGCCCCTGGTCACCGTTCGCCAAGGTCGCGTAGTCCACGAACATCGGGCAGCATGAACGAGGCCGAGTAATCCCCCCTCAGCTGAGATGATATCGGCCTGGACAGGTTGGTTGATACCCGTCAGGGTCAGCGGCGCGCGCCGTTCACGAACTGCAATCACATTGTAGTCCAACGAAGCGCGCGCAGCCATCTGCGCAAGGCAGGCCCACATATTCCTTATTCGTACACGCCATATCGCAGCGTACGGAACTCGGCATGCCTGTAACCAAAGGCGGCGGTTCACGGTTTTAGAACGAGATATTTGACGGATGGTTGCTGCGGGTCGGTATGGAACGTGCAGATGCGCTTGACGATGGCCATAAGCTGGCGCCGGGCCTGTTCGCCCTTGTATTTCCAGCTGTCTTCCATGTTGCGCGCCAGGCTCTTGACCGTCAGGCGCCCGTGCTTCCGGAACTGTTGGCGGACGGCTTCCTCGGTGACCAGCACTGTAAACGATGCGCCCCCCATCAGTTCGTGCAACACGTGCGCTCGGCAGACGCAATCACCTTCATCGGACGCTGCAGGGGCCGGAGCCTCCGCTTTCGTTCGTTTAGGCTCGACGCGTTCGGCGGTAGGTTCCTCAAGCGGCCGTTTCCTCGTTTCACCCTGCGCACACACCCGTCAGCGAACGAAACAGGATCGCAGCTGCATGCGGTGAACGTCGACCTGGGTCGCTGGCGCTGTCGACGGCGCTTGCTCCGCGTCCTTCTCGTCATCCTCGTCAACGTCGCTATCCGACACGTTCTCGTCCATCTCTTCGTCGTCGGACGATCCCGAGAATTCGTCCATGTCGTCCGTTTTGGACAGGATCTGGGCGATCTTCTGCACGAGACTGTCACACAACCCGCCCCTCCCAATGGTGAACGCTCTGCCACAACCTTCCCCGCTGCCGTGAGGTCCGCCTCCTCCTCGTTTTCGCCAGCCTTCACACGTACAGTCAGATTCCGAAACGCAGGACAAGCAGGTCGACCGTGCCTGTGGCTCGGCGCCCGTCATGTCGATCGTGACACCGGGCTCTTCATCGTCGTCGAATTCGTCCTCGAAATCGGCGTCCCGGGTCTCGTCGCCCAGGCCCAAATCATGGCGCGCCTTGATGGCGGTCTTGTACCGGGACGCGGGCCTCAACAGCGGGGCACCACCGTCGTCACCGTCCCTTCACCGCCATTCATCAGAGACCCGTGACAGAACCATCGGGCACCGTCTCACTGCCGTACTTCGAGAGGAGTTCGTTCAGACGCGAATGGCCCCGTTGCAGACGGGACTCGACACGTTCCCGCCGCTCGATCTCCATTCGTTCCGCCTCTTCCAGGGCGGCCTCTGACATGGGCGTCGGTTTCGGGGCGGCTTTGAACAGGTCGACGCATGTGTAGAACAGCTTGCGGCCCTTCTGAACCAGGAGGACGTACTTCGACCGGGCCTGGACGTTTTCCGGTTGCGCGCGATGCACGCGCCCGTTCTTCTTGTCGGCCAGGACGAAGTTGCGGACCTTGCGACCACGCGCCCGCCGATCCGTCGAGTCGACCATCTCGGTCGACACCGTGGTCGCCTTCAGCGACAGCACCGTCTCCGGGGCGAACCGCGCGATCGCGTACCGCTTCGTCGACGGCAGGCGGTACACGGGCACCGACATGGCGACGCCGGTCGACGCCCAGCCCCACTTCGCACTTTCCGGATCGGCGCACCGCCGCGCGATGGTCGCAATCTGGCGCAGACCAGCAGCGACGCCCCGATGAGGTCCTCGTCCCCCAGTGTGTGCTGCGTTGCCCGACAGGGTGAAGTTTCACTTTGTGCTGGTACTCAGGTGCAGCACTGTCATACTACGAACGGGGCCGCTGCGGGAATCCGCCTACCAACACTGTATTGTGATGGGCGCTCCGTTCCAGGCAGACCGTACACGACGACGCGAAATTCGGGGGTCAATATTCCCATCGAGGTGCAATGCGCCATCTCTTGTCATCGTCAGAGGTCAGACGTCTCACGGCCTATCCCGGTATTTGGCCTGCCCGGGAAGATGCGCGCGCGCCTGGCAGGTCGGGAATGCGCGGCCTGTCGGAAATGCGCGGCTTGTCCGGAACGCCGAACACGCGACCCAGCCTGATTCCTGATTTGCCATTGTGCAGCTCGATCGGAGCGTCAAACGTGTCAAGCCGGGACGATGGCGCTGTCAAAGGCACACGCGGTTCTGCTGACGTTGCTTGGTGCTATTCGTGCTATCGGCGCCACGGACGTCGACGCTGGCGACGACATCTTTCGTGGGTTGTTCGACCTGGATGAGCTGTACTCCTCTGCCCAGAACGACCCAGGCAGTATCTGGGCGCTCGCCGCTGACCTTGCAGGGTTTACCGGCGACGTCGACAACATAAGCGGACTATATTTCAACTTGGACGCGTTCGAATTCGTCGATGGCCATCGAGATGCAGACATTGCCATGGTACCGGCCGCCAGGACAACGGACAACGGTCATTGCCTGAACGCAATTACTGGCCTGCATCCGCATTGGGCAATGGCCAGCGCAGGATCATGCACGCCGTATCCGGCCACACCCAAGGTTTCTGTCAACGACGGTCCCGTCGACGTTACGACATGCATCGAAAGGACTCCGGAAGCGATGGCAGGCCCCAGCGAACCACAGCCCCCCCGTTATGTGTGCAACTATTGTTTGACGCCTTACACGAGTAAGAATGGCATCCTAATCCATCAACGTGGTCATTGCAGGTACGGAATTCCAGAACCTTGTACTGTGCAGGTGTGGGCATAGCTAATATGGTCATATGGGTAGTCAAATGAGTTGGATTGAACAAGCTCACTACGAATGCACGTCCTGTCTGAGGTCATTCGCATATAAAACTGGTCTCCAGAGGCATCAACGTAACCACTGCCGGTATGTACATGTGCCAGGCGTCAGTAATGAGGTCTGTTACGAGGGCACCTGATTAAGAGGCCAATGAAAATGCCTAGGAAATCGCCGACTTTTCGGCGCCGTCATCCGTGCAAGTATTGCTCCACAACGTTTGCATGGAAGACCGGCCTTCGCCAGCACATGCGGGATGAATGCGAGTACTCACCCACTGCACGCTCTCGAGCCCCCAGAGCCCCATCCGCTCAAGACTGCCAGGTTTGCTCAAGGAGTTTCGAAGGGGCCAAATGCCTTCGTGAGCACGTACGGCATTCGTGCCGAGTTCTCAAACGTACGAGCAAGGTGGCTTGAGCATATGCAATGCCGAATTCCGACGCCGCGAATCCGAAATTACACTTTGCCCGTGTGCATGCACCCAGTAAGGAGCTTTGACAATAAACGGCATGGCTCGTAACACTGCTCTGAGTGCTACGTGTATTTCGGTACAAACCTGATGGTAACGATACCACCTGGAATCGGGATCGTGAGGCGTACTAACACGTCGATCCATTTATGTTTAGGTGTTGGACCAGACGGCGCCGCTCATGATGCCAAACTTGGCGCCGCATGTACTGCTGGGTCTGTGGGGGTTTCTGGGCCTCGAAATTGCGGTCGTTGAAACGTCGTTGACCTTTGAATCCGCGTTGCCTGGCAGCCCGCTTTCGGGTTTGACGTTGTATTCAACAGCCGTGACGTCGTTTCTGGGGCCTCAACCCGACAGGACCTCGAATGAGTCCATGAGGAGCGGCCCAGTTGTCCTCTTCAACAACAATATGTGCAAGTCTGTTTTATTACGTGCTCCCTCTACTATTATCCTGGTCACCACGGAAACGTCATCAGACTACACTTGCTCATTCGAGTCCATATATCTTAACCTGTATGCGACCGGCGCTGCTGCCGTTATTTGTGAGTGGGCCAATGAGCCCCCGAACGGCTGCGCCATTGAAGCCAACACACTGACACGTATCGCCAGGGCCAATGGTTGATAATGTCCCATCAGTCAACCTTTACGCCAGTGACGGTACCCGAGGTTCGACCACGCGCATGCTTCCGATGTTGTTCCTGCAGATCGGCCCAAGTTATGACATATTCGACATCTTGAGAACACATGCTGCTGGGCAGAATGTTACCGTCTTCCCTGATGAAAATGTGTGGCAGACAACGTTCGCCTCTTGGTACTACCAGTTATTCGTTCGTATCCTTCCCAGTGTGGTCTTGATCGTTTCGGGCGGTGTCGCTGTTGTTTTCCTTGCCTCCCATGTGCGCCGGATCACTGACAAGTACATGGACGTTGTTCCTGTGGGACAACGTTCGTTTTCCAGATGGGCCACATTTGTTCGAAGTTCCGCCAACCTGCCACACGCTGTGCTGTTAATCGAGACCACTACCGCAACGCTCTCGGGAGTTGCATTGGCGATTGGTGGGCACTTCAGCACGCCGAATCTTCCTTACCCCGCTGTCATGTACTTCCTGTCCTTGCTTGGCGGATGGAGTTTGGCATCCTCTCTCCTTTCTGCATCGGTGTGGATTCGACAGGTGGCAGGCCTTATCGACTCGGAAATGATTTTGACCCGTATCCTCCGTGGCGACTATCCCATAGCATTTATTCTACTGGTCTTCGTCCCCGTCGCAGCAGACACAGCCATTAGTGCCATCTGGGCGACATACATGTACGCAGAGGTAATCGCGACCGTCGAGGGAGCAATGCTGTTTCTGCTCCAGATGACAGTCAGTGTGCATGTTCTTGTCGTTGTTCTGCGCTACTACTGGTTCGCCAGGGATGTCCAGTCGCGCACCACCGGCGTAACAGGGAGGAAGCCTGGAATGGACGCTTTGCTCGCCCGTCTCAGTCGCTGCGCTTTGGGCATGTCTCTGTCGATGATCATGGTCTGTATCGGCACAGCTCTTCCAGCTCTACAGCCCGTACGCTTTCTCTACACGCCAGCAGGATGGACTCTTAGTTTCTCGTTAGCCTTCAATGGGCGGGCACTGGATAGTGCCTTCCGAGTTGCTATGTTTAAACCACGACCCGCCATACGCCCGACAGCCATTTCGAAGCACGCAGCCGTTGTATGAACGACCTAATTCAGGGTCGAAACATTTGACAGTTGCTCGACAAAGCCAGAATCCGCGAACCAATAAGGGGGTGCCCGGAAACGGTCTCATTTTAAATTGAAAAAGATACATATTGCACAACGACGTCAAGGCGTAGTCCACTGTTAGAGGTTCGCCTTGGACGGCCTGGAAGTTTCGTAACGTTGCATATCACATGAAACGCTAGCTCGTAATCTCCAAGGTGATGACCCCACTTCTTGCTCAGACATCTCCAACGTTTAACGCGCAGAAGACGCCGTTCCACTACTTGCCGAACACGGTTGTGACGAGGACTGAAAGTTCTCCCGTCCCTCGTCAGGTCGCGTCCGGAGATCGGGGTGATTATCTTTCCCGCCTCGCGGCGTATCCCTTATCACCCATGGCCATGAGACGCTCGCCATCGCCTAGCGACGTCGGAATCAGCAATCCTCGTGCGATCGTAATGTCTGAAACGGCGCGCTTCCACGGTCCCGATATCCAATATAATCAGATGTGGCTTCATGGCAGATATACACCATGACCTCGAACTTGAGTGCGTTGAAATTGTCGTACGTTTGAGAGAACTATTTCCAAGGGCGCAGAGCCGGCTTCTCGATTTTGACACGTGTTACATCGACGATGCCGGTCAGGACCCCGTTGATGGCACATGTAAAGACATGGAGCGAGTAGTCGACTAGGTAGTCGTCACGGAGTGTCGAACGGGTCCCGTCTGACTTGGTTTAACAGGCCGATCTGTCGGGCAACTTAAGCGCACGCGCCACAAGGGGGACGCTATGTCGTGTATTGGACGACGGGGCCCGGTGGACTCGGCGCTCTTAGGCGGCGATGGCGACGACGACGACGGCAGCGATGGCGCTGACGGCGACACGGGTCGACACGGCGGCGTTATTGGCGTCGTCGCCGGCGGCGAGGTCGTCGAGGTCCGCCTGGGCCTTCTCGAACGCCTGGTCCAGCTGGGCCTTGACGTCGGCGTACGTCTCGACGAGCTTGGCGACGGCGTCATACTTGGCCTTCAGATCGCCCTTCTTCGCGAGGATGATCGGGGACACCAGGGCGCTACGCTGCTGCTTCGTCAGCTGCTTGGCGCCCTCGTCGGTAACCTTGAGCACCTTCTCCACCTCGGTGCGGGCCTCGCCGACGATGCCGGTGGCGAGCGTCTGGAACTCGACCACGTCTGGGTCATCGACCAGCTCGGCGAGCTTCTTCTGCGCGTCGTCCAGGGCCGCCTGCAGCGTCTGCTTGGCGTCGCCTTCCTGGACATCCTTGACGATCTCGTCGTACTTCTTCGACAGGTCTGCACGGCCCTTCTGCACGATCGGGGTCGCCTCGTCGCGACGTCGCGCCCAGGCGGCCTTGTCCGCGGTGTCCTTGATCTCGGCCAACGCCACGGCGCCCCTCGTTAACACGACGACGCGATCGTTGGCGAAATCTTGGAACCTCTGCAGCAGGTCCTGATCGGTCGGCTTCGGCTTGACTGTTTTGTCGCCGCTCTCTGCGCCTTTCGTCGCAGCCGCCAGCTGGACGGCCAGGGACGCGACGGCAATCAGGATGACCTTGCGGGTGTACATTGGGCGGCGGTGGGCGAAGGTGACGTTAGTTGATCCGTTCTAGTGCAGGGCGTTCAGGCTTGCGATATGGCGAATAGATATGGATATGGCGGGCAGACAGGCGGGTCGGGCCTTCCGACCATGCCCGCCAGACCGATCGGTCGATCGATCCACGTTCGACATTCGGTCGGTCTAGTTCCGGCCCTGACCTGCCGGCCGGATGTCACGCCATGGCCTCGACGTGACTCACGCTGCCGCCAATGATTACTGCCCCGTGGCTTGCTGGACAAGGCACGGCCAGCCCGAAGTATCGGGTAAGCAAGGTGCATGTGCCCCCAGCGCGGCAATCAGAGGACGACCAGGTGCACACGGTGCACCCCGCCATGTATCGCTGATGCAACCCGCTGATCCTTTGTAGACGAGCAGAACACCGCCCTCTATCAATTCAACCGAGGACGCCTTGGTAGCAGTTCTTGTGAACGTAGGCGTCCCCGGATGTGGAGGAGTAGGGGGGAAGGGGTGTGCCCAACCTATCGCCTGATCCGGACCGGTGGCACGAACCCAACGTGGCCATTGTGGCATTGGCGACATCATCTGCGTCATATCCGAATGGACCTGCTAGCAGACACAGCAATCGCATTGTGGACGCCGGCCAACATCGCAGTGGTCGTCCGCGCTCCTGACGACGGTTAGAGTCGCTGCCAGACGGCATGTGAAGCGCAACGACCAGGGCAACTGCAGAAGGCGATGACTGTCAGATCACACTGTTCGGTTGAGACACAAGGCGATCACCTCAGGGAGCTCGGACAGAGTAGACGAATGACGCAACGAGTATGTTGGCTCGAGGGCCCTGGATCAACGCCCCACTTTCATTTGAAGACCCAGAAAGCTCAGTCGGAGTACAGGCACGTATAGGCTGCTGTTCTGCGTGCGTCGTCCGTTCTTTTTGGCGTACGTTGTCGGCGGGGTCAGCCCGTGATCGATCGCAGGCATCATCGGCATATGCTGTGCGCTGCATTGCGGACCTGTCGCCGGTCGACGGCGACGCTGTCGCTGTGCAACCGATTGCTGAGGGAGGCGCACGAACGCGAGGTGGTGCGTATGACGGAGGCGCGCGGGTTCTCGATGCCGCCGTTCCGCGTCGGCGACTGGGTCCGCTTCGAGATGCCGCAGACGCTGTCGCCGGAGGACAACCGCAAACCGGACGTCATCGAAGGGCTCGTGATCTGCAAACGCGGCAAACACGCCGACTCCAACTTCATCGTCCGGTCGTACGAGGACGAGCTCGGGTGCGAACGCACCATCCCGATGTACAGCCCCTGGATCCGCAACTTCACCGTCATCAAGCAGCAGAAGGTTCGACGCGCCAAGCTCTACTACATGCGCAAGCGTGATACGCTCGAACTGTGAACTATTGCTCAGTACACTGCTGCACACATCGGTACAGTCTGCAACTGCAGTCTCCAGTGGTCGTCGTTCCGGGAGGGCGCGCACGCCCCAGAAAAAAGGCGCACATGCCGGAAAAACAACACATCCGTTGCCCAATCATTTTGTTGCGTGACGTGTGACAGCGGGCGAGTCCCGTTGTCATTTTGGAGTGCCTCGGGCGCAGCGATGGTCGGTGCATCGAGTCGCATTGCATTGCGAGCGAGGGGTGACTGACCGGTCTGACTGAACGTGGGCAGCCGTTGCGTCTCGAGATCAAGCGCGAACTGTCCGCCCGATCCGAACGGGTGAAGTGCGTCGACATCCATCCGGCGGAGCCCTGGGTGCTGGCCGCGCTCTTCTCCGGCAACGTCGTCATCTGGAACTATGTCACCGAGACATCCGTCAAGACGTTCGAGTGCTGCGATGTCCCTGGTACGGTCGTCGCGTCGCGGTCAGCTCAGTATGGAACTTACACACGCGTGTGGCACATAGTTCGCGCTGCGAAATTCATCCCACGAAAGCACTGGATCATTTGCGGGGCGGACGTACGTAATCAGCGGTATCTGCGCGCCGAAACAAGAGTTTGCTGAGCGTGTGGTTGCTCCCCCCGTTCCAGGACATGAACATTCGCGTGTACAACTACAACACGATGGAGAAGATCAAAACGTTCGAGGGCCACTCGGACTACATTCGCGGCCTGGCCATCCATCCGACCATGCCGTATGTCCTATCCGCATCCGACGATATGTCCATCAAGTGCTGGGACTGGGACAAAGGTACGCTGCCTGTTGCACCCCGTTGTGCGGCCGCCGCTGTTGACCTGGACCTCCAGATTGGACCAACACGCAGATATTCGAAGGTCATACGCATTACGTCATGCAGGTCGAGTTCAACCCCAAAGACCCGAACACGTTTGCTTCGGCGTCTCTGGACCACACCGTCAAGGTCCGGCGGTGCGGGGCTTGCCCGTGCGGATTCCCATCTGATCCGTTGGATGAATGGCAGGTATGGGGCCTGAATTCCCGACAACCGCATTTCAGCCTCGAAGGGCACCTGCGCGGCGTGAACTGTGTCAGCTACTTCCATGGCGGCGACCGCCCGTACCTCGTATCCGGGGCAGACGACCAGCTGATCAAGGTCTGGGATTACCAGACGAAGTCGTGCGTGGCGACACTGGAGGGGCACACGAACAACGTCTCCGCTGTCGTGTTCCACCCGGTGCTCCCGCTCATCATCAGCGGGTCGGAGGATGGTACCATACGATTGTGGCACTCGACGACGTTCCGCCAGGAGAACACGCTCAATTACGGCATGGAGCGTGTCTGGTCCGTTTGCTGCCATCGCGACTCGAACAAGGTCGCGTTCGGGTGCGACGAAGGCACAATCATGATCAAGATCGGCCACGAGGAGCCCGTTGTCTCCATGGATCGCAACGGTAAAGTCGTCTGGTCGAAGAACCACGACATCGTCGGCACCAATGTCAAGACGCTGGGATCGAAAACCACCATTGTCGACGGCGAGCGTTTGCCACTGGCTACGAAAGAGATGGGCAGCTGCGAGATTTACCCCCAGGTTCTCTACCTGCGTTGTCACGATCGCCTGTCCGAGTACGGCTAACGGGTCACCTTGCAGGAAATCGCTCACGATCCCAAGGCCCGTCTCCTGGCCGTGTGTGGCGATGGCGAGTACATCATTTACACGGCGCTCCTTCTGAAGAACAAGTGCTTCGGACCGGCACTCGAGTTCGTCTGGGCGTCGCACTCAGGCATGTACGCCGTGCGCGAATCGACGTCCAAGGTCAAGGTCTTCAAGAACTTTGTCGAACATCGACCGTTCCGCCCGCTGTTCCCCGTCGAAGGCATCTTTGGTGGGGCGCTGCTCGGCGTCCGCTCGAACGAATTCGTCGACTTTTACGACTGGGAGACGTGCTCGATTGTGCGCCGTGTGGAAGTGTGCCCGCGTCTCGTGTTCTGGTCGGAGTCTGCGGATCTGGTCGTCATCGCCGGGGAAACGGCGTACTTTACCTTGCGGTACAACGGTGACCTCGTCGCCAAGTACATCGAGCAAGGGATCGAGGTCGGCGAGCAAGGCATTGATGGTTCGTTTGAGCTCGAAAAGGAGACCTGTGAGCATGTCACAACGGGGGAGTTCATCGGCGATTGCTTCATCTACACGAACGCCGCCAACCGGTTGAACTACTGCGTTGGCGGCGAGGTCATCACGCTTGCGCACCTCGACAAGCCGTACTACCTGCTCGGGTACCTCCCCAAGGACGACCGCGTCTACCTCATCGACAAGCACCATCACATCGTGTCGTTCTCGCTGCTGCTCTCGATTCTCATCTACGAGACCGCCATTGTCCGGGGCGACTTCGAGGGCGCCCGCACGGCGCTTCAGAGTATCCCCGTCGAACACCATGATAAGCTGGCGCGGTTCCTCGAGGGGCAAGGTCAGTGGCGCTGCCCAGGACGAGGCACTGTGATTCGGCATTGCTGGAACTGAACGTATTCCCAGGGCTGCGAGAGTTGGCGTTTGAGGTCACGACCGACCCGGAGCACAAGTTCGAACTGGCCGTCCAGCTCAACAATCTGGAAGAGGCGAGGGCACTGGTCGAGGCCGACGAAAGCGATTCCAAATGGAAACAGCTGGGCGATGCGGCCCTGTCAAACAACGACCTGGTGCTGGCGAAGAAGTGCTTCGCGCGATCCCAGGACCTCGGCGGCCTGCTGCTGATTGCAACGTCGTGCGGTGATCGCGACGGCCTCGAGAAACTGGCCGACGTCGCCACCAAGTCGTCGCAGTTCAACGTGTCGTTCCTGGCCCTGCTCCTTCTCGGCCGCGTGGACGACGCTGCTGAATTGCTGGTGCAGACCGGGCGCATCCCTGAGGCTGCCTTTTTCGCTCGATCGTACTGTCCTAGGTCAGTCGTTGCTGTTGCAGGATGCTGTCATGTTGCCGGTCTGATTCCATGCTGGGGTGTATAGTTCGGTGGCCAGAATCGTCGATCTGTGGAAGGGCGATTTGGGGAAGGCGTCGTCGGCGTTGGCGGATTCGCTCACGGATCCGGAGTCGCATCCAGAGTTGTTCCCCGATCACGCCGCCTGCCTAGCCGCCGAGGCGCATGTCTCCAAGGAGTGGGGCCAGGCTCTGCCCGCCAGCGCGTACCGCGACGTTGTCGAGCAGCGCGCTAGCCGGAACATCCTGGCAGAGGCGCAGGCGGGGCAACTCGGGTCGCTGGCCGATGTCAAACCGCGAACCCCGTCTCGTACGATCAGCGCGGCGTCTGTGCCGCGCTCGTCGTCGTCGCCTGCCAGGTCGCCCCAGCCCGCGCGTTCGCTATCGCCACTCCGCGCCGCCAGCCCTGTCCTGACGGCGCCAAAGTCCCGGTAGGGCCCGGATTGGAACCATTCGTCGTTCGAACCCGGTCCTGAACCCGCCGCAGGTCTCACTCGCCGGTCCGGTCGCCGTCCCCGTCATCACCTTTCCGCAGCATGGCGTCTCCACCGGCCGTGTCCGTCCCCAGCACGGTACCGATCGTCCGGTAGCGCGCGTTCGCGACGACCTTCTGAACGGTCCTTCCTCTGCAGGCGTCTGGCAGTCCAAAGTTGACGCCCGCTGCTCGGTTCAGCCCCGGGTCGTCTGCGTTCAGCCCGGCACGTCCGCTGCCGCCCACTGACCTAGACGCATACCCTGGCTTCAACGGCCATGCCGCCTCGCCAGTGCGGTCGCCCGCAATGCTGTCGTCGCAGCCGGCCGGCGTTGACGACCTGGACGAGCTGTTCGGCGGACAGGGAGTTGGGCATCTTCAGGGCGACGTCGACTGGATCGGCGGTGTGAACGGCGGTGCGTCCTGGTATCATATTGGTGTGTGGCGCCCAGGCGCTGAGACCGGCCCGACAGGATCTGCCACAGGTGGTGGCGCCGCCCTGGACGACGACCAGTTCAGCGAATTCCTCGAACCGGGCCCGCAGAACCCGGCGTCGCGCGGGGCCGACCCGCACCGTCCCGCCGCCAGCAACGACGACTTTGGCGACCTGGACGACTTCTAGCGTCACGGGCAGGCCTCGCTTATATACACCTTCAATGCATCTCGGCCGTCCATGTGCTGGCGCAGGACGCCGATGTCTCCGAGGACGACACATGCTGTACCGTGTCGGCCTTCGCAGCGCAGCAGGACGAACGGGAACGCGCGCGTGTATTGAGAATAGCGTTCACGAACGATCGGGCAGATACAATAGGTTGCTGGGGCGGCGGTGTCAGTCGTCGCGGCGATCGTCGTCGTCCAGGTCGGCGGGCGCCTCGCTCGACTCGAGGATCGCCCGCCCTTCCTCGGCGGTGATCGCCCGCACCTGGCTGACCTTGTTGGCGTAGAAGACGCCGAAGCGCCCGGCCGCGTACTCGGACAGCTCCGGGCGGAACGTCGTGCAGATGAACTGCGTCTGGCGGGACGACGTCTCACGTTCGAGTTGCTGGGGACAGGGGGAGACACGCCCTGCGTCAGACCGACGCGTACCGTTCGACCAGCGCGCGCGGACGTACCTTCTCAGTCGCCTCCAGATCCGCCTCCTCTGCTTCTTCGCCGGAACCGTGCGCTCCGTCCTGGGCGGACCAACGACGACGTGTCAGTGTCAGAGCCGGCGTGCAACGACCGATCGGGCGTACCACGTCCATGTCGTCTTCCGATCGAGGCGGGCGACTCTGCCGGGCGATCATCTGGGCGACCGCAGCGCGGTGGGCGCTGTCCAGGTTACCTGCAGGCCATCAGCAGCGGCGGCCCCACAGAGACGAACGATCGGGCGGCGTTACTGTCGATTTCGTCGAACAGGTAGAACGGGAACGGGTCGCATCGTTGGATGGCGAAGATCAGGGCCAGGGCGACGATCGTCTGCTGGCCGCCGCTCAGCTGCGTCATCGCGAGGACGGTGCCACCGGTGCCCGTGAACGACACTTTGATGCCGACGCCCGTGTACCGGTCGGTGCCGCCGCCCTCCTCGCCGGCGGCAGGACCGCCCCGGCGCTCCGCTTCCTCTTCCTCCTCCTCGTGGCTGTCTTCCTCGCCCGACGAATCCACCACGTCCGTGTCGCGTCGCGTCTGGATCACCAGCGTCGCCTTGCCGCCGGGGACCAGCTCGGCGAACACCTGGAACAGCACGATGATGTCGGACAGGGCGCGCAACGTGGAGCATCGCAACCGACCGGACCTGGCTGAAATTCTTGGCGATGCCCTTGAACGTTCGCCGGATGGCCTCCTCCTTCTGATGATCGAGATGCGCGATGCACTGCTCGATGGCGACCTTGCCGCGGTCGAGCTCCGCCTTCCGGTCGCGCAGCTGGGCCCGCTGCTCGGTGAACGCTGTGAACTGATCGATCGCCTTCTTGTTGACGTGGCTGACGGCAACGGCGTCAGTGCGGCACGCGCAGAGGGCACCGCGGCCGCCACAACGCGAACCTGTATTTCTTCAGCTCCGTGTTGCACTTCGCCAGCGAGTCCATCAGCGACGAGATCGGCTGCGACCCGTACGTCTCGAACGCGGCCGACGGCAACGACCCAAGCGCCCGGATCGACCGGACGCAGCTGTCCTTCTTGTTCATCAGCAGACTGGCCCGGTTCACAATCTTCTCCATGCGTCGCGTGTGCTCCTGAATCGCCACCCGGATCTGAAACGCACACACACGCACACGTTCAGCGCATGGGGGCGGGTCCACGACCACCATCAGCGAGCGTACCTCGGACTCTCGCGCCTTGATCGTTTCCGCCTGAGCGGTGAGGTCACCGATTCGGGACTGAGCCGCTGCAATGTCGCCCTGCACGCGACGATTAAAAGCGACGCGCACACGATCGCCCTGGCAGATGGCGTACCTCGATTCGCTCGAGTTCGCGCAGCGTGTCGGTCTCCTGTTTGCGCAGGCTCGCCAGTTCCGTGCCCGCATCGCCGTCCTCGCCGACTTCGGCGTCCTCCTCCTGCAAAGCGTCAAGCGCCGCACGAAGGTCCCGCTGTCGGGGCACCAGGTTCATCGACAGGTCGTCGGCGAGCGCCGCGCGATCCGCCTCACACTTGGCGCGCCTCTCCGATATCGCGATCACGGAGCGGTTCAGCGACTCAATCTCCTCCGTTAGAGACGCGAGCCGCGCGGATTCGGCTTCGCTCAGCGATGCGCGAAACGGGGACGACAGCTCCGTTCTCTGCGCCTAAACGCATTGCCAACGGTCGGTCAGCAGGGCTTTAGGCGTGCGAGGGCGGCGACACGAACCTGAATGGACGCCTCCAACTGTTCGATATTGTGGGCGCACGCGTGCATAGCATCGCGTTTCGAGGCGAGCTCGGACTCGACAATGGCCCGTTCCGAGTCGACCTGCGCCGTCTCGTCTCTGGCCTGGACGATGCGGTCGCGAAGCGCCCGCCGCTGCGCGTCGCACGCCTGCATGTCGCCGAGGATGGCGGCGACCTCTTGGTCTTTGATCCGGGCCCGCTCACGAACGGAAGCACTGGATCCGGCCGCTGCCACAGCGTTGCGAACGTCGTTCAGGTCGGCCATGGCCTTCAACGCCGACGCCTTGGTGTCGACGAATCCGCCCGTCATGGCACCCTTCTTGTTGACCTGGTCGCCATCCAGCGTGATGGCGTTCATGCCATGCTCCCGACTGTAGGCGGCGCCCACATCCAGGTTCCGCACGATGACCGTCTTGCCGAACAGCTGCGACATGGCCGGCAGGAACTGCGGCTTGAACACCAGCTTGTCCAGCATTGGGATCGCATCCGACGACTCCACGTACATCGACGACGGGGATCTACGACAGACAGTCAGCAGCGCCGGCGACGAACGAGACCCGACAGGGACCGACACTTTCAGCTTGTTGAGCGGCATGAAGGTGACGCGACCTGCGCGCATGCGCCTGATGTTCTCGAGGAGGACGGACGCGGTTTCGTCAGTGTCGACCACGACGTGGAACAGGCGGTTGCCGGCCGTCGTTTGCACGCATTGGTAGAACGTGGGTTCCGTGGTGAACAGCTCGCAGACCATGCCGAACACGCCAGTGATCTTCCGCTCGGCGCAGATCTCCTTGACGGCTTGCAGGCCGAGGCGAACATCTCGAGGCATCGTCGAGTACAGAGACGTTTCAGCCCTCTGTTTCCAGGGGGATGTCAACGGGGAACGACCCATGCGAAGGCCAAACGCATTAGCGACGTACATGGAGCCGCTCCTTCAGTTCAGCATTGTCCGACTCGAACTGCGACTCCTGCCGCCAGAGTTGCTTGCGCTCGTTGGTCGCATCGTCACGAGCCTGACGGCCGGGGGTCACACTTGGCACACGAACGTCAATTTGCAGAAACCGTACCTTCTTCAGCTCGCCGAGGCGGCCGCTGAGCTGCTGGGATTCTGCCATGGACTGCTGAATTTGCTGGGAGGCCAACTCGTGACGCGATTTCTACGATAACGGCACAGACACAGGTCGCTTAGAGCGACGTTCTGCCGCACGACCGCATGCGGAAGCCTACTAGATCCTGGAGCTTGGACTCAAGGGCCTGAAGCTCTTCGCCGTACGCCTTCTCCTACGAAGCGGTTCAAACATTGGCGACACGGATCGACACGGCACCCGTGCAGACGAACCTTCTCCCGTTCAACGGCGCACGCCTGTTCAGACTTGCGGATCTGTTCGCGGAGGTAGGCGTCCCTGGCGGAGCGGGACTTGAACAGCGCCGACCGGCCGCGTTTCGCGTACAGTTCATCCAATTGGATACGGCAGGAGTCCAGTCGGGCCTGCGTTGTCACCTCCGCCTGCTTGGCGTCCTCGAACTTGGCCGACGCGTCCGACAGCTGGGCCCGGACCTCGCCGATGCGCTTCTCGAGCTCCTCCAGGTCCGCAGTGAGCGCCCGGCGTCGCTGGGCATTGCCAGCGGCGTGCTTCGCATGGTCCCGGGCGACGAGCTCGCAGCGCGCCCGCTCCTTGACCGTCGTCTGCAGATGCGCCTGCAGAACCTGCTTCTGATCGTGGAGTCGCTTCTGTCGGCCTTCGAGGAGCGCAATCTCCGACTCGATATTCGTCAGGGATTCAGCGATGGACGCCGCCTCCGCATGTGTCTGTGCAATGTGTAAACTACAAGGCGTAAAGGTCGCCGCTTTGTCGCCACCGTACCTGCTCGGCTTCCTTGTGCGCCTTTTGACGATCGTTCTCGAGGGCGGCGAGCTTGCGCTCGGCCGAGTTCTGCTCCAACGTGAAGATCGTGTACTCGAGGGAGCGACGCTCCCGGTCCAGGGCCTGGTACTGGCGCAGCTCCTCCTGTTCGCCCTCCAGCTCCTGCAGGCGCGCTTCGAGCGATTCGCTGATCTCGGCGATCTGCGCGGTGCAGGAATCCGTGTCGTGCATGATCCTGAGCGACTCCGCGCGACGCTGGTCGTAGACGCGGGTGCCGGCGATCTCCTTCAGCAGGTCGAGGCGCGCTTTGTCCTGCGCTGGACGTCAGGCGCGCCTGGGAAGGTGCAAACCTCGAACGCGGTACCGTCATCTTGACGAGGGCGTTGACCTTCCCCTGCTGCACGATGTTGTACGGGTTGGACCGGGAGAACCCGGCGCTCTCCAGCAGGTTGTCGACCTGCGTCTTGGACACGTGTCGGTTGTTCAGCAGGAACTCGTCCTTCTTCAGACCGATCACCCGCCGCAACGTCACGACGTCCTTGTCGTCCGGGAACCGACGATCCCTGCCATCCGATCGAAACGTAATCAGATGCGGACCTCGTACGTCCGGTATTCCGAACGAAGGTGGCGAAATCGTAAACTATGGCGAGCAAATGTTACGAACTTGTTGTTGAAGACGAGCTCGACGTAGGCGGCGAGGACGGCGCGGCCGGACCCCTCGTGGAGGAGGCGCTGGCGGTCCTCGGCGCGCAGGCTGCTGTACTTGTTGGACAGGACGAACTCGATGGCGGCGAACACGTTGCTCTTGCCGGCGCCATTCTGCGATGCGGTCGTCAGGGGTCGGCCCTACCACGATGCGCGCGTGTGTGTGTGTGACGCACCCTGCCGAGGATGACGTTCAGGCCGGGCGCGAACTGCACTTCGACGCGGTCCTTGTAGGACTTGAACCCTTCGATGACGAGCCGGTCGATGTACATCCTGCGGAGCCCCGGCGCCCGTGACGAGCGCCCGTGACCGACCCCGGATCCCCCTCGCTCGAACCCGTTCGCCAACAACTGACCGGGGGTGGGCACGGCGGAAAGTGCGGCGCGAAACGCCGAAACTGCACCCGACCCTGTCGACGGCTCGACGCAGACCATTGACCTGGACCGCCAACTGTACGTGACGACGACGACGCGCAACCAGACGTGCGCAGTGGCTGGCCCGGTTCGCAGCGGCGACGTGGCGTCCCCGGGCACACGCCGTCGTTGTCCGAGGGAACGATATATATTCCCAAGGGCCTCGGTTCGCTAGACGGGCACGTCGTTCGCATATGTACATATACATTTTATAGAGAGGGCGAGAGAGAGAGAGAGAGAGAAAGCTCCGGCGACTTGATACCGGATGGCAACCGTTGTAGCCGAGGGTTGCCCGTCGATCGACGGCATCGATGATGACGACCAGCTCCCCAGATCCACCAGTGGCCCGATTGAAGAACCCCCGGCCCCTGCCACGTATGAGTCGATATAGGCGGTTTTATCAGAGGTCGCGGCAGTGTGCGGCGTGTGATGGTTCGGGCCCCTTCGTATTCGCTGGAACAGCTGGGTGTCAGCCTGCATGCGCCGGATCGGACACATGCAGACTGCCGCCCTGCTGGTCCAGGGAGTGCGGAGGAGCTGGCCTGCGCGGCGCCCGACTTGTCAGCTGGTGAGGAGTGGTGTGGCTCAACGGCTTTGTCGTGCCCGTTATCCTGTCGATGCGGTCATGGCGATCGATTTGGAAAATGCCGACCCGACCCGAAAAAGGGGGAGCCATGCGCACAATGCTCGGGTGGCGACTGCTGACTGGTGAATGGTGATCCAACGCCACTGCAATGTTTTCGGGCCCCAATTGACTGTGGTGTCCAATTATTATTGGTCACTGACGGGGTTTGGACGCTGACCTCGGACCCCAGCCCCAGTCGCCGTTTAGTGTACGCACAGCGCTGTACGCAGAGCAGGGCCTATCTTCAAGGGGTTGCAGAATGTTCCCGCGTACATACCTACGACGAGGGCCGTTAAACCAAAATGTTCAGTGGGGTGAGAACAACGACAGCACACAGTGAATACGGCTATCGACCGGATGGGCGGACCCGAATCACAGTTGTCAAACGACGCATGGCTCGGTACCGACCGGTAGACGCAGGTCCTATGCTGCTGACCGGATCACCGGGACGAACAAAACGCGGTTTCCGGTGACGGACGGGGGAGGTCCCCGGAGACCGAGCTGCAGTTCGACGGGCGGTGGACGTCGTCGTTGCCCGTTGCGTCGACGGATTCGTCGGCCGCGGCGCGACACGGGGCGCCTGTGACAGCGTGTACGCCGTGGACGTGCACGCTGCAACCCGCAGCGCATCGATGGTCGACGACGCCTGGGCGCGCTCCGTTCCCGACGTCCTGCGCGCATTCGATCATGTCGACCCGCTCGTCGGCCTGCCCGCCGATCGTCGAGCGCGACAGGCCCGCGTTTTCGGCTACAACCGTACGTTCCCTATACATACGCACACACACACAACCAAACGAATGGCAACGCGGTCGCTAACCTATCGTTGTGACAGAGATGCTGCCACCGAAACGTATACGGCGCTTATAGGGCCCATCGACACGACTGCTCAATACGTTCTGTGCAGCGAAACCGTTCGTGTCGCTCGTCCTGAAGCAGTTCCAGGACATTCTGGTCCTCGTGCTGCTTGGTGCCGCATCCGTATCGTTTCTGCTGGCCCTGTTCGATGTCCAGCGAGAATCGAGCGCCTTTGTCGAACCCGTCGTCATTCTTCTTATCCTCGTGGCCAACGCCACTGTACATCGCCCACGTCGACGTCCTGGGACGGGTTTCGTGCAACTCAAACGTGTCCGGTGTGTGCAGGTTGGCGTCTGGCAGGAGACGAACGCGGAGACTGCCATTGCGTCGCTAAAGGAGCTGGAAGCCGAGCACGCCAAGTTGGTTCTGAACGGGGCGCTAAAAGTCGTCCCTGTACGATGAGATTATGGCTTTTCCGACGTCTGCCGCTCTGCACACGCTTACGTCCTGTTAGGCGAGCGACCTGGTCCCCGGGGACATCGTACATGTGGACACGGGTGACAAAGTGCCTGCCGACTGCCGGATCGTGTCCATCACGAGCTCCACGCTGCTGGTTGATGAATCGTCACTGACCGGCGAGAGCGAAAATGTCAATAAGTGCACCGACCCGGTCAACGTCATCGCAGCCGTCGACCAGGACAAGAAGAACATGCTGTTCTCGTCCACGCTCGGTAGTCGTCGCGCGTACGTTTGAACGTGCACCATGGGCTCTGAACACGTGCCCCGTTAGTCACGCGAGGCCATGCTATTGCTGTCGTGGTGCAGACCGGGTCGCGAACGTCGATAGGGAAGATCCAGATGGGGCTATCGGAAGGTACGCGAACGTTAGGCATGCGCCCGCCCGCCGTTTCAAACGTTGCTGTAGGCGAGGAGGACAAGACGCCATTGCAGTGCAAGTTGAACGAGTTCGGCGCAATGCTGTCCAAGATGATTGGCGTGATCTGCCTCCTGGTCTGGGTGATCAACGTTGGGCACTTTACAGACCCGGAATTCGGCGGCACCTTGGCCGGCGCCGTCCACTTCTTCAAGATTGCCATCGCTCTGGCTGTTGCCGCTATCCCAGAAGGTATATTGAATGCGAATTCCGCACGATCGCGCTGACCATGTCGTGCGAACAGGTCTGCCAGCGGTAGTCACGACCTGCCTGGCGCTAGGGACTCGCAAGATGGCTCAACACAACGCCATTGTGCGCCGGCTGGCGTCTGTTGAAACGCTTGGATGCACGTCCGTCATCTGCTCCGACAAGGTCCCGCTGTTGACGCGGTCGCCTCGGGTGATATCTGAACCGCGTTTGCGACAGACGGGAACGCTGACGACGAACGAGATGACTGTGCGTCACGTGATGACGGTTGCTGTCGACGGGTCCACCGGGCGCTTCGAACCCGAGCTGTTCACGGTCACGGGCGATGGGTGGTCCCCTGTCGGGCAGGTACGACCAGGCGCTTGCTCTGCCCCGACCCGTGTCGTTCAGTCTGATGCCCAATCCAGGTGATGACGGCGTCCGGGCGCGTTCTCAACGACCCTGCGCTCACCAATGCGGGCCTGTCGAATATCGGCCGCGTTTCGGCGCTCTGCAACCAGGCCATCCTCGAATACAATGCCGGCAGGCGGTCGTTTTCCAAGGCCCGCCTTCGGCCTGATGGTGGACCTGCAACCGTGCGAGCTGACTTGTTCGGTGCACGCAGGTCGGCGAGTCGACCGAGGCGGCCCTGAAGGTGCTCAGCGAGAAGATTTCGGTGCCCGAGCACCTCGCGACGAGCGTATCGTATGACTTCGCGCACCGTTTCTGGAACGAGCGGCACCAGGTCGGGTGCTCGGCGCCAATCCTTCGCAGCCGGTCTGATCTGCACCTGCACCCTCCAGGTGCAGTCTGTGCTGGATTTCGACCGCAATCGCAAGTCCATGTCGGTGGCGGTCACCGGCCCCGACGGTCTGCTGCTGCTGGTCAAAGGCGCCCCCGAGTCGATCCTGCCCCGGTGCGCCCATGTCCTCGCCTCGTCGGGGTCCTGCACCGACATGACCGCCGACCTCCACGACGTCGTCCTCCAGCAAATGCGGAAGTACGCTTCGAACGTGGGGTCGTCGTGTGCGCCGTCAGAGGGTCGTCCACAGAGCTCATCGCCCGGCGACGTGCAGGGAATGCGCTGCCTGGCGCTGGCCATGAAGTCGGACCCTGTACTGTCGGCCGACCCCGACCAGTTCGCATCCGTCGAGCAGGGCCTGACCTTCGTCGGCATGGTCGCCATGCTGGACCCACCGCGCCCTGGCGTTCGGGACGCCGTCCGCCGCTGTGCCACGGCCGGCGTTCGCGTTGTTGTCGTCACGGGCGACAACGTGCACACGGCGTCGGCCATCTGCTTACGAATCGGTGCGTCCACGGGCGCCATGCGGTTCGCAGGCACCGGTTGGGTGAACGCGTTCGTCCAGGCGTATTCCATTCGACCGACGAGGTCGCCGATCGCTGCGTCACCGGCGGCCAGTTCAGCGCGATGACGCCGGCGCAGCAGGCGCTCTGCGTCACCCACTGCCGCCTGTTCGCCCGCGTCGAACCCGCCCACAAGCAGCGCCTGGTCGAGCTGTTCAAGGAGCAGGGCCATGTCGTCGCCATGACGGGTTCGCGCGCATGGCTCCCCCGCCCGTCGTCGCAACGCGTGTCGCTGACCGACACGCGCTCCCCCTGTAGGCGATGGCGTGAACGACGCGCCCGCCCTGCGCCGGGCGGACATCGGGATCGCGATGGGGTCTGGCACGGCCGTCGCCAGGGAGGCCTGCGACATGGTCCTGCAGGACGACAACTTCACGACGATCGTCGACGCCGTCGAACAGGGCCGCGCCATCTTCAGCAACACGCGCGCCTTCATCCGCTACCTGATCTCGTCCAACATCGGCGAAGTGTTCGCCATCTTCCTGACGTCCGTCACCGGCCTGCCCGAAGCCCTGCTCCCCGTTCAACTGCTCTGGGTCAACCTCGTCACCGACGGCCTGCCCGCCACCGCATTAGGGTCTTGCGATCGCTCGTCGTCGTCGTGCGCCGACCGTTGCTCATGCCCTGTGGCCGCTGCAGGTTCAACCCGCCGGACGGCGACCTGATGGCGAACCCGCCTCGCTCGCGCGACGAACCGATCGTGTCGTCGTGGCACATGACCCGGTACGTGGTCATCGGGTCGTACATCGGCCTGGCGACCATCGCCGGGTTCGTCTGGTGGTTCCTGTACGCGCCCAGCGGCCCGCAGATCACGCTGGCGCAGCTGGGCGCGTACCACGCGTGCGAGGCGCACCCGGACGCGTTCGCCGGCGTCGACTGCGCCGTGTTCCGGTCGCACGCGCCTGGGACGGTCGCCCTGTCCGTCCTGGTGGCCATCGAGATGTTCAACGCGCTGAACGCGTTATCCGAGGACCAGAGCCTGCTGGTCGTCAGGCCGACGTCGAACGCCTGGGTCCTCCTGGCGATCGCCGTGTCCATGCTCCTGCACCTCGCCATCATGTACACGTCGTGGCTGGCCGCGATCTTCAGCGTCGTCCCGTTATCGGCCGCCGAATGGCGCGCCGTTCTCCTGATCTCGCTGCCGGTCGTCGTCATCGACGAGGCGCTCAAGTGGTCGTCCCGGAACAGCGCCTGGCTGGAGCACATGATGCACGTCCGGCTCGGGCGGCAGATCCGCTACCGCCGGTTCAGCCATGAGGTGAACGACGACGTTGAGATTGAGCGGCTCGTCGCCCACCATGTTCTGGTGGTCCCCATTTGCGTTTGTCGCATGACGCGCGCGTAGCTGACCGTGCGTTGTCGTGTGCACCGTTAGGACAAGAGCGAGCACGCGATGGAGTTCGAGCTGGAGGACCCGACCGCGTACGCCCCGACCCGAAGCAGATGACAAGGTGCCGCCGGGACGCAGGCGCCCGCCCGGTCGCCCACAATCGCATAAACCGATGGGACATAGGATGCCAGGATCCCCCAGTGCCTGTGTACGTCTGATGCAGCCAGCGGGCGAGTTCGACAACGGATCAACGACGGTGGCTAGGCGGCTTCATTGAACAATATGTCATCCTTGATCACGACTGCGGCGCACACGACCATCGTCAGCAGGGGAACCGATACGAACGAACGCAGCTTACGGTCGGCTTCGATCGTATAGGACGACCCGATGGTCGAGTTCGCGACGCTGCTCTGCTCCTGGAGGCGCGACTGCTGCCCGATGACGCTGCTCTCGACGCAGCAACTGACGGAACGTTCAGCACACGGCCGCGTTGTCCCCGCATCGAGGACGCGGGATGTCGAACCTACCTGGCGGCGACGTGGGCGCCGTCGAGCAGGACGGATCTCGTGACGACCGCATTGGGGCCGACGGAGCACCCGGGCCCGATGACCGAGTCGCGAAGCACGGCGCCCTCGCCGATGTGGACGTTGGCGGCGATGAGCGACTTGGAGATTTTCGCATGGGCGTGCGCCGGGTCGTCGGCCCGGTTGCCCCGATGGACCAGGGCCCAGTGCGCCTGCGACGCGCTGCACAGGACGAGGTTGGCCCTGGCGTAGGCGGGCAGCGAGTTGATCCGCGTGCAGTAGTACTGGTCGGGCATGACGAGCGCGTAGCACCCGTTGATCGGGTCGCTGTCCGGCTCGAACATGTACGACATCGTGCGCGCCAGCTGGATGTCCGACTGGTCGCCCAGCAGGTCGTCGAACGGGAACGGGCGCGCGAACTGCTTCTGGACCAGGTAGGGGATCAGCTCCCGGTAGACGTCAGTGATGCCTGAACGGGGGCATTGAGAAACGTGACGCACAACGCGACCGCCGCTGTTACCCTTCTTGGCGTCGAGCACGTCGAGGACCCAGTGCGCCAGGATGGCGATGCCGGTCGTCTGGATGCGCGTCTGGACGGTCAGCGACCCGCCTGCCTGCTGCAGGATGGACGGGCCGAGCGAGAACGTCTGGTCCGATTCGATGTCGGCGGCCAGGCGCAGGTACACGAGTCGGTCGCCGTCCATGGCGACGTAATGTCGGGTCATGTCCGCCGCCAGCGCCGTGCGCCGCTGACGTGCTGACTCGCCGTCGGGCAATTGCATCCGGTGAAGCAGGACCTGAACGACGACGACGACGGTGAGGTTCCCCGACAGGCGGCGAGCGCACGCGCGGGATACGGACGGTGGCACCGGCGACCCGGGTTCGATGCAGGTCGGCGAGCTCCAGCAGCGGCATCGTGCAGATGATGTCGGTGTCGACCAGCAGGAAGTCGTGGTCGATGTACCCGCGAACCTTCCGTAAGGCTGCTCGGCGGCGGCCGGCAATCAGCGACTGTGGTGGTGGTGGCCCATGGCACAGGCGGCGGACGTACCCTCGGCGGACCCGATGTTGTTCGGTACGTGCTCGACGCGGATCTTCATCGGTATGTCGTCCATGACGTGGCGCAGGGCGGCGGAGACGGCGGCGTGCGCCGACTGCGACACGACGACGATGCAGGACTCGAAGCCGGCCTGCGCGATCTGGTACAGCGGGAAGACGACGAGCGGGACGTTGCCGAGCGGCATCGCGGGCAGCGGCACCGTCTCCGACACCGGGTGCAGGTTCGACCGGTCGTCCAGCGCCAGCAGGACGGCATCGAACTCCACGAACCGGACGGCGTCTGGATCCATCGGTGCCGGCAGCGCTGGGCCTCACGGACTCCGATGTCGCTCTCGGGCAGTCCGGCACTGCCGCTGGCCACTGCAGTCTGCAGCTGCGTCACAGCGGCAGCTGCAAGGCAGGCGTGGCGCACATCCGGAACTGCTGCTGCTGCTGCTGCTGCTGCACGCCGCTGCGTATTCGTAATACCGTGACGGTACCGGCATCACCAGGAGACAAACGTTGGTGGTCGAAACGTGGTGGACCAACGGTGGGCGGGAACGTACGTCGCGGTGGCGGGTCGCGACTCGTGTCGGGCGAACGTAGCGCTCGGCCGGACGCCATGGGGCACCACCACCATAACCGGGTCGACCGGCGCTCAAGTTCTAATTCGGGAGCCGAAGTTGCGACTTGTCGGCTCTGGATCACGCGACCCATTCCAGGGTGTCGCCGTGATTCGTCCGCCTCAAGTACCGACGAGGGACAGCCCGGGGCGCTCGCCTACCATTATGAGCGCTGTGACTTTGACCGCGCTGCTCGTCGTGTCCCTCATCGTCGCGGCCATGGAGCATCAAGACCAAGCAGGCGCGACTGGCAACGACAGGCCGGCTCACCCGCAGATTGTATAAACGTGTAAAACGGTATACCGGACGACACGTATTCGAACGGGTTGCTAGCTGCCCTGCTTCCCAGTTGCCACGGCTGGGGCAACGATCGCGGTCCTCTTCGCCTCTGACGACGGAACGGCCATGGCCGAGTCGACCTTCCCGACACGCAGTTTGCCCAGGACGTTGTCCATGGCGGACGGCTCCGGTCGAAACGTGGCCACCAGGGAAGATACGGCCAGCAATCCGCAAACCTGGTTGACGAAATGCGCTGCGAGGAAATGGGTCGGCGACATATCCTGGACGGCCAGCGTCACGAAATGTGACGCGATAAACATCGCACCGAGTAGCCAGCTGATGCGAAGCCGCGTGGCGAACACCCGCCGACGCCCGCTGAGAGCGGTGCTAACCCCGACGCCTATTTGACGCTGCGAAGCGAGGACCTGACGGGTGACGGCAACGCAGGCATACCCCTGGTTGACGCTAAAGATGGTGAGAGCGCCTCCAAAGAACAGGTAGCTGGCGACGACGCCCATCGGCATCACCTGTGTGTTTGCTGCTATGCCGAGGACGACAAACGTCGCGACAATGATCAAGGTGCCCGCAGCAACCGCGATCCGGTCTGCAATTAGCACGGAGGGGTCCGGTCCCAAGGCGGCCAACGACGGTGTCATTATCAATGCGATGCCGACACGAACCATGGAGATAAGCGGGAGCTCCAGGTAGCTGGTCAGAACAAGCGCGCCAAACGGCAAGCCCTGATTGTGGAACCAGGCGATATTGGCGGCTCGCACACAGCGGACGGCCTGTCCCAGGAACACAGCAGCGAGTGTGACAATGGCGGCCCGGGGTGGCGCCCTAAGTGCCCACTTGTCATCCACCACGAACTGTAGGATTCGGAATACAATGAAGACGATGATTGCCCCGGATGCGATGACGGTGAATGTAAAGGCGGCGATCATGGAGGGCCGGCGCAGGGCCAAGGACGCCGGGTTCGCTTCAACCGATGGCCCATCGGAAGCCATACAGATAACGTCGTTGCCTGAAACCCCGTCGAGATCATCGACGACAACAACAGCTGGTACACTCGCCAAGGGGCTTACTTCCGGGATCCAGTATGACCAAGCGATGATCTCCAATGTTGTTCGAAGCAGGCTGGATGGGTTGGCATGGAACACTAAACCGGCGCAACCGTTGACGCGGCAGGCCCTGGTCCAGTCGGCAACGTTAACGGTGACCGTGTTCACTTCGACGACAATGATGCGATTCGATGCGTGTGGGCCGACCGACGACAGGTGGGCGTCGGCACCGCCAAGCGCAAGGACGGCTGTCGACGAGATGTTGAACGTTGTGTTCTCGAATGCGAACCCATAGCTGGTCACGGAACGAACGTTGCCATCAAAAAACGTTTCAGTGCGCAAATGCCGTGGCGATGATGACGTCGAGCGGAACGCGGTGTGGCGAGGTCGAGCGAGAACGACAAGGGTGCTGCGGCGAGGTAGCGCGGCGCCGGGCCCGTGACCCATGGGGTGCTGAAACAGTAGTGGAAGCCCCCCGTCGCTCCTTCCTGGTGTGGGAAACCGGGTTGCTCGTCGCACGCCGGGTCCATGACCCGGCCGCACCACACGGATTGGGCCGTGCCCGATCTGTCACCCCGACAGTCTGTGGCTGGAGGGGAACCCGGACGGTCGGTGACCGGAAGGGCCCAGCCAAGGGTAGTAACCCGAGGCTTCACCTGACTTCCCGTGGTCGTCAGGTTAGGGAAAGCGTCTGTGGCGCCTACCCTGCTGGAAGGACAAACAACACACAAACAACCAAAACTACGAAAACCTCAATACCGTACTCCAATACTCCAAACTGCACCCTGAGCACTACATACGGCCCTACCTCTACCTCCCCTCATCGCACTCAACAAAACGCCATAAATACTCACACTGAAGCACCCATGAGAAAAGGTAAACAGCGAAGTCATCATAAAAATTACCAAAACACAGAGCACCCCTGCGCCATATATGACAATGCCCTAACAGCACACAGCCCTCCGCTAGGTGAGCCCGCTGCGGAGTCCGAGGCGCACCCTCCAACCCCTACACTGACAGCAGGAGGCGCATACCTTGGCCGGACATGGACCACGACCCCGCACTGGTGACAGAATGGAAATTCTCGACACCGAACACGCTGAACACCGCTTAGCCACAAAGCGCTCTAGGACGAACGAACCGCTGCCTATGCCTAACGAGCGAAATGTAGCCAGGCCGAAGTGGAAAGCCGCTAAAGCTGGAACCGACGTTGCCACCCTTGAGCGCATTTGGAGCACACCTCCAACGAGCACAGATGAAGATGACTACCATGACACGGCTGCAGTCATCCCGCACACCCCGACGAGCGCCAAAGGCCTGATAGCTATGCTCCACCAGCGGCTCCCTGGGCTGCAGCACTTCAACCTCACATCGAACATCAGCAAGGGCAAGCGCCCGAACGAATTCCTACTACACGGGTTAAAAAAGGGTAAAAACTCAACACATACCCAGCACACCTCGACACATTTACACACCTCTGACCCCCCCATGGTGCAGGCCAATATCGGGCTATACAAGGAGCGGCTCAGGCGATCGGCGCCGAATGCCGCCCGGGCCAATCACACCACAGACAGATTATCATTTACAACTGCTCGGTCCACGATATCGATGACATATTGTCGATCGGCTACCCAGGACAGCCGGTGCCCTACAACATCGCACAGACGAACTCCGGAAACCATGCAATTGCCAGCTTCGCGACTGTGCTAACGCCGCCGCTGCCCACTACGGGGGCGGTCGGTCGCAAGAGTCGGCGCCTGGTGATATAACGAACTGATGTATTTGGACAGGATCGTCACAGCAAGGGCCGCTGCGGGGTCGAGTACGGTCATGATCATGTGACCGGGTGGCAGCAGCATCTGAGCAGCATCATCTGAGTACTGGTACTCTGGATGAACACTCCCCGTGTTAGAAATCTGCTAACAGTCGTGAGCAGAGCGGGTCTCCTTCGGCTTGTCGTTCGAGGAAGGCCCTGACGATATCAGGAACATCGGCCGCCATGACCGAGTAAGGTTCCCATGAATTGTCGGTGGCATCGAATCCGATCCAGTTGATCAGTAGTTCAGTGTCACCTGACGTAGAGTTGACTCGAATGTCCTCGACTGCGTTGACTTGGTAAGCCACGCCGGTGAGCGCGATGTTGTGCTTCAGGGAAGAGGTGACATTCAAGTGCGCATCTGCATAGAACATTAAGCGCTGGGCGTGTACATCTGAGATACGATCAGTCAAGAGATCTCGAACTCGATACACCCAGTCGTTGATGGTGTCGATAATCTGGGCAGGTCCAGTCCAGTTGTACTCGGACTTGGAGTGCTTGCCATGGTTGGCCACGAGAACATAGTCGCCCGTCGTGAAGTTGATCTCGCGAACATTGCGTCGGCGACGCCGGGCGCGTTGCTTGAGATCACGTAGATGGGTGCGTGTACGTGCCACTGCTTTGTGCATGTCCTCGAGAGAATCGATAAGTTCCGTCGTCATTTCCTTGAGACGGTCAGGGGTCAACGGTACGTCGATAACCGCGTCGATGCGTTTGTTGAAGATAATCGAGATAGGTGTCGAGGGTGGCAAACCCGTAAACATCGTGACAGGCGCGTAGCCCACACTTGATCGAACAGTGTGATTTACCGTCATGTTGATCAGCGGAAGGACATACGGCCAATCCTGGAATGGAAGATTTAGCTCGGAGAGGAGGGACTTCAGCAGAAAGAGAAGCCGCTTGTTGACAACCTCAACCGTGCCGTTCGCCCAAGGTGTGTAGGCAGTTGTGAAATGATGGTTGCAGTGTAACCGGCTATTAAGCTCGGCGATAACCGCGTTTTTGAAGTGTGTGCCGCGGTCAGAGACATGTTGGAAAACAATGCCGAAACGTTTGAACCAATCCAGAAGAGATTCGGCGACAACGCTGTGATCCGCGAATTGACAAGGAATTAACTCGACGAATGCCGTGGCGTCGTCCTTCAGAACCAGAACATAACGAAGTTGATGAGAATCGCCTGGACGAGGTTTGGATAAGAACAGAAAGTCATAGTGGATGACCTTATTGGGCTTGTCCGCATGCATAGCCGTGCCAAAAGGTCGGGGAATCATCGAATCTTTGTTGCGTAGGCAGTGTAAGCATTTGTCCACAAATGCACGAACAAAGGAATCCAGATCAGGCCACCAGAAGAGTTGTGCGATGCTCGAAATAGTCGATGCAGCAGGTTGATGACCAGACAGTCCCATATGTGAAATCACTGCGATGCGTAGCTGCAGTGCATGTGATGGTACCCAGAGTTGATTGTCTGGAGTACGCCAGCCAGATTCCGGGCTAAGGTGGAGAGACATGTCCCCTTCGAGTTGGAGAATATCGGAAACGGCAGATAGGTCGTGTTGGCGAATGTAGTCGGTCTGAGCGTTACTAATCTCGTCGACAGACGGCCAGATAAACTCATCGGTCATCTTGTAATCGTCGAAGTCAAGATTAATTGCCATATGACGAATAGAACGGAACGATGGAGGGAAAATGAGGAGAGTGGTTGCAGGGCGACGCCCCACCGCGTGGCGAGGTCGGCCCAAACGTTGTCCTCCCCAGCAATGTGCTCAATGTGAAAATCTAGGTCGATAATCTGAAGTCGCCAGCGCTCCAAGCGATCGCCGGTCGTCCGACTAATTCGTGCAACCGAGGCTGGGTTCAGAATGAAAACCAAATTACGGTGGTCTGTGAAGATTCGAAGTGCCAGCTTTGACATAGAGATGAAGTGTCTGAGGCGATAGCAGCCTTCAATGATGGCGTAGGCCTCCTTCTCAATGGTCGCCCACTTCAATTGAGAACCACGGAATGTCCCCGAGATGAACGACAAAGGTTCGTGGTGTTGCTCACCGTACGGGAGATCAATATCTTCCGGAGGGATCTGCGACAGGAAAACAGACCAGAAACGGTCACTCGCATCCGGAAAGAGACACATGATCCATTCGTCCTTGGGGTGCGCCAGCGTCATGGCCTCCGATAGTCGATGCTTCAGAGAATTGAAACTGGTGAGATGGTCAGTGGTCCAGCCGATGTCGGCTAAACGAACTCGACGTAGGTGTGATTTCTTCAGACTGCTGACAGAACGAGAAGCGGACAGAAGTAGATCCTGTAGCGGATGAACATGTGCCGCGAATTGAGGGATAACAGAACGGACCCAATTGAGGCCCGAGAGGAACTGTTGGAGATCAGCAGCCGTGATAGGAGTTGATAGATCGTGCAAGGCGTTGAGATACGAGCGATCGAACGACACTCCATCAGCGGATATAACGCGACCGCACCATGTCACTGAAGTGAGATATAACTGGCAGCGATCAGGGTTGAGTTTAACTCCAAACTCGTCGAAAGCGTTGAGAAGAGATTCGAGTGTGTCCATGTAGGCTCCGAATCCAGATACGTAGCCGAGGATATCGTCGATCCAGAGTAGGGCGCAGATATATAGAAGTTTCCCCAACACCTGTTGCATTCCCGCCTGGAACGCAAACACGCAATCAGCGATTCCCTGGATGATGCGCCTGGGTGTAAACGTGGCGATGTGCGTCATGAACGAGCAGGCCTCCTGCGAATCAGGGTGCAACGGAAATTGCCAATAGCCTTTAAAGGCATCGAACAGCATGAAGATGGTCGCGGAACGTAGGTAGGTCAGGATGATGTCGATGTGAGGCATCGGCCATGCAATGCGTTCGGTCTGTTTGTTGACGGCTTCATTGATGTCGACGGTCAGCCGATGGCCGCGAACCTCCGTGTCCTTCTTGTCGACGACCAGACACGGCGACGCGTACCTGCTGTGCGGATTGCGGTACACAAAATCGTTTTCCGCCAAGGTTCCTACGTGATCATCCATGAATTTTTGATGTTCGAGGGTATACCTTCGTGTTCGGCAACGAACAGGACGAGCATCTGCTTTGAAGTGTAGTTTCAGTGGACTTACTTTCGCAGGTGGATCACGGCCAAGCTTCGTTCGCCATATGTCTTTGTGTTGATTGACAGTTGTGCGTAGACGCGGGACTTGATCGTTAGGGAAACCGGAGTCAGCACGTTGTATCATCCGGTCTATTGCCCTGTCCACGTCTGTATCGGAGTGTTCTCCGATTTCGACATCATAGTCGTCACCCGGATCATTGGTGTCCAATTGGGGCTCATGATCGCGAGTTGTTCCACTTACCTCCGGGTGTCTTACCGCTCTCATCGTGATCCCTTGACCACCTGGGGCGTGACGTTCCGGGGTCGGATCCGCTTCGATGATGATAGGACCATTTGCCTCGATTAACATCTCCTTCAGTTGTGTAGCTGGATTGATACCCAACGCGTCCAGTTCCGGGGCTCCTAAAGGACAATGTCATCAGATAGGTCTTCGCGACATACGTTGATTTCCCGCCCGCGTAGATGTGCAGGTTTGCCATGCGAAGGTGGGACAATGGTGATGTCCACGATCGCTGTGGCGACAATTGTTGTCGTAGCCCCGATCGTTGCAAGTTTCGCCTCCGTTGGATGGTCGAACACTTTGACTGGGACATGCTGGATGGCTTAATCCGTAGCAGCAGTTGCGATTGCGAAATGACGGTCTTCGTCGCACCACTATCGGCTTCGAATGGAAGGTCGAGCGAGTTCTGGAAGCGAAGTCTCATAGGGGACGGTGTTGACGGCGACGGCGGGCCCATGCGCTTTGCCGTGTCTGCGTTGCCCTTACTCTCCTCCTTCTCTTTGCGCTCTTTCTGGAACTTTTCAATGGCAGCTTTGCGTTCTCCTTGAGTTGCCTTCGGGCACACTTGGACCCAGTGCTGCTCCTTGCAGATTAGGCAACCTGCCTTTGGAGGATCCTTACCTTCGAAGCGTTTTCGGATGTGCTCGGGGATGTCCCTCGATTCATCTTTCGTTTGCGATGTGGACGATTGAGCTGTCTTGAGTCCGATCGAATTTGTCGGGTGCTTGCCGCCATTCCTATTCGGAGCAACAACGTCCTTACCTTTCTTACCTGCAGGTGGGGACACGGTCTGCGCTGGAGACTTCTTCTTCTCAGCTTGCAGCCGGAAGTGTTTGTCCTGCTCTTTGGCAAGACGGTCGACGAGGTCGAAGAATTTGAGCTCGTCCTTCTCAGCGTCCCTGCACCCTCCGAACTCGATCGCGCGTTCGACTAGAACCGCAAGGTCAGTGGGACGGATACCTCCGCGTAATACCTTGATCTTGCGCTTGGTTCCTTTCGTTCCTTTGGCGTATGTGTCTTGTAGCCCATAGTCGTCGATTAGCTCATCGAACTTGGCGAAGAAAGACGTGACACGTTCCTCAATACTCTTGATTGACAGGTTCATGACCACTGTCTTCGTGAGAAGCGCCTTGATGTCTGTCGAACTCTCGACATCAGCCTCCCTGCGTTGGACTGACCTCAAGTAGCTCATGATGTCGCCATCCGTGATCGTGCTGGCGGGTTGACGTAGGCGATATTTCGACATCCCTTTGAGGACGTCCTCGGTAATGCATGACTTCACCGTTGGCGGATGAATATCCTCCTTGTAGATCAGTCGGCGCTCGTTAACGATCTCGACGTGTTTCCTATATTTCTTGAGGAAATCGTTAATTCCGTCCTTGGCCGTAAGGCTCAGGGTACGTAGGATGGGCGGTTTCAAAGGCATAAAGATCGGGCTCTTACCGTGCAGGTTTGTTGACTGAAGCCCTCGATCGATTTCGTCATCTGTCGACGATTCATGCTCCTTGGCCTCGGCGTCGGAGTTGGTCCTGGCGTCGTCCTCCATCTGTAGACGAACGGGCGCTCTGCGGCCACCTCCTGCCATTAAGTGAGTTCGTTTGCTTGGGGCTCTTTGCGCAAGAAGCTTCTGTGCTAACGCCGCCGCTGCCCACTACGGGGGCGGTCGGTCGCAAGAGTCGGCGCCTGGTGATATAACGAACTGATGTATTTGGACAGGATCGTCACAGCAAGGGCCGCTGCGGGGTCGAGTACGGTCATGATCATGTGACCGGGTGGCAGCAGCATCTGAGCAGCATCATCTGAGTACTGGTACTCTGGATGAACAGCGACTAAGGAGGAAGCGGATACAGTGGCCAAGGCCAAGAAAATCCGAGCGGGAAAGATGCAGTGGCGAATCAAACAATGCCGCTCGAACACTAGCATCGTATGTCGCACATGCAAGTCCATCGAATGCCGGGACCCAGCCTGCGAGAAACTACGCTGTGGATACGGATGCTCCGCGCCCCATGCCACGAAAAAGTGCCCGCTCACGGAGACCGAAAAGCAGAGCAAGCTCACCTTCTGCGTCACCTGCTCAGCTAACACGCACTTCTACACCAGATGCCCCCACCGATCCAAGACAATCAATGAGTTCTGAAGACGTCACCATCCGAAGGCTCCACTCACGCAATAAAACCCAACCAAGCTGCAGCCCGCATGGCACCTGGAACCCCACCCGAGCACTGGATGAGTTCCCACCCCTTAACAAGAGGTTAGAAGAAGCGCGTGACGCAATATACAGAATCCCCCCACCAGGCAACGGAACCAGGAACAAACATAACGCTAGACAGACCTCGATACTGCAGTACATCCAAACTAATGCAGAGCTGAACGACCTCAACCTACAAGAATCAAATTCACAAGACGCTGTCGACCAGAACCGACTAAACGTCGGACAGTGGAACGCCCGAACACTGACTAAACTCAAAGCTGAACGACTGGCAGAATTCGCGAAACTGAACAAAATCCACATACTATGTATATCTGAACTAGGCTCTAGAAGGAAAATTGCTCACTTCCCCAACTACGACTACTCGGACCTGAATACTGAGTCGGGAATATTCTGGACAAAGAACATAAACGCAAAACGAATCAAAGCGGAGCAATTACAGCAATTTGAAAACAAAAGGATCACAACTCAAATGGTCCTAATCAATGACGAAACGCTACTCATTCACCCCTACATCCCCCCTGATGTTAAGCAGCGAACACGCAAAGCATACTGGAACGAAATAGAGCGGTTTGTCACAAGTGAAAACAGACCTACAATCATCACAGGTGACCTCAACACACGAGACCGCCGACTAGACTAGATGCCTCGGTTACAGCACGAAGACCCTACCTAGACCCAATCCTGATTGAGTTCGAAGTCCTGAACGATATCACGCAGCCCACCAGATACGACCCCGCTAACGAGGAAAAAGGGAGCGTGCTTGACATTGCCATGTGCAATAGTGACGCGCGCGAAAACATCCTTGCATGGAGGCTAGGTCCCGACTTGGATAGCGACCACAAAATCACGATTATGGAAACTGCACTAACAATCACCGAACCCGAATCACTTTTCGATGAAAATGACCACAAATCGACAGTTGACATCAACCTTACGACCGAGAACATCACCTTATGGCTTGAATACGAAAACATCGCCGAAGCGAGCCTGAGCAAACTAAGCAGCATAATCAGAAATAGCATTGCTTATAAAGAAACACCCAGAGAAAACCACAGATTCTGGACTACAGCCCTCCGAGACGCCTGTCGTAGGAAAGAACAGGCGAAAGAAGCATTCCAAAAAGCGCGACGAGACCAAAAACCTGAGGCCTACATGGAGGCCCTGAAAACAACGCTCCGTAATGAAAGCATTGAAGTATTAAGAGAATACAAAACAGCCAAGGTACAACGATACACTGAACTGGCAGAGACAGCGGTTGCTGACTCCACAGGCGCCACGACATGGAAGCTAATAAGAGAGATCAACCCTGAACTTAACAGCAAACGAACGCCACGAACAATCAAATCCAAAAGAGCCGGCGAGGAGGCTGAAGAAATAGCAACAAAATTTGCCAGCATCTACGACGATAACGACCTTGAAACGACAGAGAAAGAAAGGATGGAACACGACGCATTAATTAAGGCTCTCCAAACAGAGAAAGAAAGCAATAGGCCAACACCTATCACTCGAAGAGAACTTGAAAAAGCCCTGAAGCGAGCCAAAATTCGTTCCGCCGGAGGAGTAGACGGCATCACAAACGTGCTCCTCAAAAGAGCATGCGAAGATGAAACAACAGCGGAAAATATCCTGGCAGCCATCAACAACGACATCGTCAAAGATGGAAAATTCCCAGACGACTTAAAAATCGCCAAAGTTCGGCCCCTACCGAAGGCAAAGCCAGGCGAATTCCGACCGATAGCCCTCCTGTCGAACTTAGCCAAACTAGTCGAATCGATAATTGAAACCCGATTACGCCACCAAGCCGAAAAACACCTACCACCAAACCAGACAGGGGGTAGGGAGGCCCATAACACGTCCCAGGCGCTGATACGCCTACTTCACCATGCGGGGTGCGCGGCAGCTAAAGACAAACAGTTCGCAACCATATTCTATGACTTCACAAAAGCATTCGACAGAGTGAAACATGTTAAGCTAATCGAAAAGATGCGAAGGATGCAAATTGACCCCTACCTAATACTAATAATCGACGAATGGCTCTCAAACAGGAAATTTGAAGTATCACACCGCGGAACCACGTCCAGGCAACGAAAGCAAACGAGCGGGATCCCACAAGGGTCAAGTCTGAGTGTACTCCTATGGGCAATATACGTGTATGATGCTCCCCTTGAAGAAGACACTAGCAACATCTACGTTGATGACATCGCCACTTGGGCAACCGGACAAACAAAGAAACAGGTGAAACGCATCTTGCGTCGGAAGAACGCAGCCTTAATGAAATGGTGTGAAGACAACCACATCAAAATCAACTGGGACAAAACGGTGATACTTTTCAATGAGTATAACCCAGATGACTGCCTAAAGACGAACAAAACCAGAATTACGACGGCCCCAGAAGTTAAGTACCTGGGAATCACGTTGCGCGCAAATGAGGAAGACAGAAGCGGGATGATGATGATCGACCTCACAGGCATAGCAGCCAATATCAGGCAAAGGTGCAGAGCAGTCAGGTCACTCCTAAAATACAATTTTCCCACCAAGACATACCATCAAATATGCAAAGGATTCATTGGGGGGAAACTAAACTACTACCTGCCGATACTAGGAGCGGAGACTGGAAAAGAAATGAAAGCGTACTTCGACCGTTAGAAATTGCATACAATGAGTACATGAGAGCATATGCTGGTGCGTTCTGCTCTACGCCAACACCTCTGCTGCACGCAATGACAGGATTTCCATTACTACGAGATGCCATATGCACAAGTACAACAACGGCGGTACTATCGGCGATTGCTAACGACACCCTATTAGGACAAGAGTACGACACATGGGATGGGGAGGGCGATGGCTGGACCCCCCTCGGAATAGTGGAAAAGACCCTCTCTGAAAACATGCCCAGAGCGTACACGGACGTCCACCCGAAAGTAAAAATAGACGAGCAGATACTAGAAAACCTCTACCAAGTCCAATTCCACACAAGTTCTAGAGCAGAGGCTATAGAAAAACACCTTGCAGGGGAACTACTACCGCAAGAAGCACCAGTAGAAATATGGACTGACGGAAGCCTTACACCGGGAGAAAATGCAGGGGCAGCCGCCCTGTATATTGATAACAGGACCGACCCTCCTACAGAGGAAGTAAGGGAAACTGCACTTAGCTCCATCATAGTACAATCCAGTTACGAGACAGAACTCATTGCACTAGGATGTGGCCTGGACACAGCTGCCGAACAAGATGTCAAAGACACCAAAGTACACATATTTTCGGACTCTTTATCGTGGATCAGACAACTACAGGCCCTCCCAACAAGACCTAAAAGGGTTCATGACGAGGTGGCAGCCTGCGCAGATAAACTGGCTCAAGTGGTAGCGAACAACAATGAGGTACACGTACACTTCATCCCTAGCCACGTCCCATTACCGAAGGACGCGGCAGCTCCGAGCAGCACGCTGGAAAGCGAAATCCAGGACGACACCGAAACACAAAGCGACTGCGGAAACACACAAGACCTGAGCCCAGTGCGGAAACAAAACCACAACCGAGAACCACCTGTAAAAAACCGCAAGGACCTATCGGAAGCAGACGGTGAAAAGATGAATGACTGTCCCAACTCGCAACCCGTGTGTGTCTACACTGAAAGAAATCCAATACCAGACACCGCCCTCTCCTACCAACTACGACCACACCGACACGGACAGTAGCAGTGAGCATACAGTACCCGCCTACGTAGACAAAACCCACCCCATCCAAATAGAGCCCAGAGAGTCCAACGACGCTGATTGCAGCAGCGACGATGACTCAGACTCGGACTCCGCCACCCCCCGCAGAAGGAAATTCCTGGAAATAGGGCACAGCGAAGAAATCGACAAACTGGCCAAACGGGCGGCCAAGAAAGGTCTATGCGGAGTTGAACACTCCCCATTCATATCCTCCTACAAACTCCATTTGAGACGCATGGCAGCCGACCGATTAGAAGATCATCTAAAGAACAACATCAAAGAAAGCAAATGGGAAGACTATCCCAACCGACAACGATATCGAGACGACGCAAAAAACATAGCATACGACAGCAGAAAAATCCATACTCACCCCTGCTGAATCGCGCCCGCTCGGGACACTGCGGCGCACGGCAGCACCTCTATAACATTAGCCAAGACTTGGCCGGAGAGTCATCTCAATGCCGGCACTGCGGGAACGCAACCGAAACCATCGAGCATCAGATCTTGCACTGCACCGCATTGCATCACAAACTACAACAAGAACGCGACGCATACGCGAGACTATGGAAAAACTCCTTCACAGAAGCCCTCTGGAAACATGAAGACGAGATGACTAACATTCTCAAGTCGGCAAAGGACAAAAAGTGCCTATACATCTAACAAACACGCCAAGACCACCAACACCACCCAGAACGAAGAACAAATCCGTGCTGATATGCTACCAACGCGATCTCGCGGTGCAGGTTACCCTGCCCCGCCAAGGCCACAGGGCCTAAATGTTATGGGTGCCCGACAGCCCAGTAAGTGTCGTTTAGGAGTTTTCTTAGGGGATCACTTGAGCAGGTTGGAAGGCGAAGGGGCGCCTGTAAAACAGGTGACCACCTCCCACGTGGGGGTGGATGTCGTCAGTAGTGTAGCCAGATCAACCACAGTGAGGAAGATCAAAGTCTACGAACCTATGGGTTGCTCATTGAGCCCTCAGACTCGCCCCGGAGTCGCCAACCTGCGAGATCCCAGCACAAAGGTGACAGGCCGGCACTGCCAGGCCGGGAGAAGCTGCCGTTCTGGAAGCGATCCTACGGTCCTCGGACCCGAGACCGAGGCGCCTGCCTGAAAAGCGCGAAACACAAATAAACTAAACTAAACTAAACTAAACTAAACTGAACGTTGCCATCCGAAGCCGTGATCTTTAACGAGCACGAACCCGATACACCTGCGAAGCAGACGATGGCCAACAGCAGAACCATGCTCGTCTCCCGAACGCCTAGGGTCGACTGGGTACCTCCTAGCCAGAGACCCACCACCACGACCGACCTATGCGTCATGTGTAGGATCGTCAATATCGAGTTGCTGATCACAGGAAGACGTCTGACCAGTGGCCAGCCTGTTAATGGCCGACTTTGCCGTCCCACCATCAGCCTCCTACAATTGCGAGCAAGACTGAATTCCATTCCCAGTCATAGCAATTCGTGAAGCAACGCCACCCCGGTCGGACAGCAGCTAATGACGGTTCCTAGGTTTGCAATACACACAGGTTCTCAATTTGTATATACCCATACCAAACGGAAACACTCAATTGTTCTTCGACGATCCGCCGCTGGCAAACCGTTGGAAGAGCTTCAACGTCGACCTCTTGCCGGACCCGCGACTAGGCGGCCGGGGAGGCGGCCCTTCTTTCAGGGCGCTGATGATGCTCAATTGGTCACTGCCTCTTCGCGTGTGGCGTCGATCGGAACCGGCTGGCGGATGATCTGTGGCACTGAGCTGGCCCAGCTGCAGGTACAGGCCATGACCAGTACTCGCAAACAGCTTCTTGGCGCATTGCTCTGGCACGAACACGACCTGCTGCGGCACGCCCTGCCCCATTAATGCAGGAGCGCCGTCGACGGATCGCGTTCGCTCCCAGCTGGCCCCGTCCTCTGACATCCTGTACACCTCGTGACCGTCCAGTAGAACGTTCAGCTGCGGTTCGGCGTGTTTCGTCGCATAGACGATGGCGGACCGGTTGTACGCGGGCAGGTCGGCCATCGTCCTCCACTGCGCGTCGTTGGCCGACCACGCGAAGACCGCCCTCGACACAATGTCCTTCTGCGTGCCGTCCGCCCGCGATACCTTATCGATGCCGCCGACCACGACCATGTAGTTGTAGAAGACGGCGGCGCTCGGGGACACCAGAGGCACCGACAAGGCGGGCAGCGACTCGACACGAACGCCGACGTCGTCGTCGCCTGCGCTGGTAGCCGCAGCGACGTCATACAGGATCGCCGATGGCGTCCGAACGTGATCGCCTGTAATGCCGGCGGCCAGGACAAGGCCCCGGTTCGGCAGGAACGCATGGGCGGCGCACGCCCTGCCGAAGTTGGCCATCTGCGGGACCAGCACGTCCCAGCGGCCGGCGCGGAACGAGTACATCGAGATGACCTGGCGAACCCGATGGCCCCTGTTGACGTACGCGACCCCGCCGGCGACGACAAAGGCGTCGTGGGACACCCAGTCGATCATGACGTTGTCGAGCTGGGCAGGCAGGTCGTTGCGGGTCGGGTCGGGTTGCGGCCGCAACGCCACCCAGCGCTTCCCGTTGCTGGACGTCCGGTGCCAACGCCCCGTCGCCTTCGTGTACCGCACCACCATTCCGCTCGGGGACGACGACAGGACGACGTCCTTGTCGAACGATACAATCGCCTGCAGGCTACTGCTATCGTCGGCGTCGCTGGAGCGAACGCTGCGACGCTCCCAGCTCATGGCATCGTCCGATAGCGACGACCGGGAGCGCGCGTCGTCGACGTGGTGGCGGTCGTCGCTGGCGTACGAATGCCCGACGACGGGCGAATACGGGAGCGGTGGCGGGGTCGGACTCGGTATCAGCCCGGACGTCGAGCAGCTGGACGCCAACGATGACCGTTCGTGTTCCGCCTCGAACGACACGACGACGGATTGCGAGTTCAGCATGTCGCGGAACGCCTCGAACGCGCTGCTGTCGATGACCCAATCGGTGCCCTTGACCAGGCGATACACGACACCGGCGTCGTCGCCGGTGGTCATCAGCGCCGCCAGGTCGCCCTCGTATTCGAACGGGACGACCCGGCCGGCGTACGCCAGGTCGGGCAGGTAGGTCCACCCGCGGCCGTCGTCCACGACCATCAGCAGGAACTGGGTGCCGTCCGCGTACGGCAACGACACGACCAGGGCGGCGTTGCAGACGCAGGAGGCGGATCCTTCGCGCAGGGGCACGGGCAGATCCGGGGCCGGTTCCCATCGCTGGCGATGCGCGTTGTACCGCTCGACGGACCGCACCCGTTCGTACCGATCATTGACGCCGCCGATGGCGAACAGGTCATAGGCAACGGCCTGGACCTGGCAGTAGGAGCGGGCCGCCTGGAGGATCGAGTGCGACGTCCAGCGGGACGTCGCCAGCGACAGCGACCAGACTTCGTCGGATGGCAGGCCGGTGCGAAGGTGGCGGGCGCCGACCACGACGACCTCGCCGTCGAAGTAGGCGGCAGAGGCGCCGAGCAAGCGCCCGACCAGGTCGTGGCCCGTGCCGGACGGCATCGGCGTCAGCTCCCAGGCGCGGTCGGGCCCGTCAAGGGGCAGGCGCGCGAACCCGGCGAACATGGGGTCCAGCACGTACAGCGAATGGCGAGTCAAGCAGGGCAGCGTGGACCCGGACGACGCCCAGGGCAACTGCATGTCGTCGGCGCGCGTGAACTGGCGCGCCAGGCGCCGGTCGTGCACGTACACGGCCGGCGTGAACGTGTTCGGGACGACGACGACCACGGTGGTGGCGGCGGGGACGACCCAGGCGGCCAGCACGACGACAGCGGCAGCGCAGGCGGCGACGGCGCCCCGCATCGGCGCTGCGCAGCGCTGCGGGGGCGACTGACGATGACGATGATGAGGACGGAGACCGCGCGGGGCCGGCACTGGCAGCGGAGCACGCGCCGTTCACTCGCACTGTGAGACAAACCTATTTCTGGCGCCCCCCGCCCTCAACCAGCACCAAAATCGTCTGCGGGTGGACCCCGCCAGTCAGTTCCAACGGGTCGCCCTGCTGCGAATCGCCCCAGGTCGCACGCGCCCAGTGCGAAGTCTCCTGCCCATGGGCAACGGCGATATGCGCCTCGGTACAGGATACGGTCGATCGGTCCGTGCTGGCCGGCGTACAGCACTGTCCAATGACGCGGGGCGGTCTGCGCGCGACCGGCGTGGCGCTCGTGCTGCACCTGGGCATGATGGTGGCGATCGTCGGCCCGGGCCGCCCGTCTGCCAGCGTATGCAACTTCAGGTGCATCTGCGACTGGTACCAGGGGGCATGCATCCCGCCGAACCTGTCGGTTGAGTGCCAGCCGGCTGTCGCGCCGCGCCCTGACCACCCGTTCAGGAACGTGACATCCCGGACCGTCACTGGTGGTGTCAACGCGTCCTGGTTCGCAGGTGTGCCGTCGCTGACGACCTACACCGCCCTGTACGCTCTACCTCTCTATCTCTATACACGTGGCATTTCCCTGTGGACTAACGGTGTGACATCCAATTAGGTACATGGATGGCAACAAGATCACGGGTGTCGACACGGGGACGTTCGACGCGTTAACGGCTCTGCAGACGCTAAGCCTCTCGAACTGCCTGATCTCGGCCCTACCATCGGCCGTATTCCAGAACACGAACACCCTGTCGTATCTGTTAGCACTGGGCGGCTGCTTCCACTAGGGTCGCACACAGCGCTGATCACGCCGACCGCGCAGGAACGTGGCGGCCAACCGGATTACCAGCTTACCGCCCGGCGTCTTTTCAGCGCTGCCGTTGCTGACGTATCTGTACGCCGGGCCCTTTGTTTATGACGGCCTTCGAACGTCTCTCAGACCTGAGACCTGGTTAGGGACCTCGCGCGAAATGCAATCACCAGTCCGATAACGGCGGCGACCCTCTCGAGCAACCCGAGGCTGAATTTCCTGTACGTACAACCGATGCTCGCTGCGCCCTTGTCCGCACGATTTGTAATTGGTCGACAGTGATATCGGATCGAACCGCATCACGTCGATCGCTTCGGATGCGTTCAACCAGCTGACGGTCCTTCAGACGCTGTCCCTCCAGGCGAACCCGTTGACCGCGTTGCCTTCGTTTGTCAGTAACCTGCAGTTACAGTCATTGTATGTACCTACTGTATCGTTGCATTGTCATGGTGAGCGCATACCCGCCCAAATACGCGTACAGGAACCTGGGATCTACATCTGCTACGAACGTGCCGTCTCTGGATCCGGACGCGTTCGCCACGTTGTCCGCTCTGACCGCGCTGTACCTGGACAACAACCGCCTGGCATCGTTGTCGCCCACCCAGTTCCAGAACAACGTGAGGCTTCAGACTCTGTAAGTCGTTTCGCGCTCATTATTTGTTCGCATGTTTCACATTAGTCCCATTTATTCAGGGGCATTCAGCGTAATCTGCTTGGACAGATCCCGTCCGGGCTGTTCACCTCACTGACCGCGCTCAACACATTGTACGTCAGCCGACTGTTGAACTCCTTCTGGGCGCAGCATCGTACCCATTGAAGACACAGGTTGATGTTTTCGTGTTCGCTGACCATCCTGGACGCGGACATGGCATTCTCAACGTTAACGGCCTTGGCGGCATTGTAGGCTTGATTCGCCGTTTACCGTTTGGCGTCAAGCACATGAGGCCTCACTGCTGTACAGAGATATCAGCAACAATAAGCTGTCGGTGATGCCATCGTCCTTGTTCCTTCGCAACACACTATTGACGTTCCTGTGCGTGCTGATGGCATATCAAGGAGCCACTGAATCGAACGTGCACTACAGGGACATAGCGCACAATGGTCTGGCGATCCTGGATCCGAACCTGCTTTCGCCGCTATTGCTTCTGATGACACTGAAGATGCACACATTGCCCGTGCCTTCCGTCCCTCCGTCGTTCTTCGCCAGCCAGACAAGATTAGCGTCATTGTATGCCTGTGCACATTAGAGTACGTGGCCCGTGCTTTGACCGACATCGCTGATCCATGCGCAGGGAAATCTTCAACCTGCCGTTTGTCAGCACCCTGGACACGAACCTGTTCAGGCCGCTGGTATCGGCGCGATACGTGTACGTGAACTGCTGGCAAACCGCCTATGTACTGCAACACGCGCTAACAATGCTGCTCATGTCCACAGCGACATATCGAAACAGCTGCCGTTGCTGTCGTGTGTGCCGCGTCCGCCTCCCGCTGCCAACGTCATGTATTTAACCGGTGGACTGCCCGTGTGTGGCACAACGTCATCAACAACCACAACGATTGCTCCCACGTTCGAACCTATAGCGCCGTCGACGGTCAGCCGGCCTTCCCGTCCATCGTCAGGGCCATCAACGTCCAGCCGTCCTTCGCGCCCACTGTCGCACGCGCCGTTGCCCCTGTACCTGCTTTCGACGCGGACGAGAACGTCTTGGGCGCTCTCACGTTCGCCAACGATGGTGAAGAGGGGTCAGTCGCCACCGGCTCCCTCGCTGTCCAGTACCACGCCGTCGACCTGGCTACACGACGTCATCGTCTTTGCTGCCGTTTCCGCGATCCTGATAATTGTGACGTTGCTCCTGGTCATTGCAGCTGGACAAATCTGCTCCAAGCGACTGACGGTTGGGCAGCCGACGACCGCCCAGGCGCTGCCCGCAGCGAACGCGGTCCTGGACCAGTCGGTTGCGTCATTAACCACCAACGGCGATTTCGTCTTGCCGGCGAATAGTTCTTACGCCCCGGTCCCTGCTGCAACCATCCCGCCCTATAGTACCGATAGTTTCATGACGCTGCCGTTCGACCCGCGAACGGCGCCAGCTCCTGGTCTGTTCCCATCTCGCCCCGCGGGTTCCCGCGACCAGGCGTACAAGAACCGAGAGCCCTATTTCTACGGTACGCGACCTCAGTAACTCCACGAGGACAGCAAACAGCCTCTCCACACGCACACACACACACACTCACAATACACCTTCATACATCGGCGGCGAATTAAGCCGACAGCATCGCTGGGCGCCGGAAAACGGCACGCAAGCCGGCGGAACCTCGCTAGCAGCATGAACGCCGATGAAACGATCCCATTGGCCGCTACGTGGCATATCCGGCTTGGCCTGGGCGTTAGAGCGGATCCCCACGTCGATGCAAGCGATACGCCGATGACTGCAGGTTGCGACCTTGGAAGCAGTCACAATTAATAGATTTAGGACGATCGGCTTGCGACGTGGGTGCCTTCTATATATTGTGATCACAGGTCAGTTGGATGACACAGAAGACGTCTGTGAAGCAAGTACGTACGTGTTACGCGTTCCTTCTCGAGTCGGTCGGTTCGATGCTGCGGCCGCAGTCGCAGCTCCTATCGCGACTTGGGTCCGGTGTCCGCGACGACGCGGCGGACGCGTCCGTCGTCACGCGCCCCGTCGGCGTGTGCCGGCGGGGGCCTGCAGCTGCGCACTGGCGGGGTCAGTTGCATTTTGCGTGCCCACCGTCGGTATCGTACACGAAGGGTCGACACCGCGTTCATGGAGGCGGCGCCCGGTCCTGCGGGCGCTGGCCTTCCCGCATCGACTTCGTTCACCAACGCGGACATGAACGCTGACGGTGAGCTGAATACGCCCGCCGTTGCGGCCGGGCACGTCGATTTCCGCACTGTGGGGCGCGAGTCCCGTCGCAAACGGAAGGCGGCACTGCTTTGCGCGCTCACGCAAGGCAGGATGGTAACGGATCGCGAGCTGGTCATGCCCACTTGCCGAGAGGCAGATGCTGTTGTCCAGGTCGCAGGAGCTGCTGTCGCTCCAACCTGGTTCCCGGCCGCAATGGCCGATCTCCTTGCTCCTATACGATCCGAGATCCTCAATCTGCGGGCCACCGTCGAAGGCGACATCGCCAACGTACGCGCCGTCATGGAGGCCAGTCCCAGAACCAGCGTATCTACTTGCGTAATCAAAAGGTTTCGCTATTGGTTCTCCATGGACGCCCAGTTTCTGACCGCACTGGAGTACCTGGCCTTCAATGCGCGTGCAGCGAATCCCTGCCCATATACGCGGCCGTACAAGGTAGCAGCCGGGTTCGCCCGTGCCCCCCGGTCCCGAGCATGGTGCCTGCAGGTGGCGTGCCGGTGCCGTTGCCGGCATCTTCGCGGCGCCGCCGCCGGAGCCTGGACCGCATAGCGTCCCGCCGCCTGAGCTGCCGTTCCTGGACCACACGACCAGTACTCTAAGCCAAGCGCAAATTGGCTACGTGAGCCGGTGGTACAACGACGCGTTCGGCATCGTCGTTGGTGACGATCACGTTACCCAACTACGGAAGCTCACCGACTTCCTCTGCGGCAGCTCAGCGTTCGCCGGATCGGGGCGCGCCAGCGAACCCGGCTGCTACCTTGTACGGCCGCGTATATGGGCAGGGGTTCGCCGCACGGGCATTGAAGGCCTATAGGTACTCCAGTGCGGTCAGAAACTGGGCATCCATGGAGAACCAATAGTGAAACCTTCTGATTACGAAAGTAGATTCGCTGGTTCTGGGACTGCGCCTCCATGACGGCGCGCAGGTTGGCGATGTCGCCTTCGACGGTCGCCCCAGATTCGCGATGTCGCCTTCGACGGTCGCCCGCAGATTGCGGATCTCGGATCGTATAGGAGCAAGGAGACCGGCCATTGCGGCCGGGAACCAGGTTGGAGCGACAGCAGCTCCTGCGACCTGGGCAACAGCGTCTGCCTCTCGGCAAGCGGTCACGCCCAGCTCGCGATCCGTTACCATCCTGCCTTGCGTGTGCGCGCAAAGCAGCGCCGCCGTCCGTTTGCGACGGGACTCGCGCCCCACAGTGCACAATACATCGTCTGCGAATCCGCATACATCTGGGACCAATCCGACAGCGTCATGGCGAGTCGGCACCCAGGTCGCCTGATGGGTTGCCTGGAAACCTCCGGACGTCGACGGCATAGATCGTGTATGTGTATCGGTCGAATATCACATGTGCCAGCATCAGTCGCGGTGCTTCTTGGCGACCTTGGAGATGACCTGGTCGGGTCGCACGCAGCACATGCTGTCGAGGCAGGCCTGCCCATCGGAGCAGATGGGCTCCGAGCACGGGTTCCCGGACACCATGTGCGGGTTGCCCTGGCGGATATCGGCGCCCGGTTGCAAACGCTCCGGCTGGATCGTCGACGAGTGAATGTCGAACGCGTGCAGCATGAACTTGAGCCTGTCGCATATGACGCCGAAATCGGCGTCGGCCCCGATGCAGACGTGGACCGATGCGACGAACTTGGACGACGTCAGCGCCCAGATGTGCAGCTCGTGGACCTCGTGGACGCCTTCGACCTTCAGCATCTCACAGATGAGCTGCCGGGGGCGGATGTGGTCGGGCGTCTGCTGCAGGAGGATGATGCTGGCTTCCTTGACGAGCGGCACGGTCGTCACGATGATGATGATCGAAATGACGATCGCCGAGACGGGGTCCGCCCACAGGCGCCAATCGCCCTGGCAGTACTTGATGATCAACGAGCTGACGATCACGGCGATGTTCGTCAGCGCGTCGCCGATGACGTGGACGACAACGCCCCGCAGGTTCAGGTTCGACGGCAGGCACCGGGACATCAGCGAGCGCGATTGCCCGTGCCCGTCGTCGTGCGCGTGTGCGTCATCCGCACCGGTGGGCCCGTGCGAATGCCCGTGCCCGTGCCCGTGCCCGAACAGGACCATCCCGAAGATGCTGAGCGCCAGGCCGACAACGCAGACGATGATGAGCAGGTCGGCGTTGGCGGCCAGGCGCTGGTCGCCCTGCCCTTCCAGGAACTTGTTGATCGCGTCGAGCACCATGGTCAGACAGATGCTGAGCATGAACGTGGCGTTCATCAGGGAGGCGATCACCTCCATGCGGACCTGCCCGTACGTGCGCCGGTACGAGGTCGGCTTCCGAGCCGCCTTCATGGCGTAGTAGCCGACGAGCAGGGCGATCAGGTCGCTGAACATGTGCATGGCGTCGGCGACCAGCGCCAAGGACCCAGTCAGCGTGCCGAAGATGAGCTCCACGAAGAAGTAGATGGCGGTCAGGAGGAACATGGCCACGAAGCGCAGCGTCAACCCGTCACGATACCAGGGTACATCGGTATGGTCGTCGACGTGGTCCCCCTCGTGGTCGTACATGTGCTTGCGGTATAGCGGTCGGACGGGCACGTCAACGGGATCGTGATCGCCATGCGACGCGTGACGACCAGCAACGTTGGTCAGCTGGACGCTGGGTGCGACGGTCTCGTCGATCTCGTTGGCGTCGTCGGCCGTCTCGGCCATGACCCTCCAGCTGGGCGCCCGTTCGGGGACGGGTGTCACTGACGGCGATGGCGTTGCACCGCCTTCCGCCGCAGCTGATCCGGTGCCTTCCATCCGTCCCTGCAGAGTATACGGGCGGCCGAGTCTGATGCAAATGCCTTTTCTGCGAGTGAGACTGGGCCGGCTACGCTGACCAGGCTCATATGCAACCGGAACTTGAACGTCCTGTGGGTACACGGATGACTCACGGGCCGTGACGTCACGCTTCGATACGATGGCCGTTGTGTCGCGCTCGGATGAGTGCCGGCCTGACACGCTGCGCGATTGGCCAAATGGCCATTGAATCCGAGCTCTGGATAGGAAGACAGGTCCGTCCAACCGATCCTCTGGATATTCCGGGTCGCTTATGTTTTCAAATGAGGGATCCGTTACATTCACGTGAGGGCCATCCCGTCGGGCGTATAGCGTAACTGAGTTGGTTTTAGCGCATTCTGGCATGCAGAGATACGGATTGGAAACCTGTAAGTCAACTCCCCGATCTGGTGTTGGCGGTGGTTCCGTCACGCGTATAGCGCAGGGGGACATTGAGACACACGCGCCACTTGTTGGTCGCGTACAGGAGCGCCACTGTGTTCACGAACACGTCAAGGGCGTATAGCATGGGGACACGGACGCCCGGCTCTGTTGACCCAGAGACACCCTCGCTGGAGGCTGACACGCACACGAGCACGACAAGGGACGTTGTCGTCGCCGCAGAACACGAGATCAGGTTGGTCGTCGCCGTACGGACAAGGTCGCGCTGCCGACGGTACCTTTCATCGTGCAACCTGTTGTTGACCGTCGATCCTGTCGTCGATGCGTTCGACACGGGCTGCAGCGATCCAGAAGTGCTGGCAACCGCTTGGTTTCGCGGCTGAACAACGATCCTGCGAGCGACGTTACGCATGCTGGAGATATGCTGTAGGACCGCGACGGTGAACAGGTACATGTACGACGTCGACAGGGACATGTCAGTGCTCATCCAGGCCATAGCCATCAGCCAATGAACGCTAATCGAGCATTCCTGCGCTTCGGTTAACGTGCCTCTCGTGACAATCGCTCCGGACACCAGGAGTGCCAGCGAACTGATCCGCGTCACATGGAGAATCCAGTTCCGAAAGGTGTCGTTGGATTTGTCGCCAAGATCGGATTTCCGGATCAGGAACGTGTACACCAAGTACTTGAGGACGATAAACGTGCAGGTGGACGTCGTTGCAAGCGCCTGACAAGCGGTGGGTGAAATGGGCCTCGTCGTATACAAGAACAACGCCGACAGCCATGCGGTCTGAGACCAAAGCAGGCTCGTGAGGATTTGCACCATGCCCTTCAGCTTCCCTTGCGTATAGAGCTGCCAGGCAGATACCGTTGCAACCATGGCCGTAGGCATGACGCTTCCCAACAACACGCCGATAACGATAACGGGTCCCATCGTCATCGGAAAGTCAAACCCGCTTACCCCTACGTTATCAGATGCGTATAGAGAGTACTGACCAGGCCCTAGAGCTAGGGTGTTCAGTCATGTGACTGTGTGTGATCTGTGACCACTCCTGGAATACAACATCCGTACAACAGCGGTTATTCCAATGTGACTGCTGCGGCATGTTTCTGGTCCAAACGCTCGACGGTTGCACCACCTTTCCGGGTATAGGCGTGGCCGCTTCATCGGCAGGGCTGTGGATGGACGACGTTTGCGGGTCATCGGTGCCACCGAGTCGCCCCAGCAATCTGTGGCGGACTCCATGCGGCTTTACTGTAGGGCCTGCTTCTTAGGCGGCGTGATGAGTTTTGGCCGCCTCATGTCGGCCGGTTATAAACGGCGATTCTCCAGTGTGCCTTGTGCGGCCACCGGATCCGTCGTCGTCATTGGGCACGCGATCACTTCGGTGAGTCACGGCTCTATGGCTTGTGGTCGTGAGCCGCATAGCCACGATTTCGGCAACCGACATGCGACGTAGAACTACCAGGCCCTTGTCGCCACCTCCATCCTCTGAACGCCACGTCCGCCGCGTCTGTTGTCGTCGAGTTCGAACACCCTGTTCGTCTGAGGCCATCAGCCCAACCGCTACGAAGGAAGTTGGGCGTCACCTTCCAGATGATTACCCTGTCCGATGAAAGTGCGAGCTATGGTTCAATGAGTATCTGTCGACGAGGCCGTCCAAGGTACTTTTGAAATCGAATCAATGCGGCAATTAGGCGCTAACTGACGAATGCTCTGTAGGGACCAAAATTCAAAACAGACGAAGAGACACTCGAACGTATGAACACAGGCGACCTTCGCCCCGATCCCTATTCAGGCAGTTTGCCTTACAAGTTTGGGAACGCCACCCAGTTCACGCTGTGCACTCTACATTGTTTGTTGCTCAACACGATGCAGCGAATTTTCGACATGGTAGATTGCCCTGCCGATAAAAAGGACATGCATATCGAGCAGGAATATCGAGCAGGTACCATGCCATGAGGTATGAGTATCACGTCCTTCTTATCGGCAGAGCAATCAACCATGTCGAAGATTCGCTGCATCGTGTTGAGCCACAAACAATGTAGAGTACACAGCGTGGAGTGAAAGGTGTTCCCAAACTTGTAAGGCAAACTGCCTGAATAGGGATCGGGGCGAAGGTCGCCTGTGCTCATACTTTCGAGCGTCTCTTCGTCTGTTTTTAATTTGGCCCCTACAGAGCATTCGTCAGAAACTTAGTTAGCGCCTAATTGCCGCCTTGATTCGATTTCAAAAGTACGTTGGACGACCTCGTCGAAACGTCGACCAACGTCTGGTGATCGTCTCTCGCACTTTCGTCCGACAGGGTCATCATCTGGAAGGTGTGCCCAACTTCCTTCATAGAGGTTGCGCCCCATGTATATCGCCTGCTGGTGGCCATTGCTGTGATTGAGCATGGGCTGTTGGCCTCAAGGCCTATGCACGACCATACGGGGTCAATCTGCCAACATCGTTGCCAACTATCATCAGCTGATGTCAGCTGCCGTCAGGCACAGGTAAATGCACGTCACGTGCATTACTGTGATCGTACCCTTACGTTCACATGCTGCGGTTTAGGTGCGACTACAGTGCTGAATATGCTTGCAACAAGGGCGATCCCTTACTGTTTGGGCAGGCTCCGTATTCGTGAATGGATCCGGGTGCCAACAACATGGTGGTGGAATTCGTCGATGGTTCACGAAAGCGGGAGCGCATATCTGACGATCTTCGGTGCTGGCTCCACCATCACTTTGTAACGAAGGATTGGGCGTCCGTCAACGATCATCCTTGGGTGATGAACTATCTCCAAGCATGCGAGTCGTTTGCCGATGCAGCCAACGCCTCAATCAGCAACTACGACGAAATTTCCTGTGCTCTGGGCCAGTTCGATACGTTCTGTCGTGACCGGTTCGGGACCCACCTGGTTTCCGATGAGGCCACCGTTTACCAAAGCTCCCAGATGGTATGTGCATTAGACCCACATAGCATTGCTATTCTCTGAGATGATGTTGAACTCGCAGGGCATGTGACCTGGAAAGCTCGAAACGAGAACACAACCACCGACAACAACTACGCCGCTGTTGCAGACCCTCAGGGCAACATGTACCTTGGCGACATTGGCCGACTGTTGCGCATCGAAATGCCACGTGTTGTCGATGAAGCCCATGGATCCCTGACACCGTTGACGCTGGATTTATTTCAATGCACAAGGTTGGCGTATTTAACTCGTGTGTTCAACCTCGCTGTATATCTCTAATGTTGTTGTACTGTTAGCTGGTTTGACATGATTCCGTATCCGACATCCGGCAACATTCCCCGGTACGTTAACCTTCAGAAGGGCCGACGTACCCTTGGCGCTTCGGATAGCCCGCTGTTCCCAGTCGAGCACGCCATACCGACCAATGTGGTGTTGGTGCCTAGCGCTCTGCCACGAGACCCACGTCGCAGATCGCGAGTCCCTACTCACCTGGTGTGCTTGCTTTCCAGAGCGAATACCACGGCTGCTGGCATGGCGACAACATCAACACATTGTTGAACGCATTGCTGCTCGTCTGAACAATACCTGTCGTAATACACTTTTTGGCCGTCGATGAACGAAGCGATGCCCTGCCGGACTTCTTGAGTGCATCTCCAATGCATGCATTTAGGTATATTTGTGATAAGACAAATGTATCTTCGATGCATCACCTGTCAGATACGTCGCCGATACATCGAGCAAAAACATAACAGTCCTCTGCATCGGATTTCGATCCTGAGCTCCTGACACTGAATCAGGTGGAGCAAACGGTTAAACCAGAGTACGTGTCGTGCCTGCTTCATGGTGTGTCGAGTCGTCGCGTTGTCGCTTCTCAGGCAGGATGCGCCGACCCCATGCGTATACGACAGCGATCAGTGGCACAAGGAACGCGAAGACAAACACACGTACGGTTATTGAGGTCCATTGATGCTACTAGCATACAGTACTCGTAGTCGATCTACGTGCCGGGACATCGCACGTTTTAGGCGATACTACCCCTCCCCGTTGTTTACTCCAGGCTTACAGCATAGCGTCGAGTCTCCGGCTGTAGGACGATGGCAACGTCGACGTCCACCTTTCCGGTCCCGGATGGCATCCTGATCATCATCACTACCAGGCCGGCGCCGGCTATCTGTCTACTACGTACCATCGACGCCTGCCCACACTAAAACGTACCAGTATTGGGTATTCCACTTGCAGAACGTGCATCGATGATGTCAGTGTGCGATTGCAGATACTATGTATATAAACGATGCGGCTCGGAGCAGACTCGGCATCCCATTCCATGCCAATGATCACATATTGCCACCCATGTGCTTGCCCAATGCGCGCTGGTGGAGGCCAGCGCACGTATATGACGTGTGGTCGTACGCAAGACGAGCACTCCCCGTCCCCCTCGTATGGTAGCAGCAGCTTGCTCAGGAGGCTTTCCTTGATGACTGCTTCGGATCCAAAGATTGTCATTGGGACGACCACGAAGGGCTGGCCCTGCTGTTGCTCCGTGTAAAACCCGCCGCACGACATGCACTTGCCAGCAGCAACGTTGTCGAACATCGCTCATCACCAGGTGGCATGCGAAGGGTCCACAGCGGTATCTGCGACTGGCACTGCCCGTCGGACAGGTATTGGGCATGGTGCTCCAAGGACGACCCCTGGAGAATGGTCGCCTCGAAATCAGAGCTTCCATAAGCGCGATATTCACGCCATTCGCACTGCACTGCCCAGTGGGACTTGCTGACCTGGAAAACCGATCCTGCTACGTCCGTACGTGTTTCATCGTGGCCACTGGCACCGTGGTCTTCGTCTGACGCAGTGCGCGTGCCGCGTCGGCTCGGGAGGACGCAGTGCGGGACGGCGGCGCGCGGTGCCCCGGTGCTGCGGACACCTGCTAAACATCCCTGCCGACGGCCCATGATGCGCGCCGCTCTCGCCGTCCTACTGCCACTCATCGTCGTCTGCAACGCCGTCAAACGGTGCGCCACCAGGTCCTGCATCTGTTGCCGATGCGCATCTGAACGTGCCGGTTCGACCGTATAGGGAGAATGTCGGCGGCCCTGCCGACCGCCGCGTCAGCATATACGACGCCGTCGTGCTACTGGAAGCGGCGCGGTCGTCCCTCTGCGAAGCTGACCTCACCGTCCTCAATGTTGGCCTGTGCCTCGGTACCGAGGCGTTCTCGCGCATCCCCAGGCCGTCGGGTGACCGCCCGACCGACAATCGCGCATCTTGCGACCCTATTCGTCATGGGCCAAACGCAGCAGTGTTCACGTCCGCGTTCCGTCTCCTAGAGCGCCGCCTGATCAAAGACTTGCTTTTTAAAAAGGAGGTGATCGTCGGTGTGTACAGATGGGCCGACCGGATCTTGAACGATGCCGAAAGACAGGCGGTCGCGCCACCGCGTCGTGCTCATCCTGTCTCTCCCGGCAGCACTGCCCAGTTGGCTTCCGCCGTCCACGCGCTCCGGACCGACCATGTGCTCCGGTTCGGTCGCGATCTCCTTACGAGGAACGACTTTGCGATCCGCGATGCAAACTTCGTCGACCTGCCCGTGCAACGCTTCTGGAATGTGGCCCGCGTGCCTGTCGATGACCTGATGAATGCGATATCCGAGACCGCGAACCAGATCTTGGCGTCGCGGCTGATGCTGCATCAGCTGATCGCTGACCGACTGATCCTGTATGACGTGTACACCCGGGTTCTGGACCTGGCCTCTTCGGTATGCAGTTTGGCAGAGGACGCCATTGCGACGAACACCGACCGAACGTCGCCGACGACAGGCCCGGTGATGGTTTCGCGGCTTCGTCTCCTAATCGGCCGCGTGCGCCTGCTGGTTGACCAGATTGAGTACATGGGCGTCCTGTACAAGGATGCGCTGGAGCGCCTCGAGCAAGCGCACAAGTACATCCAGCAGAGTCTGGAGGCGTGCTGTGGTTCGCTGCTGTGTGAGGAAGTGCTCGGGGCGTCGGCAGAGACATCGACTCCTGCACCTATGCAGTATGCTGCCTTTACGTCGACAGGCATAGAGCCGTTGTCTGCGGAGGCGTGCGGTTCTGTCGTAACCCACACGGGCAACAGCCCATTATTGCAAGTTGACCAAGGTACGGATGCGACTGTGCGTCCCGAGGTGGTGGACATAATTGTCCAAGCCGTCATGAACCCAAGCCCTGCTCTGCGAGGATTGCTTGCTGGAATGCCCCAATCAGGTACGTACGTGGACGGACTGTGGCGGTGTCGGCCTTGTGGATGACATCGTCGATGTTCACGCAGCCACCATCGCCAAAGAGCTTCTCGCGTGCGTTGTGTGTACTGGTGACCGGCGGACAACCATGGAAACGTCGCCGACGGTGACCATCAAGGACGACCGCTGCTGATTCGGACGCACCGATCTCGATGTCTCGGGCGGCTTTTTAGGCGTCGCTATATACCGGGACCTTCTTTGCAGGATTCAGCTGGTTCTGTCTACTCGTTGGAGTGCTCGACGCTGTGGAAGATGTGTGTTCATATGGGTAGACCGTGCTGAGTGCCGGCGGTGTACGCCTGGTCGTGGTTAGGCAACACCTGGAGGACGCTTCGTTGCAGGCGATCCCGACGTCGTGCTGCGGTGCGGCGTGAGGTCGCTTGGGCGGATGGCGGTGCGATGCACATGTCTGAAGGGCGGCGTAGTCATGCGATTCGGTCCCGTCTACGCGCCGGTATTGATTAGGTACTCCTATTGAGTATCTGGTGCAGCCCGTTGGCTATTGTCGGCGGCCAGCGGGTCCGCGGCGGTCATTGTGCCACGACGCAGGGGCATTCGACGTCGCCCTGGCGGGATGAATGCGTCCGAAATGATCAGGAAGAACGCGGCCGAATTGCTGGCCCCGTTTGTTTTGGGAGACGCTGAGCCGACCGTGAGGGACCTATATTGGATCGCTTTCGACGACGAGGTACAACAGAACGGCTGTTTCCAGGAAACTTGTCTAGACCTACTAGATGTGCAACTCTCGAATATGAAGGACGATATCAGGCGTTTAGAGCTGCACCATCTCCTAAGTTGCATGTCGGCTGATGTCGGGCTATTCCTTGGACCATGCCCTGTTAAGTGTCGGTTCGGGAGACGCATCTTTGAGCTCGCACTCGGCGATACAACACATCGGTTTCCTGAAGGCACTCTTGAAGACACCCGTTTGATATTCGCTGATGACGCGACGCAGTTCGTTTTGAAGAAGTTGACGCTGAAGCGAGAGTACGTATAATAGTGCACGGTTTAGACGTCCGTATTTGAAACACTCCTACCCAGGCGCAACGCCAAGCTCCTTCGCGCTCGACAGATATCAGGTATATCGCCATTGCACATCTGAGTTATGTTGTATTGGACTACTCTTTGCATACTAACATGCGTCAATCACGCAGAGCACCTATCGGACCACGAACTGGATGATCGCGTCGAACAAGGACATGAGTCCAACCCGGAGGGGGATGTACCCGGGAACACGAATCATCAGTACGCGACTCCTTGCAAATCTTTTACGTTACTCAATAGCTGATTCACGATTGCTCTACCGTAATAGGTTCAAGCGCGACGGTGTGTTGCATTAACATAAACTGTCTCCAACAGCCACGCCTGACGGTCATTGTTGAATCGTGCAGGTCAGCCTTCATGCGGTGCTCCGGAGATTGATAATCATCAGTATGCTTCGTGCGATCCTGTTACTATTTGCCTGAATGTGTGTTTGTCATCGTACTGTAGGATCGAACCAGCCTGCAGCACCATGCTCGTCGGTATGTATCCTTGAACGCCGCCGCGTCCCAGGTCCTGCGGCTTCTGACTGGCGTTATCGACTCTTAAGAGTGCCCATTGGAGGAAGAACAGTACTTTGAGGCTGAAACGGCCTACAATGCTCCACGGTACGCGTCATCCAATTCCATTCTCATGTTGATCTTATCGGAGTATGCTGCTGTATAGGTCCACGCGTCGTACCGAAGGCAATGGTATGTTTCTGCAATCAACGTCTCGTCCATGCCGCGCGTGTCTGACTCGCATTCTCCCAACGTGTAGGGCTACACTCAGACGATGATCAGGACGATTCATCGGAGCGGTGAGTTTCCTTAGTACTCGGTAACGCGCGACTCATTTGAACTCATTCTGCTTTCCGGTTAAGGTCCAGAGTAATGGTATTGCCCGTTGCAACAGGTATCACCTATTTGAACATATTACGAGTGTTACTTATCGTTATTTGCATGATTGCAGGCCCTTCTACGCAGGATGCTTCCAGGTCCCGACGTCGCTCATCAAGTAAGTGACAGAACTGTATGCAATGATTGCCTTTGGTGATCGCACGTTGCAGGCCGTCCCGTTACAATAGACAGCGTGACGGCGAAGCGTCATAAGCCGGCGTCCGCGTTCATTGTGAACGGCGTGGACCATCGAAAGTACCCGGTAGTCGACAGCAAAGGGCAACTCGTCGAAGAGAACAAGAACACGCCTTATTGGCGAGCGATCAAGTGTCGCGTGTGCGAGCAGCGTTTCGCAGACCCTGGTCGTCGCAGGCAGCACGAAACGTCCTGTTACGAAAGTCGCCTCTGACGCCACCCATGTGTTCCATGTATTACCCCGAATATATCTTCTGGCCCGATACTTCTCAAGGTGCTGACACGGCCTGTCGGCATTCTGCACGAGGCGCAGGCGTTCGGACATGGTGTCCACAGCAGCAATCCGCCCGGGCGGCAGCCGACGAGCTGGGCGATACGCCGACGACTACCAGACGCGAATGCAGATCGATGTACGACGTAGCCTAACGTGGCGATTCCCTGCCGCACGGCGCACCGGCGTGTCGTCGCAGGCTTCGTAGCGTCTTGTGGCATAGAACGGCGGTTCTAAGCACCAGGCAGCTGGTCGTCGACCCGCTGGGCAGCCCGTCTATTCAGCAAGCGTCCCGATACACGGCATGCAGGAAGGTTGGGTCGACAGCAGGGACGAAGCGATTGCTGCCCCGGTGCTAGCTGCCTAAACCAGTTGCCGCAAGGAGGCGCTTTCTCTCTTGTGCAATGCTACCTCCTATGAGTAATGACGTTCACCATTAATAGTTCGTCCGTTGGCCAGAGGTCATCCACGGCGGGTTCGGCGGCCAAAACAACGCGGCGGAGGTGCTGCTGTCGGTCGGACCCCGTGGACCCCCGCAACATTCACTGCTCCCTGGCGCCTGGACTCTGAACAGGTCGATGGAGGTCGACGCGGCCGACGAAGGCCCGGTTGCTGTGGTTCCTGTCGAACAGTTCATTAGACGCGCCCGGCAGTCATCGTTGGACGATGACGCCTTGCTGCAGCTGGCTGTCTCTGGCGATGCGCCTTCGAACTTCGCGTTTGATGCGACACCGTTCAGGGACCACCCCGCGGCCTTGTCCCTCAACGCCGAGGACCGCGTGTCCATCGACGTTACTGGGGTGATGATTATGTGCCACCCTTTGGCAAACCCGTTTGAGTTTGTCAAGCCAACGTGTGATCTCGGTGGAATCGCCGTGTCGGTATCGGCGAGAGTTGTCACCAGGCTGCCGCGCTACAGCATCTATTCGGAGGGTCAATGGCTCCGGATGTCCTCGGCGCAAGCCATTGCGATCGGGCGGATTGGCATGTACCGGGTGCTCCTGGTCTCGTTTGACACGCGCACAAACATCTCCGATGTACAACGTTGCTGGAAAGAGGCCGCGAAAAGTGCATGCCGGCACCTACTTCGTGGCAAGAAGGGTGTCATGATGGGACATTACCTGGTCCGGACAGCCAAACATTTGAGGGAGATCGGAGCTGCCATCGGGCAGCGGATGGACTGCTCAACCATGCGTCCAATTGTTATGCGTCGTTCGCAGAACGTTTCCCTTGTCGAGACTGCAGCGGGCATCGTGTCGCCTCGTTTGCGGCACGCCATGCATGCGCACATCAGCCAGATCAAATCAAACTTCGATTTTAGCAACTGGGATACCCTATCAATGTCTCTGGCGTTCGTGGTGAAAACGAAAGGCTACCATCCGTTCATTCACCTTGGTGATGACATCGGTAACAAACTATTTTTGTTACATTGTCTTCATTCGTTGCTAACGTTGCCGGTACAACAGAGCAAGCGATGTCAGATCACGAGGGTGACGACGACAACGGTTCGTACGGGGGATTCGTTAGAAGTGCAACCCATGCGCAGTCGCCTGACTTTACCGACAGACAACGTCGATGGTGACGAAAGCGAGGCAGACGATCGTAACGACGATGCTCACGATCACTCTTGTATGTTCATGGCGACGTCTTCTGTTCGTGGTCGTTAGTGTCAAGTCGAATTTGTGGGGACCAAGATCCTAACGACTTTCTTTATACTTTCAGATGGCGACTCCGAGATTGGGTCTTTATCTGATCACGACGTCACGATCCATCCGTCAACAGACGATGGTCAATTATACGTCCAAGTGCGCCGGTCGTGTTATAATTTGTAACGGTTGCCCTTTCGACCAGGTATCGTCTCGCGCAGCGATTCCGGTTCCTTCATCACGCTTGCGCCGTCAACAGATGATGGTAAATTCGGTTTTGAGTATCCTGGTTGTGTGATAATTTGTAACGGTTGCCCATTCGACCAGATGTTGGCTCGGGCAGCGATTCTGGTTCCTTCATCACGGTTGCACCGTCAACAGATGATGGTAAATACGTTGTTCGAGTACACGTAACCAGTTTCGTAACGGATGCCCTTTCGGACAGAAATCGTCCCTGATTCGACGATCCCTTTGGGGCCGTCAACAAGTGAAGGTCATCATCGGTATAATAACTGGTGACAATATTTGTTCATCTGGTTCCCTTTTGCCAGATGACGTCTCCGACGGCGATTCCGTTTCCGAGATCGAGATGGGGATTTCATTACGCGAAGGTTGGTGTCGCTGTCTGCCTACTCATAGCAATGTTTCTAATATTGTTCCATTAGATCACGCGCTTGACGGCGATTACGGTTCCGACACTAATTTGAAATCATCCGTCGAGGGTTGGAGTCGGTTCCCGCATGCGAGGACGATGATCATAATAACTCACTGCCTCAGTGCCAGATGACGTCAATGCCAGTAAGGGCAGTACCGCGTCCAGTGAGGAGAAGTCGTCGTCCTCAGAGCAGGATGACGAAGGCGACCAGGGTTCCGCTAATGAAGGTAATATTTGGCGCCTGCTGAATTGCTCCAATGGTTTGACCAGGTTCCCATTTCCTGAATCCAGAGTATATGGCTGTAGACGAACTGGAATCGGTCCCCAACGACTCAGAGTCTGGTGAGAGAATCGCTGTGATCATTTTGTGAATTGGGGGTTTCGGCTAATTGCATTCAACAGAAGGCGACGGGAGCGATCCGCTAGGTTCCATGAGTGGTCATGAGCGGAATTTCAACGCGGGCGAGCTGCGGCGATTCCTGGTGAGCGCTAACCATAAGTTTGGCAACTTCGCCCTTGAAAGAAAGCCAAAACGGTTCGCCAACCTCGATGCCCCAGTGACGCGTGTTGCTGGTGTCTCTGGTTACAACCCGTATCATTTCGGGGCCGAACAGGATATTCTGTTCCAGAAGTTGAAGCCTTTGACGACGTGCCTTGCCAGTCTGATATCGGCTGCGTTTTCGACTCACCAGACGGGCGCCAAACGACATGCTGTGATCGACAAACGGAAACGTGATGTGGAGGATTCGCACACCGCCTACTTGTTGGCGAGACGGGGTCGTGGCCAAGAGGTATGTCGCTACTCGTCCACGATTCGGTCGACTGACGAACATATCTATTCGCTTTGTGAGTTCAGTTCGTTGTGGTAACAAGATGGTCTGCTGCTGTTGCAGCGGGGAAGCTGAACGACACGGATGTGGCAAGACTGGCCACTAACCATGCCGGGGAACTGTCCCGATGGTCGATCGACGACCTACTTCTTCCCAGTGGGGTTCTGGTCCCGGCTGCACAGTTTAATGGGTACCTGCGGGGGTGCATCAGTGTCGTTGTTCGCTCAATCCTGCGTACTGTCGAGAAGTACCAAAATGATCGAATGCCGTTCGACGTCGCAGCAAACCTTCAAAGTTTACGCCTCCGGCTCTCTGCGGTCCTTACCGGCATGTCGTATAGGCCCAGCGATGCTAGTAAGTACGTCGGCACTGTGGACCATCTAGGGCGTCTGCTCGATGGTGTCAGTTTGCCGAGCGCGTATGTAAGGCGTGACATACTTTTCGCATTCCATTGCACTCCAGATGGCATGACGCAGCTTCGCCTCGCCTTGTCGCACGATGCGGACGTGAATGGCGAGACCGCATGGGACGCCTGCATGAACATATCCACTGCCGAGGACTTGTATATGGCTGTAAAGCGCATCTCAGAAAACGGCAGGATCAACTGGATGGTCGGCCTCGTTAAACCTCGGCAGGGTATACGGGCATCGCTGAGGCCGTTTTCTCGGACCGACTGCTACCTGGCCTACTGCGCGTGCATGGCTATGTCGCACCCCCTGTATGTGCACGATACCGTTCCAACCAGGCATCTGTGGCAGTCCGAGTCCTTGGCGCTCTTGGCGCTGGTAGAAGATTGCGCCTCATTTATTATGTCGTCGCTGTCATCGCGGATGTCATTCGCACGATGCCCCACCCAAGACCAACGTGTCTCTCTGAAGGAGAACGTGCGCAATTTGTTTCGAGATTATTCCGGCTCGCTAGGTGATCTAGAGGCTGTCAAGAATATCGCTACGTCGCTGGGCGGGCTCCGTGTAATCGTGCTTCAAGGGTCGTTCACGACGTTGGCGACCATCGTTCATCCCAAAGGGGGCCAAATAGTTTGGGACAAACAAGGGCGGACCAACGGGTGAGTACGCCGATCGGATGAAGCAGCTTCATTACAATGTTCCTTTCTGACTGCAATCTGTCCCAGGTACACTCTACCCGTGCTTCTAGAACTATCCAAGCGAGCGGATGTGCAAGCGCAGAGTATCATCGCCGTGAGCACTAGTCATCACATAGACGCCGCACGAAGGCGGGAGAGCCTTATCGATGTTCTTGGCAGTCGCTTTGGCGAACTGACCACCCTGGTCTTGCCGTCATTTACATCTTCAGTAATGGGTACCGATTGGGGCAAAGAATCCATCGTCTTCGTCGAGTGGACCAAAAGCTGCCCCGAAGAAACGTTCCGTCGCTCACAGTTGACGATACAGGACCTGCGCCGGCAGCAAGCATCTGAATTTGTTAACGAGATTCAGGATATCGACCGCGTTGAGCAGGAGGGGAGGCAGATACATCCGGTCGGTGCACTTGACGAGGAGCGGGTGTGTGACGAGTTCTTCGAAAGACCCCGCGTCAAGGACCTGCTGTCGGACGCATCACAGTTGATGCGGACGTTGGTGATGAGGCGACAGCAAAGAGTGTGGCCGTCGTTCGGGACCTCCTTCGAAGACGAGCTTGACAACTACGTCGTTCCGGACATCGATTCGCCGAGTCCAATGGGCAAGATATATAGGTACCGAGTTGCAGGAGTTTCGATTCACAAACTGACGCCGGAACACATATATAGGTTCTTTACAAAATGGGTCATCAGAATCATCAAGGATGAAGCACGGAGGCAAACACTGCAGGTCGGTCCTGAAGAGCTTATGCAATCCAGCACAAGGTTGTTGGCGTGTATACTTGGTCAGCTATCGCATTGCAGCACACCCGTGTCAAACCTGATCGCGTATGCATGTTGTCGGCTTAGTTTCGGTTCAAACCCAGCAATGGGTAACTGAAGGTCGAATCAGTCCACAGCTTCGTCAACACATCGTATCCAAGAAAATTGCAAAACCCCACCAATGGATACAGCACACGGCAAAGAGGAATCGGCCAATCCTCAATATTGCCACCTGCTGGATGAGGTCGCCGCACGTTACTAAGGACACACCGGTGCGCAACGGAGACATTGTTTGGAGCGGATGTCACTCCGTCCAAGACATCATCCGTTCTCTGAACCTGTAGCGCCACCAACTCCCGAATAAACATGCTAGACGATGCGCGGTGCAACAGATGGACTGTAACGGCGGGGTCTGCATGCGACGATCAACCGCCCGAGCACAGTGACGGTGCGCACTGCGCCGCTCGGCTACATGGTGGCGAGCGGCGGCAGCGCGGCCACTGATGAACGCGCGTTGCGAGATGAACGTCCCGAGCCGCTGGCTTTAGAAGTAGGATGCGATAGTTGCTGTGCTGCGTCGGGTCGAGGACACCGACACACCGGGTCGAGGACACCGACACACCGGGTCGAGGACACCGACACACCGGGTCGCGGGTAGGTACCCGACCGCGGCGCCCGGGACGTCACCAAGAGCGTGGGAATGTCTTGAAGGCGGCGGCGCGCGCTGCTCAGCGGCCCTGAACAGGGAGACCAAAGTGGCTTCGTGGCGTTGAGCTGTTGTAGCCGATCTTACGCGCATCGATCATGAACGTCGGAGGCGGCGAGCATGTCCCTCCAGCGGGGGAGGGGGGGGGGGGGAGGCAGCGGTCCGACTCGGCCGCGCCGTCGTTGCCGGCCTGATGTTGCGTGGGTTGGACCGCGACGAACGAGACCAGCAGCAGAAGCAGGAGGGTAGCCAGCACAAGTCTTGTCAGCAGGTCGAAGCGGCGGCCCCTGTCGTCAGGCACGCGGGCTTCCTTGACGACTGCGGCAGCCTGGCTTCCGTTCCATGTTGAAGATCCGGCTCAATGAACGCAGCGATACAGTCCTTCCCGGCTAGCGAAGCGACGCCCTGGGCCGGATTGCCATAACCAGGTCGTGCGTCCTAGACGCTGGTGATTAATGGAGAGCCGGGTCGGCATCCGGCGCGACACCGTCGTCGAGTCGGCAGCCGCCGGTGCGCGTCGCTTGGGGACCTCGTAATCCTGCAGTTGTAGAGCCGCGAAGTCAAAAGCATCACGGTAATTAAACCGCCTGCCCAGGATGCGCCAGCGGAACCCGCCAACCAGTCAACGGGTGCAGCAAGCACATGGAGTCGATGCAAGGCGCCAGGAGGAACCGGGGCGTCGCGTTGGCGCCATTGTTTCGTCCCCAGAAGGTTCCGCCGCTGAATGCAGTACGCTGCATTGACCAGGCAATGTGTCAGGTTTCAGATGGCCAACAATCTTGGCTACAATTAATCAGCGACAGAGCGTTCTTAGGACGAGCAGCAGCGCCACTGCGCATTGACTGACCAGATCATCCGCGATCGTACAGCGGATCATTCGTCGTCGTCACGATACTCTGGTGATACACATGCTGTCCCTCACAGTGACAACGCGTGTCGTCGTACCACGAAGCTCTGAGCGCTTCGCACCCCAGCGGCCCTGAACAGGGAGACCAAAGTGGCTTCGTGGCGTTGAGCTGTTGTAGCCGATCTTACGCGCATCGATCATGAACGTCCTTAAGCTTTACAGTACAGGGATCCGTCCCCAGCAACACAACCCGGTACGAACGTTTAGTCTGTGCTTGACTGTTGCACGGCTTTGCAGGGTGGTGGTGCGGCGAGAGTTCCGCGTTCCGACGAGCAGGTCCATCGGGATCGGCAGCAGTGTCGTCGTCAACGGCCTCGTTCAGCGGGTGGGCCGCATACCCCGCCGATGGCAAATGGCGGCAACGTGGGCAGAAACATGTCGTCGACAATGGCCATGATCCTCGGCGACGCTCTCTCCGCAATCGGCCTCGGTTGGGAATCAACGAGGACCAGATCGAAAAGTCGTGGCCGAAGTAGCCGTGTGCGCTCTTCGAACTAAGGTCGATCTCGACAAGCATGTTCGCTAACAGCGCCGATCAGCGGAAGCGTATGTGTGGCCGGCTGCCAGTCGACTGGTTCGGCGCCAAACTACGTCAGCAGGTCGACGACGACAATGGCATGCTCGCCGTCGTCCGTCGCCTCGTCCGTAACCCCGTCACCTAGATCAGCGCGCCGAGGTTCAGCCCGCGGCCCGGGCGTGATACCTTCACGAGGATCAGGATGTTTTCCGGAGTGAACCACTTCGAGTTCGGCAACTGGACGACTGCATCGGCTGGCGCGGATCGGACCAGTACGCCAATGTGCGGGTCGTCGCTCAGGAATGGGTCCCAATCGATTCTGGTGTAGACGCCTGATCTGCGTCCGACGACGAATGCCGAACGCCCTCTATTCCCAGCGCTTCCCACATTCATCGGCGCTTCGTTTGATCCCTGACCACAAGGACTTCCGGAAGATGGCTGTCGACATGGCCGCCTCCCTCATTGCTCAGCTGGGCGTCCTGCGCCAAGCGCCTCGCGACGATCGCGCCCGGCTTCGCGTCTTCGGTCTGCTGTGTGGCGGTGGCCGAGCTCAGCCGTATGTTCTGGTCCCAGACCTCGCCGACGAGGACGACCGTGACAAGTCGGACGAGACTGTGCGCGCCTCGCTCGTCCTGCACCCGTTGCCGTCGTTTGATCTGTTCGGCAACGACGTGGAGCAGGATCCGGTTCCGCTGGTCATCCCGCCCGGTGATCCGATCGACGTCGACCAGCTCGACCGGAACGACCGCGCCCGCTACGACGGCCGTTCGGTCCGAGGGCCCAGTGCCCGCGTCTTTGCCGAATACGGCACCGTCAAGCTGGAGTACCTGCGCCCGCTGTTCACTTTTGCCGACGCCGTCCGTCAGTACGCTGTCGAGTACGACCGCCTGCTCGACGGCCACAAGGCCGACCTGTCGCCGCCGTTCCCCTATCCGGACGAGTTCGGGTCGCCGCCGCGCTCGAGGTCCAGTCCCGCGCTGCGATCATCGGCGCGTTCCTCGCAACGTTCCTCGGGGACGTCGTCACAGCGTCCGCCGAAGCGCCCTCGCACCCGGGACATCGTTGAGGCCGAATTCGACACGTCGTCGGGCGTGTCGGTGCGCCTTCTGCGACGGCCGGACGGGTCCCGCGTCGCCGTCAAAAGAAAGCCGAAGAGCAGGCAGCTCGAGATCGACCTGCTGCGAGCGGCACAGGGCCCGGGCGTCGTCCGCCTTGTCGAGGACCGGGGCGACGCCGGCATCGTGCTCGTTGAGCAACGCCTGGATCGTATCGATCTGGCCGACCTGTCGCTGGCGGGCATGGCCGCCGTCCTGATTCGCTTGTTCGTCGACGGTCTGGACGCGTTGCAGACGATGGAACGCGTCGGCATCGTGCACCGCGACATCTCCGTCAACAACCTCATGTACTCGATGGAGGATCGTCGGTGGCGCCTCACCGATTTTGACGCCGCCTGTCGCGCGTCCGACCTGGTGGACGGCGGCGACGGCGTCGTGTATGGCACCGACGGGTTCATTGCCCCGGAGGCACTGGCGGACGAATCCGGTACAAGTTCGCATCGGACAGTTGGAGCCTGGGCGCGTGCGCTCTGTACTGGATCAACGCCCCCGAGGACGAGTACGGGCGCCGTCGCGACGTTGGACACCTGTTCGGCGCCCTGCTCGGCCAGTTGCTGGTGTTCGCGTACCATCTGCAAGTCGGCGATCGTCGTTTGCACGACGACGAGGTGCAGGTGCTGACGGAGTGGAAGATCGAGAGGCACCTGCCCGGGTGGCCCCGGAACGGAGAGGGCACCGAATGCCATCGGGAAGCGTCCCAGTCTCGTCCAGGACGCGCGACGAGGAGTCCCACCTGGACGGGTCGCCCGTGCGGTAACGCGTTCGACCGGTCAAGACGTGCGCCCAGACGTCGACCTGAATATTTGAAAGGTGCTCGTTCAGATGCAGGTCCTGTCCTGCTCGTGGAATGATGGCATGGCGCACGACAGCAATAATAACGGTCTGCCGGTCGATATTTATCGTCCTGGATTCCATCGACCACCCTGGTGTCCACCTGAGCGCTGAGCAAGCAGCTCGTTGCCATCTTGGAGAGTGTGAACGTTCGCTGACGGTCGCCTCGTCGAGTCGATCCGGCCCTGTGGGGCATTCGTAACCGTTTACTGTACGACGTGTTCGACGAGCTTGCGCCCGACAGCGTTGTGTGAATCGTCGAGAGCTTCCACATCCTGCACTCGGAGTTGAGGACGTATTTGGTAGGGAAGATCCGATCGACGTCGACCAGCTCGACCGGAACGACAGCGCCCGCTACGACGGCCGGGTTGGGGAGCCCGGGTACCGGTTGCAGATCCACGAGAGGACGGCGTATGCGTCTTCGCCAGCACAACGCGCCACGGGCTGCGGCTGGTTGAACGGCTGGACATGCAGCGCCTGGAGATATATCGTCCACAGGCGCTCCAGCTGCACGTGTCTGCCACAAGCATCACGGCCATCGGTTGGCTAGCGTCCCGGGGCCGATTCGAGTGAAAGCGGATGGTCATAAATGATATCGGCTGACCCTCCTGACAGGTGACAACAAGAAACAATGGGCACCTAAACACGCGGATCGAAGGTCCCCGTTTAACCGTTTTATTGGCGCTTCGCTCCTTGCCGGGGCACATGCCGTGTCTGGAAGATGCGGTAAACGCGTATATTTTGTTACAAGGGGTTGTTTGCGAGTTTGGGCCACCGTCAGTTGAACATGACGCTATCGTTGGGAAGAGCAGGGAAAATCAGAGGCAGCTGGGATGTTTCCGTTGGCATATGTGCCACCGTTCCTCTCGTATCGCCAAGAATGTAGCGCGACTGGGCAGATTTCCTGATTTCACTAAGTCAGAACTGAACTCCGTGGGAGTGCGCAAAATGCCGAGTGTGGACTGTTTTGGCACTTGCGAATCATGGATGGCATCGCCTGGCGTCTCGTTCTCCAGCAAACCTGCGCCCTGATGATCAACCATGGCTAGACCGCACGCTGCAGCCCTGCCGCATTTCCAGTCATGGTCTGGGCACGATGCGTCGGCGCCTTCAGTACTTCGTTTAGCCGGCGTGACTCACATGGCGAAGGTCGACCCTGACAGGTGTCCCGCGTTTCCGTTTGTACTACCTCCACATCTGGCGTGCGTGCCGGCGTCGTTATGAAATCCGTCGGTTTACGACACTGTCCTGATGTAACCGCTCGGCATTCGGTGTCCAGGTGTCATCCGTGCCCAGCCTGCGCTGCTGTTGATGCACGAGGCCCTGAAGCTGCGCAACCGCACCCACCCGATCGGCCACCGTGCGGAATGCCATACACTATTATCCAGGCGACGCTGATTTAACTTGTCCGGGCATGCCTGCTGTTCACCCTGTGATTTCTCTGTTGCCGTTGTTGCACTAGATGCATCTGATTGCATTTCGCCTGCCCTTTCAGTACGTCCGCCGGTTGCCTGTCGAATCGAGACGCGTCTGTTGACAGTTGGTCGGCGGCGGTGACGGCGTCCGCTGAGAACTGCTGTGCATCTGCGTGCTGTTCGCCTTCGGGAAATTCCATATTGCTCTGAAACCAGGTGCATCGGACAGCATTTCCAACGCCCTTTCAGTACGTGTGCCGGTTGCCTGTCGATTCGAGACGCGGCTGTTGACAGTTGGTCGGCGGCGGTGACGGCGTCCGCTGAGAACTGCTGTGCATCTGCGTGCTGTTCGCCTTCGGGAAATTCCATATTGCTCTGAAACCAGGTGCACCTGATAGCATTTCTCCTGACCTTTCCGTACGTGTGCCGGTTGCCTGTCGATTCGAGACGCGGCTGTTGACAGTTGGTCGGCGGCGGTGACGGCGTCCGCTGAGAACTGCTGTGCATCTGCGTGCTGTTCGCCTTCGGGAAATTCCATATTGCTCTGAAACCAGGTGCACCTGATAGCATTTCTCCTGACCTTTCCGTACGTGTGCCGGTTGCCTGTCGATTCGAGACGCGGCTGTTGACAGTTGGTCGGCGGCGGTGACGGCGTCCGCTGAGAACTGCTGTGCATCTGCGTGCTGTTCGCCGTCGGGAAATTCCATATTGCTCTGAAACCAGGTGCATCGGACAGCATTTCCAACGCCCTTTCAGTACGTGTGCCGGTTGCCTGTCGATTCGAGACGCGGCTGTTGACAGTTGGTCGGCGGCGGTGACGGCGTCCGCTGAGAACTGCTGTGCATCTGCGTGCTGTTCGCCTTCGGGAAATTCCATATTGCTCTGAAACCAGGTGCATCGGACAGCATTTCCAACGCCCTTTCAGTACGTGTGCCGGTTGCCTGTCGATTCGAGACGCGGCTGTTGACAGTTGGTCGGCGGCGGTGACGGCGTCCGCTGAGAACTGCTGTGCATCTGCGTGCTGTTCGCCGTCGGGAAATTCCATATTGCTCTGAAACCAGGTGCAGCTGATAGCATTTCTCCTGCCCTTTCAGTACGTGTGCCGGTTGCCAGTCGATTCGAGACGCGGCTGTTGACAGTTGGTCGGCGGCGGTGACGGCGTCCGCTGAGAACTGCTGTGCATCTGCGTGCTGTTCGCCTTCGGGAAATTCCATATTGCTCTGAAACCAGGTGCACCTGATAGCATTTCTCCTGACCTTTCCGTACGTGTGCCGGTTGCCTGTCGATTCGAGACGCGGCTGTTGACAGTTGGTCGGCGGCGGTGACGGCGTCCGCTGAGAACTGCTGTGCATCTGCGTGCTGTTCGCCTTCGGGAAATTCCATATTGCTCTGAAACCAGGTGCATCGGACAGCATTTCCAACGCCCTTTCAGTACGTGTGCCGGTTGCCAGTCGATTCGAGACGCGGCTGTTGACAGTTGGTCGGCGGCGGTGACGGCGTCCGCTGAGAACTGCTGTGCATCTGCGTGCTGTTCGCCGTCGAAATTCCATATTGCTCTGAAACCAGGTGCAGCTGATAGCATTTCTCCTGCCCTTTCAGTACGTGTGCCGGTTGCCAGTCGATTCGAGACGCGGCTGTTGACAGTTGGTCGGCGGCGGTGACGGCGTCCGCTGAGAACTGCTGTTCTTCTGCGTGCTGTTCGCCTTCGGGAAATTCCATATTGCTCTGAAACCTGGTGCACCTGATAGCATTTCTCCTGACCTTTCCGTACGTGTGCCGGTTGCCTGTCGATTCGAGACGCGGCTCTTGACAGTTGGTCGGCGGCGGTGACGGCGACGTCCGCTGAGAACTGCTGTGCATCTGCGTGCTGTTCGCCTTCGGGAAATTCCATATTGCTCTGAAACCAGGTGCATCGGACAGCATTTCCAACGCCCTTTCAGTACGTGTGCCGGTTGCCTGTCGATTCGAGACGCGGCTGTTGACAGTTGGTCGGCGGCGGTGACGGCGTCCGCTGAGAACTGCTGAGCATCTGCGTGCTGTTCGCCTTCGCCTTCGGGAAATTCCATATTGCTCTGAAACCAGGTGCATCGGACAGCATTTCCAACGCCCTTTCAGTACGTGTGCCGGTTGCCTGTCGATTCGAGACGCGGCTGTTGACAGTTGGTCGGCGGCGGTGACGGCGTCCGCTGAGAACTGCTGAGCATCTGCGTGCTGTTCGCCTTCGGGAAATTCCATATTGCTCTGAAACCAGGTGCATCGGACAGCATTTCCAACGCCCTTTCAGTACGTGTGCCGGTTGCCTGTCGATTCGAGACGCGGCTGTTGACAGTTGGTCGGCGGCGGTGACGGCGTCCGCTGAGAACTGCTGTGCATCTGCGTGCTGTTCGCCTTCGGGAAATTCCATATTGCTCTGAAACCAGGTGCATCGGACAGCATTTCCAACGCCCTTTCAGTACGTGTGCCGGTTGCCTGTCGATTCGAGACGCGGCTGTTGACAGTTGGTCTTAGGTTTTTAGGTTTTTAGGGGAGGTTTTTTTTTTTAGGTTTTTTTTTTTTTTTTAGGTTTTT